>JBBPTG010000015.1:0-309184 GCA_038093975.1 Chalciporus piperatus
CTTTCTCGTTCTTCTTCTTCTCCTACTTACCCCCCTGGTTTACCTATTCGTTCTCTACCTATTCAACCCACTCGTCCCTCTTCCCCCGAACCCGCTAGCCCAACCGTCGCTGAGGCTGCATGGAATAACACTGGTCTTCCACTAAACTCCGCTGGATGGCCAGTCTTGCAGGAAGACCTAGATGCCCCCACTCATATTGCCGCTATTCCCACCGTCAGAGTCTTACCCATCGAGTTACCACTCACCGCTCATCGTCTTCGTGACGAGTTGATGGACAATGTCGTCATGGACCGTATGTCCCAATTCTTACTTGACTCACGTCTCTCTGTACCCATCGGCGCCCACCTTGATCTGGGGTCACCCCTCTTTGCCCTCTACCGTGCCTACCTGCAAGCATCCCGTCTTGCCAATCTTCCTCCTTCCCTGACGACGGTTCACCAAGCTCATTCAGAAGCTGCCTCCCTCCGCAACATCCACGGTGATCTAATTACCAACCTCAGCATCGCTCTCTATGAGCTACGGATGCCAGAGTTTCTGAATGACCTAGACCGCTACCTCAGAGAATCCGCCTCTGCGGCTCAATCTCCAACCCCTGTCATCGGAGTTTCTACCTCATCTCTCCCCTCGTCGACTCCTTCCACGTCTAGCTCCCCTTTGAACGATGAAGAGGAAGCAGTCTTCTTTCGTGCAGAACGTAACCACATTACCTCACAACGACAACGGACTGGCACCATACCTCTATCCACCTCACATCCCCAGTACCACGATGCCTGCTTCGTATGTCACCGACTGGGCCATATACGTGTCCACTGTCCCGTATACCAGTGTCCCACGTGCTTCCGCTGGGCACCTGGTCACATTCAAAGTCGTTGCCCACTTCGGCGTGGACAGAGACATACAACCACGCCACCTGTTGCACCCTCTTCCCGTTCCCGCCGATCAACCAATACCAATCGAGCTGCTCGACGCCCCCCTCCACTCTATACCCGTATCTCGGGTGAGACTTATTCACGCGACGACGACGACGCCACTCTCTATGACGGAGATGATCCAACCGACGATGTCGGATATGCAAACATGACCGGTTCTCCGGGTCACTACGGGTTAAGCATTTGACTAGTTTTTATCTTCGTCGATGACTTGATTCTAATACGGGGGTAATGTTACGATCACTCATTCTTTCCTTCCCCATTACCTTGTACTAAGTCCTAGTCGCTGGTTCGAGTCCTGCCTAGGCCTCCCATTTCTTACCTTGCTTTAGTCAGCGAACATTCCTTAATGTTCTTTCACCTTCCACGCTTCGTCATCGCTGACTCGTATGCTTACCGAGCATGACTCATTCCTATTCGTCATGACTTGTTCTTACGTATTCTGACTTGTTCTATGCCTGCCCTTAACTCGTTTCTTCACTTATATAAACCCTCGAGTTTCCTCCTGTAACCCTAACTTAGACCTACGCAATCTAGCTTGGTCATTCCCCGCTTCCTTGAACCCTCTGAGAGTCACCGTCCCACTCTTGAACGGACGCTAGGCCTTAACGTGGACATCCCATCGTTAGGCTACCTTGAAACCCTTGTCTTTGACTAGGCTTTTGTGTCTACGCTTTGACCTACCCGGTACAAGCGTAACAGCAGGTTGGCGTGGTCGTTCCAGATCTCAAACTGGTGTCTAGCACCTTCTAGGTAATGTCGCCATTGCTCTAGTGTGTTACGCTTGTACCGGGTAGGTCAAAGCGTAGACACAAAAGCCTAGTCAAAGACAAGGGTTTCAAGGTAGCCTAACGATGGGATGTCCACGTTAAGGCCTAGCGTCCGTTCAAGAGTGGGACGGTGACTCTCAGAGGGTTCAAGGAAGCGGGGAATGACCAAGCTAGATTGCGTAGGTCTAAGTTAGGGTTACAGGAGGAAACTCGAGGGTTTATATAAGTGAAGAAATGAGTTAAGGGCAGGCATAGAACAAGTCAGAATATGTAAGAACGAGTCATGACGAATAAGAATGAGTCATGCTCGGTAAGCATACGAGTCAGCGATGACGAAGCGTGGAAGGTGAAAGAACATTAAAGAATGTTCGCTGACTAAAGTAAGGTAAGAAATGGGAGGCCTAGGCAGGACTCGAACCAGCGACTAGGACTTAGTACAAGGTAATAGGGAAGGAAAGAATGAGTGATCGTAACACCTGCAGTGGTTCATGACGAGACAGGATCTCAACCGACGACAAGCGCGCTGGGCGCAATATCTATCTAGATTCAATATGCTCTGGGTTTACAAACCTGGACCTTCTATGGCAAAAGCTGACGCTCTCTCACGTCGAGAAGACCACGCCGTCGGAGTTGAAAATGACAATAGGGGAATATTGGTCATTGTCCCAGAAGATATCCGCACAGTCGCCCTAACAGATGAAGGGGCACGGATCAAACAGAGAGTCTTCCTTGCAACGTGCAAGCTATCTGAAACAAAAGTTCAGAAGTTCCAAAAGAAGGGCATTCATGCGAAGCTTGACGGCTTACTCTATGACGAAGAAGATCGTCTGTACATTCCGGAAGATAACGTACTCCGAATGGACATCATTCGCCTACACCACGACACACCAGTTGCAGGACATCCTGGTTATGAGAAAACGTTAGAACTCATCCAACGATCTTACATGTGGCCTGGACTCGCCACTCTCGTAAAAGATTACGTGTCTCACTGTCAGACCTGTCAGAGATTCAAAGGAACGAATCAGGCACCTGCAGGTCTTCTCCAACCCTTACCGGTTCCTAGTGGACCCTGGCAACACATCACTGTGGATTTCATTACGGGTTTACCCGAATCCCGTGGTTTCAATGCAATCTTGACGGTGGTAGATCGATTCTCGAAAGAAGTCGAACTCGTACCATGCACAAAAACATGTTCGGCTTTAGAAACCGCTCGCCTATTCCTTTCTCACGTATGGAAGCATCATGGACTTCCTTTATCCATCACATCAGATCGAGGCCTGCAGTTCGCGGCCCAAGTCGCTAAAGAAATCAATGACGCCCTTGGTATTGATACCAAGCTCAGTACAGCATTCCATCCACAGACAGACGGACAATCAGAAATAGTAAACAAAGAAGTTGGAAAGTTTCTACGAATCTACTGCTTCAATCAACAAAATAAATGGGCAGACTGGCTAGCCATCGCCCAGTTCTCTATTAATAACAAGTATCATACTTCAACGAAGAAATCGCCGTTCGAAGTCACACGTTCTTACGAACCACGCATGGGCACAGAACCACATGCTTCTACGTCTCAGGCACCAGCTGCCAAATCATTCACAGACGCAATGCGGAAAACACTTGCTGATGTAGAAAAGAACCTGGCCAAGGCCCAGGAACGCATGAAAACGATAGCCGATAAACACCGCTCGATTGCGCCCGAATATGAAATTGGGCAGCAAGTCATGCTGTCAACCACAGACTTGCGTTTGACACGAGCATCAGACAAATTATCTGAAAGATGGCTAGGTCCATTTGAAATCATCGCCTTGGCAGGGCCAAATGCAGTAAAACTACAGCTTCCACGAGACATTCGAATCCACCCTGTGGTTAATGTCCGTTGAATCAAACCTTACAAGGACCGCCTTGACGGCCAGCCTACAGCACGGCCTGGACCAGTCCTTGTTACGGAAGAACGGGACAACGAATGGGAAGTCGACTACGTCGTTGACACACGATACAAGGGAAGGAAACTGGAATACCTCGTGCACTGGAAAGGTTATGATGAAACCGATCGCACTTGGGAACCAAGAGTCAATTTGGGAAATGCCAAGGGTTGCTTGAAAGACTTCTACGCAAAGAACCCAGCCGCACCTCGTGCTCTATCCATTAATCCCGCAGATTTTCTATTCCTATTCCGGAAACGTCCAGAAAATCTCACGGACAACGGACCAGCCAAAATTGATAGATTCATGGCAAACTTGTCCAGTCCATTAAAAACACGGGCTGCGCCCACATAAACAGTGCAAAATAGGGAAACAATAGTGGTGCTCAAGTAGGCTATTCTAGGGCTATTTTGGGGCTATTTTCGTACTATTATTAAGCTATGAGCGACCTCTGATCTTTGAGCTGAGTTTAAACCCCGCGCGTGCCGAAGCCTTGCCGAGAACCGGTCCGGTCACGTGAACGACACTTTGCAAAATTATGCCCAAGTCCAGACAAAGAAAGATCTTCGGAAACGAAAGTTCGAGTAACGAATACAAACGGGAATGATCAGCGGTCTCAGAGATAGTTCCTTGTCCTTGTCCTCCTCCACCATGCCTCGCATGTCCACAAAGAAACTACTGATGCAATCCCTCGACCAGTTAGAGCTCAGAGTTGCAGAAGCACGGCTAAAAAACCTACAGGAACAAGACGAACTTGAGGAGGATTCCGATGACTCGTTGGGCTTGGATGAATACCTTATCATCACCCCCCCCACTCCAATCTCCCCCTTCCTCGATATGGACTCAGACGCAGAGTCCGAGTCAACCGAGTCGGAGGATTCGACGGACATGAGGGCAGCGCATTATCGCCAACTGATCGGTGCGATCAGAGCGCTTCGTGACGAGGTGGCCAGGACGCGCGTCTTCAACCGTTTGACCGAGCCACCACTGCGTGCATCACAGCTACATCTCCTCGATCATTCCGCAGAGTTCCGGCCACATTTGTTTCGTAAAAAAGTCCGCGTCGAGCCAGAGATTTTTGACTGCATCCTTGATCAAATCAGCAATAATCTCATTTTCCACACAAACGCCAATCACCCACAGCTTCCCGTCGCGATCCAACTCGCGATCTTCCTGAACCGCGCAGGTCACTATGGAAATGCGGTGACACCTGAAGATGTAGCACAATGGGCGGGGGTTAGCGTCGGGTCGATAATCAATTGCACAAACCGCGTGATGATCGCGCTCCTTGATCAACACGACACCTTTATCAATGTTCCCGCAGCGGAATCGGAGGACATGGAGTCGGCACACATATTTGTGGCACAGAAGACCTGTCTAGCTTGGCAGGGGGGCGTTTTCGCTGCTGATGGTTCAACGTTCAACCTGTTCGAGAAACCGTCCATTTACGGGGATACGTTCACTGACAGGAAGGGGCGTTACTCGCTCAATTGCCAGGTGGGCATGACGCACCATGACGCTCGTTTAATTCAGGCTGACGGCTTGGATGTGATTGCAGCTCGTTGTTATGCTTCACAATTTGCTTATTGTCGACTATGGTTTGGGCCATCCTGGGAGCGTCCACGACGCATACGCGTTCCAAGGAACACACATCGCACAGAATCCAGATGACCTGATCCCCGAAGATCATTGGATATGGGCAGATAGTGCGTACCCGTCGAAAACATGGTGTGTTGTGCCTTTTAAGGCAATCCGCAACACACCCTTGTCGCACCCTCAGAAGCTGTACAACCGTTATCTGTCAAAGGTATTGATACTCTTATTGGTGACACTCACAAGCTAACCACGATCGTTGAGGTTCGCGTCCGTGTTGAACACGCATTCGCGGCCCTCAAGGGGCGTTTCCAGTCTTTGCGAGAACTTCGGACACACATCCGGACAACGGAGGACATCAAATACGCAGTGCATTGGGTGCAGTGCTGCCTGATTCTGCATAACATGATCATTCGCTTCGAGGAGGCCCTTGGGAAGCCATCAACAATGCCGTGGGCACAACGAGAAGCCGGGGGACCTGCAGATGATGATCGTGAGCGGGTGGTGGTGGAGGTTCCCATTGGCTCACCGGGGCAACTATTCCGCGCCTGTTTGATGCGTGACCTTTTCGAGGAATTGGATATACCGTATGTCGTGCCGGTGAACGATGGGCATGAGTAGAACATCGTGGTAATCGACAACATGTATTGCAGAAGGGAGATAAGGAACACACCGGTAGTTAACAAAGTACAAACTTGCGCCAACGAAGAGTGAACTTGATGGTAGGTAGGCAGGTGGCGGCAAAGACAAAAAAACGGCAAAATGTTGGGAGAGAACGACATAGAAGCAAGGTTTAAGCGGCGGGGAAAGATGAACCAGCAGCGGGAAAAGGAGCAGACCCAGGCGCGCCCCCACTAGGGCCCAACTGCTGCATCATGCGCGCATACTCCATCTGCTTGTTTAACAAATCGATACGGCGTGTGATCGAGCGTTCTTCAGACTCCTTCAACTGGATGTCGAGCATTTTGAGGTTGTGCTCGCGCTCGTATTCGGCTTCGGCGTTAGCCCACTTGGCACTGAGCTCCTCCTTTTGAAGCTCGAGTTCTTGTTTCCGTAGTGCATAGTTCAGCCGCACAGCAGTGCGCGAAGCAGCTCCAGTGGGTGTCACCTCCATGGCCTCGCTTGCCCTGTCCAGCTCATCAAGCTTAGCAGCAAGCACATTGCCAGGACTAGATGCCGTCGTCAACTTCGTGCCGGTGGAAGACATGGCGGTGTCTGATAAGCTGGTCCTCTTGGTTACCCCCGAGCCTATGGAGCTAGGCGGGCGTGGATATGGGCTGTGCCGCGCGAAAGCGCTACGCCCGTCACGTAGAGGTGTCTTGCCCTTTGAGATCGCAGAAATTGGAGTGGATGCTTGCACGCTAGAAGAGGCTGATGTCCGATACTGCGCGACCGTTGTCTGATGTGCCATCAGACAGTCTGAAGGAGGAGATAGCTTGAAAGATAAAGATACATACCTTGGGAAGAGGCGGCTCCTCAAAAGGTGGCTCGTCATCCATGGGATGATCATCGTCGTTGAAAAAATCATTCAAGTTATGGTCATTCATGGTCACATCCTCTTCATCGACAGTCTGCATGCCGACACCACCGGCAGGTTCCTCAGGCTCCTCCTCCTCATCCACCTCCCCTTGATTGTCCTCTTCTTCAGCCTGAGGTACCGCATTGACACCACTGGCTTTGGGCGCAACGATATTGAGAAGACTTTCTACATGATTCGCTCTTGGTTTGGAAGATACGAGCTCGCTGTCGAAGGATGGGATCCCCTTCCAGATTGCATCGAGCTCCTGGTAGTATGGGAAAAGACGAAGGACATCCTCTGAGTGTGGAATTGAGCAACACAACTACAGGAAAAGAACAGGTCTTACCAAGTAGGTTTTGTGCCGCGCCGGTACCAGTGCCATCATCGGCGTCGTAAGGTATGATACCACTTCCTGTGCTTTTGAACCGTTTACGCTGCTCACGGTATTTGGTTTTGAGTCTGGATTTATACCGGCGATGAGCCTGAATTACCTAGCAAAACAATCGAATAACTTACGTGTTCAAACGATTGATGACGGAGGTTACATATTTCGTAGAGTCAGATTTGAATGTGGTAGCGTGTTCGGAATCGTTTTCAAAGATGTGCTTTGCGATCGCGGCTGAAACATCCTTTTTGTTTTTTCCAGATGGCTTATCTCCTGGTAAAGGCTTGATGATTGATGTGGATGTCGACTGATCATGAAATAGGATGTGACGATCTGCAGCATGGGACGTGATCCAAGCAACAAGTTGATCTGTGCGGCTCCCATCCCATGATATGTTTGTGCTTGACTTCTTTGTTGGTTCGGTAGCTGGTGGTGCAGGCTCCTGTGCAGATAGGGATGTCGAGGATGCGGCAGACTTGCTACCTCTTGCACGACGTTTCTTCTGGGTGGCAGGTGTGCCACCCCTTGTCGATGTTGTTGGTGCAGCCTGAGAAGAGGTTGGAACAGGAGCCTTCTTGGATGTGCCTCGACCAGCACCGGCCATAGCTATGACTATGAGGGGTTGGTTAGTGAGCGCTTGAAGTCTCGCAGAGCGACGAGGTTGGGGACGGAGAGCAGGCATATATTTCAAACTCCGATGCCAGAAACTTCCTGCAGTCTGGACACATTCCAGAACCCGAGAATAGCCGAATCATAGCCCCAAAATAGCCCTAGAATAGCCTACTTGAGCACCACTACTGTCAACAAGGCCGGGCCTTGTTGACATATTCAAGGAAGGTTGGTCAAACCTTGCCGCAAATCGGTTCGCCTCCGAGTCGATCGATATCATTGTGCTAGGCAAAAATGTTAGCCGACTCATCCAGAAAACACTTACCACTCCTTGTGGAACGACCTTGGTGCTAACGAGTACTACAAGCCGAAGGAACTCGAAGGTTGTATATGCAGTTCTATCTTGGCGTCCAACCTCGAAAGGTCCAACTTGAACTGACCAACCTGGACAAGACGAATTTAGGTTAGTTCCAGAAGCACAACTAGTGGTTCTCACCTCACCTTCGCGTCCATCCTCGAAAAGTCCAACTTGAACTGACCAACCTCAGGCTGGACAGAAGATCAAGACGAATGTAGGCTAGTGCCAGACGCAGAACTAGTGGCCCCCGCCCCACCTCCTTCGGTTCCACCAACATGGCATGGAAGACAACATCTGTTTGAGGTATGTTGCCGAATACTGTAACAACTGACTCATAGCGAAACTATCGTGCATCACAATCAGCTAGCGTCGCGCACAGACCGCATAACGAGGTGTATAAATACCCTACCGCGACTGATCAGAACGACAAGCACTCGAAGCTTACTTGTGTTTTCTTCTCGAACTCGAACTCTATCAATATGCGTTTCCCATTCATCGCTATCCTTTTCACTCTCGTTGCATCCGCTATTGCTATCCCTGCCTCCGATGTCGCTATCACCGAGCGCAGCGAAGACGGCTGCTGCAAGGCCGTAAGTTCTTGTTATACTGCGTCTCCGACTTCAGGGGACAGATGCTAATTGTTCTACCAGGGTGGTGTGAAAGTCTGTGGTGGCATCTGCCGCCGCGCCATTCCCGTCGAGGAGGCTATCACCGAACGTAGTGAAGATGGCTGCTGCAAGGCCGTAAGTTCTTCTTATCCAACTTCAGGGAACGGACACTAATTGCTCTAACAGGGCGGTGTGAAAGTCTGTGGTGGCATCTGCCGCCGCGCTGTTCCCGTTGAGGAGGCTATCACTGAGCGTAGCGAAGATGGCTGTTGCAAGGCCGTAAGTTCGTGTTATCCAATGTCAGGGAACGGACACTAATTGCTCTAACAGGGCGGTGTGAAAGTCTGTGGTGGCATCTGCCGCCGCGCTGTTCTCGTTGAGAAGGCTATCACCGAACGTAGCGAAGATGGCTGCTGCAAGGCCGTAAGTTCTTGTCATCCAACTTCAAAGAACGGACGCTAATTGCTCTAACAGGGCGGTGTGAAAGTCTGTGGTGGCATCTGCCGCCGTGCTCCCGCCGAGGAAGCTATCACCGAACGTAGTGAAGATGGCTGTTGCAAGGCTGTAAGTTCTTCTCATCCAACTTCAGGGAACGGACGCTAATTGTTCTAACAGGGCGGTGTGAAAATTTGTGGAGCTATCTGCGGCTAAGTACTACTTACCATTGAGAGCAGAGTGAACGTTACTAGTACCTGTCTCGTCGATTTGCTCGGATGATCATGATTACGGAGTTACGATTCCTCTATGTCTCGTATTTCTTGTATCTTCAAATGACACAGTTATTATTTGATGAAACATGTTCTGATTTGTGAGTGCTCAGCGTGTCATTGCTGAAGCCCTGACTCCTGAGATGTGCATTGTGTGTACCACTTTCAGGTCTGGATGAAACGTAAAAGGCACCCAAATTTTGTTCATTGATGTCATCAGGAAATTCCAGCAGGTAATCAGGTATGTTCTGAGGGGCTTCGAAGATACTGAACAATCTCACTCATCATTCGAGGGCCACGGTGTACTCAGCACGGGCAAAGTATTCAGTCGACTTGACAATCATGACTCGCATTGGGTAGTAGAAAACGAATATATTGAGTCCGGAGCTGAGCCGGTTACAGTCCCCCACCAACGTGGGAGTCGGGGATAATCTCAACCTGAACTTGACGGCCACGACGAAATGGAGGATTTGGCTTGTGCGAAACATCCCACCCCCCAGCCTACTCTCCCAGATGAACTTGTCTATGGCATCTTGCGTTACTGCCGCGGCATGAGCCCCCGCGAGCTCATCCGATTGCGTCTTGTGAGTCTATAAGTTTCAACCCGTACATCACGTCGCCGATTTTCACTCTGGCCTGGACTCTTCCACACGATTTTGCCAAAAAAAAACCCTGGGTCTTGCCGCCCTTCTAGATTACATCCCCCTACTCCAAATGATTATCTGATGTTCCTCGTTCTAGGTCTCAAAGCAATTTCACGATGTTGCTCGCGATACCCAGCTGTGGAAGGCGTGGTACGCCACCGCTCCGTTGCCCCGTCCACCTGGGCCGTTCTCGTGGCAGTCCACTCGGTCTCTTGAACGCATTTTGGTTCATTCAGAGCGCTTATCCCGTACATGGGCCTCACAGCCCCTCAAAGTTGTTTCAATCACTCAAGGTCCACGTTACAAGCCAACATACACACCCAAAATTCTCTTCGGAAGGTTGTTCATTTGGTCGGGAGAGAACCAAGTTTTTGCCGAAGATCTTGAAGTTGGTTCCCGTCAAATGATTTGGGAGACCGACCAACGAATACGTTCATTCTCAATCTTCTCAATGGGTTTCCCCGATGCACTCCGAGTTTATCTTTCTGTATCCTGCAGCGATGAATTAGAGCCTGAGGGGCGACGACAAATGTACGTGCATCCATTGTTCTGTTCTGCTGCTAGTTTTCACCAATCTCTTCTCTAGCAAACTTGTAGTGTTTTCCTTGCAGGACGAAACCAGCTCATTCGGACCCGTAATCCACGAGATGGACCTCCCGACAGATGTCACTGGTGTCGCCACCTGCCAGTCACTTCTATATTTTTCGTGTATTCCCGAATACTGGCTTCGCGGCGTGGTTGTCGACCCGTGGACGTATACCGCATACCAGTTTCCACCATTTAATAGCAATCTAATGGTGAGTAGCAAATACTGATGAATCTCAATGACGCTAAACGCTGCTCAGCTTGGGGGCGGAGACGACGTCTTTCCGGATACAGTCTTGACAACGGGACCATATATTGTTTACATGTCGCACACCTGGACCGATGGAGTGATCCAGATATTTATGGTTCCGAATCAACCACGTTCGGTTGATGGTGGCTTCGAACTTCGCCTCACCCACGAGGCGCTCGTTGACAACCTCTTTCCCATTCTGCATTGGACCCTTCGTGATCCAGTTGTCAACTCACTGACTGGTGACACTATCCTAAGGTTCTTGGCAGACACCTCCCAAAATTACTACTGCATCGACTTCACCTTGCCAGCCACGGCCTCGAATTCCACGGAAATCCTCCCCCTCGCCGTCACTCAAAAACTCCTTTTTGAACTCCCAGGCTCCGAAGGTAACGTCCAGTTGGAAGCTTCAAGTGATGGCTATGCGAGGGGACTTTACGTCTTTAAATCAACCTCGCTTTCTCAACCCGTTGCCAATATCTGTAAATTCTCGATTGACGCGAGTGGAGAGGATTGCACGGCTATGGTCAGTGATGTTTTCGAGGCGTTGGACGTTGATGGTGTATTTTCTAAAGCATTTGACGGTGTAAGAGGAAGGTTTTGTTATAGTGGGAACGAGGAGAATGATGACTTTACCAGTGACCTCGTAGTGTTTGATTTCCAGTAGCTCGCTCTTTGTGTATCTAGGCTCAAAGTTAGCCATTACAGTAAAATCATTCCTCGTTGTTAATCTACTCGAGGCTCGGACTTCTCTATCGAGTCTCCCTTGATAGGTATGAAGACAGTCGTCCCTACTTAGACAATACCGTGATACTAAGATGTCACTTCATTGTTGTTTGTCCTTGTTGGCTACGTGTCTATCCCGTGGCAGTAATGCAACAAAATATGGCAGTGATTCCTCCCAACCAACCAAGTCTTCAAACGAGTCCAATGGCTTCTCCAGCGCAACAGTTACCGCCAGGTTGGGCTGCAGAATGGTACAGTCTCTCAGGTCCTGCCGCGCAGGTCACCGAAACTGAAAATTTTGCAGGGACGCAACTAACCAGAGATATCTCTTCATCGGTCAGCGCAGTCTATCTCCATCTTCATGCCAAATATCTCACTTTTCGCAGAGACTGCAACTGGAAGAAGACAATGGGAGCCACCCGCACATGTCCCAACGGCACCCATGGACGCACACGAACCTTCTGCTTCTCCTCCTCCGATGCCCCACGCGCACGCGAAGCGACGCCAGTATGCCGCTGGTCAAACTCAGGCTTACTACGGCGCCAGCGACGTCCTCCCAGATCCTTCCTACGGTACTCTCGGTGTCCAACAACAGCAACCAACACCCAGCGGTCAACTCTTCACGCCTGGCTTAGCAGCAGAGCAGGGTTTCGCAGGACAGCAGCAGCAACAGCCACCCTTTCTCGCACCCCAACAGGAGGCTCAGTACAGTAGCTCCCCTGGATTCGCCCAGGAGCCTGCTTATTACCCTCCCACTGCACCGATCAACCAATTGACAGATCAATTCGGAGCCATGAGCATGGGTCAGAAACCGCTGCAGCTCTACACTACGAATTTGTTGACGTCGCCTCCCGACCCACGCGAGCTTGCTCGTCCCCCTCCGGAGATTCGGCTACCACCCAATTCGTCCATTACCACGTCGCCATACGCGAATGCTGAATATAGTTACCAGCGGTGCACGCTGAACGCGATCCCAACGACGTCTTCGATGTTGAACAAATCGAAGATACCTCTTGGACTTGTCATCACCCCGTACCGTACATTGAAGGAGGGTGACCAGCCGGTGCCGGTGGTCGCGGACACTGTCATTGCGCGGTGCAGAAGATGCAGGACATATATCAACCCATATGTTCAGTTCATCGACGGCGGGAACCGGTGAGTTCCGCCATGGATTCGTTTGAGGATACGAGTTGAATTCAAGTTCAGTTGGCGATGCTGTATGTGCAACATGTCGAATGAGGTTCCCCAACTCTTTGATTGGGACCAAGCTCGGAACCAACCTGGTGATAGATGGGCTCGTGATGAGTTGAACCACTCTGTCGTGGAGTTTATCGCTCCAACGGAGTACATGGTCCGACCACCCCAGCCGGCGGTGTATG
This sequence comes from Chalciporus piperatus, assembly GCA_038093975.1. Lineage (NCBI taxonomy): Eukaryota > Fungi > Basidiomycota > Agaricomycetes > Boletales > Boletaceae > Chalciporus > Chalciporus piperatus. The sequence continues at coordinate 12,985 of JBBPTG010000015.1, forward strand.
TCTTCCTTATTGATGTCAGTCACACGGCTGTTCTGTCAGGTGAGGGAATACGCTCTCCGTGAAGATCGATGTAGTTGATGTGCTTGTGTTCAGGTATGGTTGCTACTGCGACACGTACTATCTTGGAAAGTTTGGATCGGATACCGAACGAGGACGACCGCACAAAGGTGGCGTTCGTTGCGTTCGACACTTCGCTGTATTTCTTCTCGATGCCTGTGAGTGCACCCATAAATTTGTCTTCTATGGACCTTGACCGCGGATGATGCAGCCTGGAACGACTGAATCCTCCATGTTGGTCGTTTCCGACGTCGAGGATGTCTTCTTGCCCAAACCGACCGATCTGCTCGTCAACTTGGCGGAGGCAAAAGCGTCACTAGAGTCTCTGCTTGGAAGAATCAACGATATGTTCCAAGATAACCACACTGTTGGGAGTGCACTTGGCCCTGCTCTTCAAGCAGGTTTCAAGTTGATGGTACGTTGCGTTCGATCTTGCTGAGTGTCCGCTTATTGGGGAGTTGTTCAGGCTCCTATTGGTGGCAAGATCATCGTGTGTTCGGCATCCCTACCCACCATTGGTGCTGGTGCTCTTAAGAACCGCGAGGATCCCAAGATTCTTGGCACTTCCAAGGTAATGCTAACGGCCCCGAACCAAGGTAGAGAAGTACTCATCCGTTGGTAGGAATCCACTTTGCTTCAAGCAGCGTCACCGTTCTACAAGACCTTTGCTATCGAGTGTTCGCGTGCTCAAGTCTCCGTAGATATGTTCCTGTTCAGCGCCGCATACCAGGATGTTGCAAGTCTTGGTATGAGTTCTGACACATCTAATGTTCATGGAACTCATATTCGCTATAGCATGCCTTCCTCACTACACTTCTGGCCAGACATTCTTCTACCCCGCCTTCAACGCCTCACGCACCGAGGACGCCATCAAGTTTGCCCATGAATTCGGTGAAGTCCTCGCGATGCCGGTCATGTTAGAAGCTGTCATGCGTGTCCGTGCCTCGAAGGGTAAATGTCAATTCTACCTTCTCGTTCGTCTGACTGACCCTTGTCGATCAAGGTCTCCGGATGGCCTCCTTCCACGGAAACTTCTTTGTCAGGTCCACGGATCTCCTTGCGATGCCTGCCGTACCCACCGACCAATCATATGCGATCGAGATACAGATCGAAGATACCATCACCGCACCTTTCGTCGTTTTCCAGACTGCAGTCTTGCACACCACCTGCTACGGCGAGCGCCGAATCCGTGTCATCACTCTAGCACTTCCTACCACCAGCAATTTGTCGGAAATATTCGCCTCCGCGGACCAGGTGGCCATTGCAACGTTGTTGGCGAACAAGGCCGTTGAGCGGTCGCTGACGCACAAGCTTGAAGACAGTCGGGATGCGATCATGCAACGCATGGTGGACATTCTGTCGTCGTACAAGAGTAGCATGACGGCTGCGGGTGCAGGTGCCAGTGCACAGTTGGCAATTTCGGAGAACTTGAAGATGCTTCCTGTATTGGTTCTTGGATTGCTCAAAAATGTGGGGATTTTCCACATCCACGACCCCGGTTTTGTGCTGAAATAGAGTTCTGTTCTTTTAGGTCGGTATCCGTCAGAGTGCCCAGATTCCTCCCGATCTCAGGGCGTATGCTCAAGCTCTACTGACTTCACTGCCGTCGCAAACACTTGTCCCTTACCTTCTCCCCGCGTTCTATTCGTTGCACAACATGCCTCCCGAGGTTGGTACGGTTGGGGAAAACGGTGTCATCCTACCAACGCCCCTGCCTTTGACTTCGGAGCGCCTAGAGCGACACGGACTTTTCCTGATAGAAGATGGTCAAACGATCTTTTTGTGGGTTGGCCGCGATGCAGTGCCACAGCTTATCATGGATGTGTTCGATCTCCCCGGTTACGAAGTTTTGCGTGGTGGCAAGGTGAGTTTTCAATCGGACTCGAGTCTCGGTCGTACGAAATGGTTGCTTATGACTGGTGCCGCAGGCGACGCTTCCGATCCTCGACAACCCATTCTCGCAACGAGTCAATGCCATCATTCAAAAAACCCGCGAGTCACGCAGGGGTGTCTATTACCCCCACCTTTATATCGTCAAAGAAGATGGCGAGCCACCATTGCGACTCTGGGCACTCAGCTGTCTTATTCAAGACCGTGCGGACGTGTTACCAAGTTATCAGCAGTTCATTACACAGCTTAAGGACAAAGTTAACGGGGCCAACAACTACTAAACTCACGGATGGAATGGAAATGTTGGCTTTGGGTAGAGATGAGGGGAGATCATTCGCTTGGCTCGTTCGGTGTAATCTCGGCGATGGTTGTGGCGTTACCCTTGGTGTTAATTTCCTTTTTTCTCGGATTGAATTACTCTACTATCTTGTGAGGAAATCAATTTCTTCGCCTCTCGTTGCCGCTGTCGTGATTCAGATTAGTGGAAGAGGCCACGTTGTGCATCCGCTCGGATTAATGTGCCTCGGATCTAAGTTACTCAGATGACTTGGCCGTCATTAGAGTTGGACAGAGTTGGACGTGCTTCAAGTTCGTTCCGCCCGTCCGTCATGCTCTTGAGGCACATATAAATACCACGGCCGTCCTGTCACCTCCAGCAACTCATTCTTCGAGTCCCTCCGAGGAATGCAGACCGCTGTATCCACTGAAGGCACTCAAACTGCCTATCCACGACCCCCCACGGTACGACGAGCGAGCGACGACGATGCTCACACCGTCAAGGATTTCGAATTAGACGACCTCGGCAAAGCCAATGATAAAAAACTTGAAAACGGGCCCGATGGCCCAGGGCCAAAAGCCACTTCGGTAGTTCAAACAAAAGAACAGCGATTAAGAGAACGCATACAGTTCGCAACGCTTTGTTTTACGCTTTATGTGGCGGGATGGAATGATGGGTCGACGGGGCCGCTGCTTCCTCGGATACAAAAGGTTTACAACGTAAGTCGTGCAGTTTGCGTCATGGTGCTTTTGAGGTTTCCTTTTGGCTGAACGCGAGGGGATGGTGAATAGGTCAATTTTACGATTGTTTCTCTGATTTTCGTTTTTGCTTGTCTGGTGCGTGGATACCCTGATCGTTCGTAGCGTGGCTGGGGCTTGAATGGGTCAACAAAGGGGTTTGTGACAGGCGCGTTCTCGAATGTGGTGTTGAATGATAGATATGGGTTCGGCAAGGTCGTTCTTGTTCCTGCAGCGAGGATTTTTGATTCTGATTTGTAGCATGTACGATAGGTCATCGTCCTTGGTATGTTACTGACGCATGTAGTCTCGTTTTGACCCCAGAACTGATTGAGATCTATTTCCAGGATCCTTGCTTCAAGTTGTTGGTTACGTGCTCGAGTCGGCGGCCCTACCCTTTCCAGCGTTCGTGCTGGGGTATGCGGTTAACGGGATTGGTATGGCGTTGCAGGTCTGTTTCACAGTTATGACATTCCCAAACCCCCCTAACTAACTCGATTTCTCAGGATGCTCAGGCGAACGGTTTCGTAGCGAGCCTCAAGGATAATGCAGAAGCCAAGATGGGGCTGTTACACGCCGTATGTTTCACATTCGTTCACTCCTCTTATCGTGTTGATGAGTAAATGCTAGGCTTATGGTATGAGGTGTTGTGTCGAGTTGAGCGGAAAAACGCTAACAACTTTGGCAGGTGCCGGTGCGCTTTCGTCCCCGCTTGTCGCAACACAGTTTGCCCAACTCCCACACTGGTCTTTTCATTATCTCGTGTCGTTGGGTTTGGCGTTGATCAACACTGCTCTGTTGATTATGGTCTTCCGTCTGAAGGGCCAAGATGGTGTGTTGCGTTTTCAAGGTATCCTCGTGAACTCATGTTTTTCCAAGACTGCCTGGCTGAGATCGGACAGCCGGCTGGGGAACAGAACACGAGCGAAAATAGTCATTTTAGACAGATATTTGCGTTGAAGGATGTTCACCTTCTCGCTTTCTTCATCCTCGTCTATGTCGGTGTAGAAGTTACAGTGGGAGGTATGCTGGTCTTCAACTGTCTCCTTTGGCTCCGCTGGATTGACTACATATTTTAGGTTGGACCGTAACGTATGTTATCGATGTCCGTCACGGTGGTCCATCTTCTGGATACATATCATCTGGATTTTTCGGAGGTCTCATGATTGGCCGTGTCGCCCTGCTTTGGGTCAACAAAAAGGTGGGTCTTTTCGACCGACATCGCTTGACACCCCTAATTGCGACGTTCCCAGGTTGGCGAAAGGAGAGTAGTATTCATTTATGCGCTGTTTGCCATCGGGTTGGAATTGGTCGTTTGGCTTGTGCCGTCACTTGTTGGGGGGGCCGTATCTGTGGCAATTATTGGTGTCTTATTGGGTCCCATGTACCCGATCACGATGAATCACGCTAGCCGAGTTCTACCCCCTTGGCTGTTGACTGGTAACGTGTTTTCGGACCTCGACATGAGACAATAGCTGACAGAGTCGCATAGGTTCCATAGGGTGGATCGCCGGTTTTGGTCAAGCTGGATCCGCTCTGCTGCCCTTCATTACGGGGGTTATCGCGTCGAGGACTGGGATAAAAACCCTTCAACCCGTGTAAGTGTGGTTTTCCCTGTCTCAGTATATGACCCTAAGTTTTTGTGGGATAGACTCGTTGCATTGATGGGAATCATGACAATCCTCTGGGCACTCGTCCCCAGCAAAGGCTCGCGGCGCGCGGATTGAGTCATGCTAGAAGGCATGAGAATAGAGATTTGGGGGTTTCGATGAGATTTTGGGTTTGCTAGCGATATGTAATATCCTTGTATCCGTATCCCGCTGCCCTCTGACGTTGGGTTTCGTTTCCGGAGAAACCTCGGAAAAACACCTTGTAGATGATGCCCGGATTGCTTTCAAACTTTCGATCATTTGGCGTCCGTGCGATTTCCAGGGGTGAAATCTCGCGTACTAGGCACGGAAACATCTATACGCCCCGTTGCTTCGGCGTCCCCAAGGCCGTCCGAGGCGAAGACCAAAATGTCTGGTGCCGAGACTATATCTTTGCCTGTCTTCCCCAATGGTGCTTGCCTCGCTTTTGATTTTTTCCCTTCATGTCGATTCCGCAAGAGTCAGCGAGCGTTGAAATGGTGAGTGGGTTCTCGCTGAACTTCAGTCGTACTTGACGTTGTGCTTGCACACAGGAGAAATCCACAGAACCTCAGACACCCACTACGGAGACGATCACAGAAGGCAAGAGCCCAGAAAAAGATCCTCAGCATGCCGATGCCCCCACGGAGGACGTTCTAAATCGTGCCAACAAGAAGTCCATCTTGTTTCGTACCAACGTTCAATTCGTAACACTCTGTTGGAGCTCCATTCTAGCTGGGTGGAGCGATGCGTCAAGTGGACCGCTGTTGCCCAAAATGCAAGAGGTGTATCACGTACGTTCTCGTCTGGGATGGATGATGCTTGTATCTTAATGGAGAGACAGATTGGCTACGCAGTGGTATCGTTGGTCTTCGTATTCACAACATTAGTACGTGGCCGCTGCGAGACTCGGTTGGTGAATTTGCGTAGATCTCGATCTCTTTGCAGGGTTTCATCATCGGGTCTGTCTCCAATATATTATTGACACAGAGGCTTGGTTTTGGAAAGGTCGGTTATATCTCTTCAATGATTTTTCTCTGACGAGTTTTGTCATTTAGATCGTCGCAATAGGTAGATAGGCATCTCTCGATCGCATAGTTCAACCTCACGTTTTTGCAGGCTCGGCGTGTCAAGTTGTCGCCTTTTCGATCCTGGCTGCAGGGGTCCCCTTTCCTGCTCTTGTCTTCGCGTATTCTATCAATGGTTTTGGGATGTCTCTGCAGGTAAGCATTGTTTCCCATTAGCTGTCTCGTACTCACCGACGTCGAGGCGGGTCAAAACATGGGCTACCTCGTCCGCTTCAACGACAAACCGACGCTCAGGATGGGTATATGTATGGCAGGTAGGCACACATCTCGGCGCACTCTTTCTGACATCTCATCTCTACCCGCGTAGCATATGGTACACAAGATTCATTTTCGTTTCGTTGAAGCCCTCTGAATGACTCCCAAAGGTGTCGGCGCGCTATTGTCTCCCTTGGCCGCCACGCATTTTATCCAGACTCCCCATTGGTCCTATCACTTCTTGACCTGCCTCGGGTTAGCGGTATTGAACAATATTTTCATGATATCCGTTTTCCGCCTAAAGACGCAAGAAGGTAGGTCGCAAGACAATCGATGCTTTCCGGGACAATTGGAGTTCTGATTTCACAATTAGAATGCCTCGCCGAGATTGGCATCATGCAGACTGAGAAGGGGACAAGCAAACAAAGCCACTTCCGCCAGATAATGATGTTAAAGGACGTGCACCTCCTATCCTCGTTTATCCTCTGTTACGTGGGTGCAGAAGTAACGTTGGGCGGTATGTATGCACTGTGCGTTTTGACGAGACATGTCATGACAATTTCAACCAGGATGGATCGTCACGTACATAATCAAGCTCCGAAATGGAGGATCGTCTTCCGGGTATATCTCAACTGGATTTTGGGCAGGTAACCTGGATGTGTAATCTCCGAGGTCCTGAGAGACTGATACTCCCTATCTTTGTAAGGTCTCACCATCGGCCGGATTGCACTACTCAAGGTGAACGAGGTGGTGGGCGAACGTCGTGCGATGCTCATTTATGCGGTACTCGCCACCGGGTGGGTCCTCACTTTCTTTCCGCCACGTTTAATTTGACAATCTGTACCTAGGATCGAATTTGTAGTATGGTTCGCCCCCTCTTTGATCGGCGACGCCGTCGCCGTCTCCCTCATCGGAATGCTCCTGGGTCCTATGTTCCCCATCGCCATGACTCACGCTGGGCGAGTACTACCGCAGTGGTTATGTGCGGGAGCGATCGGGTGGATTGTGAGCCTCGGACAAGCAGGATCTGCATTGATACCGTTCATAACCGGAGCGATCGCTCAAAAAGCTGGTATCGGAGCTCTCCAACCTGTGTGAGTGGTGTTTTCCTGTGCTTTGGTAATACGAGGTTCACTGATGGGGCACATTGTGCAGACTCGTGGCTATGTTCGTGGTCATGACCGTATTGTGGGTGGTGGTTTCGAGGTCAAAGCCCAATCATGCAGAGCGAGGCTAGGCTAGAAAGGTTGTAAAAAAACGACGACTTTTTTTCTTTGACAACTCTTTTTGTGTAGACCTCCTCCGCTGTATCAAGCGATCCTTGTAATAAAGGCCACTGGCACAAACGTAATCATTTCATGACACCACGTTCCAAGATAACCACACTGTTGGGAGTGTGGTGGGTCGCCGGTTTTGGTCAAGTTGGCTCCATTCTGTTGCCCTTCGTGGCAGGGCTCGAAGACTGGGATAAGTTTCCTCCGTATTTTTGTAAGCGTGGTCTTCTCTGATTCACGATTACTCTTACGCTTGTTGTAACGATGGGATTCATGACACTCGTCCAGGCACTTTCCCAGTGAAGCTTCGCATTCGCAGATCAAACTATGCTGGCACGTAACATCGCACGCCGAAACAAAAAAAAACCACGTAAACCACGCACGATCTCGATGCTAACGTGCACCCCTATCCGGAGATACCTCGGAATAACATTTTTACTCGATACAGACTCATCCTGAAAGACACAAGTCTCGATCATCTGAGGTTCTCGCGGCTTCCGGGGAAGAGATGAAACAAATCGTAAGGCCTCGTGTCCGAACGCGTTCGAGGTGCGGCGACCATTCAGCTTGGCACCTGCCTCCCACAATACTCGCCTTGGTTTTGCTGTTCCTCTTCCCATGTCAATACCACAGGAATTGTCAATGGTGAGCACTGAAATGGTGAGGAAAAATTCTCGCTCCACTTTCACCGTGTTTGATGTCCCCTTTGCACATAGGAAAAATCTCCAGGTTCTCATATTCATACGGTTGACACGATCGTAGAAGTGGTTTCGAGAAAGAACGCCGAGAAAGATATTCAGCATGTCGATGTCCCACTCCCAACCGAGGATTTCCCCAGTCGAGCTGGCCATAAACCTGTTATGTCTCGTGTCAACGTCCAGTACGTAGTACTGTGCTGGACGTCACTCCTCTGTGGGTGGAACGACGGGTCAAATGGACCACTGCTACCCAGGATACAAGAGGTGTATCAAGTACGCTCTCGCACAGACTGGATGGTGCTTGCCTGCTGATGAAGAGGCAGGTCGGCTATGCTGTGGTGTCTTTGATCTTCGTATTCTCGACCTTGGTAAGTTCGGCGCGAGACTCAGTCGATGAGGCTTTCGTAGACCTCCGCACAGGGGTTCATCGTCGGGTCTATTTCCAACATGCTTTTGACGGAGAGGATAGGTTTTGGAAAGGTTGGTGACGGTTTTTCGTTGCCTTGCCCTCTAAATAGTCTCATCGAGTAGATCATTGTGATAGGCAAGTAACCAAGATTTCGACCGTATAGCTTGATTTCATGCTTTGCTAGGTTCGGTTTGCCAAGTGCTTGCATATTGCATCGAAGCTGCAGCGGTCCCATTCCCTGCGTTCGTCTTCGCGTATACAATAAATGGTTTCGGGATGGCCTTGCAGGTAAGCGAGACTCGAACTGTTCTCTCTCTCGTGCTCATCCGAATCCATCTCGAGGCGGCCCAAAATGTAGGTTACCTGGTCCGCTTCAAGGACAAACCGGAGCTCAGGATGGGTGTATATATGGCAGGTAAGCACATCTGTCCCGATGTTGTTGCTGACATCTCACCACTCTCTACATAGCATACGGTTTGATATTCATTCTTTTGATGCCCCAAGTATATCTCATGATAAGATCCCAAAGGTGCTGGCGCGCTATTGTCGCCCTTGTCTGTCACCTATTTTGTTCAGATCCCTCATTGGTCATATCACTTCTTGATCTGCCTCGGGCTAGCTGTATTGAACAGTATTTTCTTGATATCTGTGTTTCGCTTGAGGTACCAGGAAGGTAGGCACATCCCCTTATACTCGATCGCTCCATAACGATTGGCTGTCTGCATCTACTAGAATGTCTCGCCGAGATCGACATCACAGATACAGAGAAGGGAACGAGCAAACATAGTCAATTCCGTCAAATAATGACATTGAAGGACGTACACCTTCTATCTTCGTTTATCCTCTGTTACGTTGGTGCAGAAGTAACGCTAGGTGGTATGTACGCTCAATTTCATGGGACGAAACACTACCTGACAAGCCCAACCAGGATGGATCGTGACCTACATAATCAACCTCAGAAATGGAGGGACGTCTTCGGGGTACATCTCAACCGGGTTTTGGGCAGGTGATTCCAATGTTTATGTATCCCTAAGATTCGGAAGGACTGATATCACGTACCTTTGCCTAAGGTTTGACAATCGGCCGCGTTGCGCTGCTCAAGGTGAATGAAGTGGTAGGCGAACTTCGTGCATTGCTCATTTACTCGATACTAGCCGTAGCGTAGGTGCCCTCCTTCTCTTCCACCCCTCTCTATCAGTGTTGTTCTAACACGCGACATTTGGTTTCCAGGCTCGAATTTGTTGTGTGGTTCGTCCCTTCCTTGGTGAGCGACGCCATCGCAGTCTCCCTCATTGGGTTGCTCCTCGGGCCCATGTATCCCATCGCCGTGAACCACGCTGGTCGAGTACTACCACAATGGTTGCTCACGGGATCGATCGGGTGGATCGCAGGCTTTGGACAAGCGGGATCGGCGTTGATACCGTTCATAACTGGGGCGATCGCTCAGAAAGCTGGTATCACGGCCCTCCAACCTGTGTAAGTGGATTCCTCTGTGCCTTGGGAGAGTGCGGTTGATTGATGGCGTGCACTGTGTAGACTCGTGGCAATGTTTGTTGTCATGACCGTGTTGTGGGTGGCGGTTTCAAGGTCGAAATCGACATCGAATCGCGCGGAGTGAGACTAGACTAGAAAGGTGACGAACTGTCCCGAGGCTCGGAGTTGGTGATTGCACCCCTAGACGAAACGTTTTTATTTATTTGCCAGCACTTTTATAGAGTTTCTCCGTGTATGCTTACAGGTTTTTGCAGCTTTTCCCGAGCGTTTCAAATGTACAACCTGATCGAGTGAAGAACGTCCCGAAGTCCTCAAACTTCCCGTCTGAATTCGCGTGGATGATGAAGTGGCGCAAGTTGGGAAGAGTCAGAGTTTTCCAGCAAATCGTTGATCGTACCGTCCACCATCTCAATGTCCAGCGAACGGAATTTAGGATGAGTTAAAGAGGCGCGTGGGGGGGTGGCTACCTCTGATTCTTGACAGAATTTTTGTGTTTGAAGGAGAGAGAAGACACAGTCTTCGGGATTAGGACAGAGCTGGAACGTCCAGAGCTTATCGCGATCATCGATCTCTACAACCAGAATGCAAAGATGCCTACTAGAGACGCTTGATCGAATGAACGAAAATGGGAGAGCCTGGGTAACGTACTGTACATCGGTAATCATGCTACAAACAATATGTTACATCCTCTGCGAATCCGAATCATGCAAATCCAATGATATAGCGCGTTCCCGACGCACCCGTGCCATCATCCATGCAACATCACCGCAAGGCACAAATCCAAATGTTTCAAAGTGGGTATCAACGCGGCATACTCTTGCCGTTCCTCTTTCTTGATCGACACCTGTGCCCCATGAATCTTGAGCGTCTCGAGCGGACAACGGGACCTCGTCACAAAGGTTTTGAATTCCTTGTGCCGCCACGCGCTAGGGATGAGATCGAGGTCACGTATTTTGAGGTGGCGTAGGCTGGGCAGGGACAGCGTGTCTAGCAAGGAAACCACGCCATACAGAACGACGATATCGAGGGAACGAAGTTTAGGGTGGGTCAACGAGCCTGGGGGATAGGCCGCGATTTCGTTGCGGCCAATGCAAACGGGAGAGAAGAAATAGTCTTCGAGGTTGGGACAGAGTTGGAGGAGGGTCAGGAAGATGGTGCCATCGATGTCTCGGCCTCGGCCGAGCGTCACCTTGAGATGAGTTAGGTTCGTCCATCCAGGATTGAAGACGGATAGAACGTCGCTGGTTAAAGCAACAGAGTTGAGAGTGAGACTGCGGAGACGAGATTGTGGTTGAACGATAGAAATCTTTTGTGCCATCCTCATATCGCCATCGAGCGTGAGGTGCTCGAGCAAGGGGATATCCTTGAGCAATAGATCCGGAGCAGTCGCCTCGTCGAAGGTGACGTGAAGCCGCGAAGACCGACTGGTATAAGGCTGCAAAAGTTCTGTGACCTCGTATCTCCACACGGGATTGCGAGGCGGACGACGCGTATCAACCGCCATCGAAAGCGGACACCCTCTCGCTCTCGACAGCCAATGAAGGTAGAAATACAGACCCTGCTGCTGCACCCGATGACTCGGACGGACGGACAGCGAACACCACAACCGAGGCGTGCTCAACGCGACCTTCCTCCACCCTCTGCATATCTTCAACAACAACAACGGTGCCGTCCTCGTATCCGGCTCGATGTGCGCCTCTGGTGGTAAACACCTCACGAAAATCTCCCCGAGTATCTCCGAGGGTAACCGCCGTATACACGATACGAGACCCTGGTGTGCCTCCATCGATGACACGATCTGGTCTCGCTTCTCAAGCAACTGTTGATGGACGTCCTGTACTCGCTTCATGATGGCCTCAACGCATGCCAACTCGCCTGTCACGTCGCTGAGTTGTGCCTGTCGCTGAGACACGATCTGGCTGATTGCATGGATGTCTTGACCCGATACAGCGTGGTTCGTGTTGCTGTACTTGGAATACGGCGTATCGAGACATGGGACCTGCGGCCAACTGTCAGCTCCATCGTCCATCGCTCAGCGCTAAGCATAATGGGGAGCCTTACAGTGGCGTGAGGATCCGGGAGCTGAATTTCGGGATGCCCGAAGCGAGGACAAGCAGGCGTTAGTGCTTGTTAGGGTGCACTGATCATGACACTCACCAACGCTCGTAGTTGTTCCTCTACGGTCAGCCCCGGCCAGCCAAAGCTTCTCGTAGTACGATGTGATTGCATGCCGGTGGGTGGTGAGAACGTGTGTCGCATTGGCGCAATAAGTACTGCTGTACTGCTGTGCATTAGGCCCAAGCATGGAAGACCTCAGAGAAACAATAAAAGAACTAGTCGTACATGATGCTGGCAAGCGAACAAGAGCAATGGACTCAGAGCGGCGGCCAGGCTAATCTATCACGACACTCCACCGTGATTCGTGAAACTTGAAGAGGCCGGCAAGTCTTGGTTCGGTCAGGAAGTCTGAAAGGGCCGCCACAGCATAACATCACTGGCTTTTAAAGGTTCCTCGGGTGATTCTGGCAAACTGTATTCCCAAAACTTGGCCGAGATATCTGATGGCCTGCGCCAAAGATATGGCGTACACGAAACAGGTGATTCTGCCGGCACACCGCCGTCGCGGGTGGGCTAACCATATCCCTGAAGCCGGTAGGACAGGTCTAATCATCGGTATATATATGTAGCAGCGAAAACAAGATCCAAGACATAATACAACCAACAACGCCCATCAAGCGCCGCGAGGGTAAATTAATCCTGCAAATCGACCAGATAATTCTACGACTCTATGAAATGGGGATGAATGACATGTGGGATGGAATAAGTTTCAAGACATGCGGTGGACCTCTGATGGGACCTGTGGCTGAGCGCGAGATCTGACCGCCATGACGAAAGTCACTATGTCCAAAAAAGCATCAGAGAGCTGGAAAAGAATTTCACGCGGGGTGCAATAGATGTCCGTAATGTGGATCAACTTCTTCGACTGTTCATGCGATGCGTTTGATGGCTTGCACGATAGCAGACGCATCAATTGGTATATCCCCGTTTGCCGGTTCAACCGGTGGGACAACCGGGGGAAGGTCGTCCGCGCTATATTGTCTAGAGAACGTCATGTCGATAAAATGCTTCAAGGTAGACGAGTCAAAGGACGAATCACGCACTGTGCTTGCCACCACGCGAAGTACTTGATACCAAGCGAGTTCACCGAGATTTCGGCGTCTCGGACGAATGTTCCAGGAGGGAATATCTCCATGACCGCAGAACGCGTCGAGGGTTCCATGAAAAGACAATCCGACAGATGATCACCATACACACCAATCACGATCTGAGAGAGGAACGGCGCCATGATTAGAACGAACTGCGACTGACCACCATCTTGAATCCTGAATCTTACCGTCGATTGTGCAATGGCGGTCATTCGTCGCGTCCAACTTGCCTCCGAGGTAATGACATGAACCGTATACCCACTCCCAAGTTGCTCGAGCGCCTTGACCAACGCCTCATGGTCCCCATGCTTCAATTTTGGACCACTGACTGCGTCCTGACGAGATAGGTACGTTATCACCGTTTGTGTCTTCGTCTTCGGCCCTTGCTTGGCAACATCAAGGAAGCCTACTACATTTCTTCGAATTGGTTCCCACCAATCCTTCGATGCTTCCATTTGAATGAGTGGCACAGCGAAAGGAGGTACATCGTCCTTTGAACGGCGGGCCGCACCCTGATCGGCAATGACGACCCGTCTCATCAGGAAAGGTACATGCAACAAAGCATAGTCTGCCCAGTCCTCCTGGTACATCAGCCCAAGGGTAGGAAAGGCTGCCTTGGGAAGGGATGGGTGGAAGCCACTTGGAGATCGTTGACGCAACACAATTTCTCCGTCCAAATCCGGCTGCTCGCCCATCAAGGTAGGTACGTTCGGATAGAAGACGCGTCGTGGAGGAGGAAGCGTCAACGCATCCGACGCCGAAATGGACGCGTTGAGTGCGCTGTAAGTGCGCCAGAGGGCGAAGAGCGTGTAGTTGCCTGTTCACGGGGTGAGCAAGAAAACCGTGTAGCCATAGGCGAGAACGAACTTGGCGATGCGTCTATGACAAGCCAGCTCACACCGGGAATGCTAAGAGCGCCTGAATTAACTCGTCTGGTCAAGGAGACTGTAAACGGGAGATACTCACAGACCACCAGACCTGCCCAACGTCTCCTTTGCTTGTTCACTTGAAAGTATCTGCCACTCCGAAGTTCGCGGAATCGCATGTGAGTTCTCGCCCGACGAAGCAATGGAACCCAACGACGGGAACGATGGATCGTCCATCACGATAAAAACAGTCCCATTCAGCATAAACACATTATCAATGATCGTATAACCTGCAATGCATCTGAGCGCTTTCGAATCAAAGTGCATCGATCACCACCAAACTCACCTGGGACATGTTTCAACAACGACGTCCGCGGAATCCCATCCCCCCATTCAACAAATGCATCGTTAGCGCCCACTGTCCCGAATATTCCTGGTTGGAACGACACAGACGCGACTGCGTGGGTTGGGACGCCCCCATTGCCACCTGCAGCCAGTTTTTGAGCGTTCTTGGAGACCTGCTCCTCCTCCCAGGTCCAATCACCGTATATCTCTTCCTCCCATCTGTCTTTCCCTTCGCCTTGGTTTGAATATCCACCACTGCCTCGAGTAGCCGCTAGTTCGCCCGCACTGGGTCCGTGGCTCGTGAATGAGTTTTCGAGATTGTAGAAAAGAACGAATACAGTTAGAGAAAAGAGGATGAGCGAAATTTCTCGACGATTTGGTGGTGAATACCACGGCATCTTCGCGGACGTCAAGTTCGACGTATGCCACTTGTCAACGAGAAAGGCAGGCAGAGCCTTTAGAATTCAACAACAGCAAACTCTACGTACGTTACTATATACTCACCAAATCTAGTCACAGAGTGCACACTGCTACGCTCTCCCAACATTACAACACATTCAAATCATCCCCACCGTTCGAAAGAGAAGCTATATCTAGCGTCGTCATCCTCTTCTTCCCCTTCGTGTCCTCCGCATAATTCTCATAAAAGTTGGTCTCATCCTTGTGCGTCACATACCCAAGCTCGACTTCGCCATCTTCCGTCGTCACCCATCTTCCAGGTCCATCCCAGAAATGGAACGCCTGACTATGCACGCCATACGACGTCGGAACCACCTCAAGCAAATCCCCCCTCGCAATCTCGATCGCCGGGATTTCAGACGCAGGCAAGCCAATCAAGTAAGCAAGCAAACACCGAATCACAGAGGAGTGTCCGATGATAAGCAAGTCCTCCTTCTCGCGTTCCAGTTCGATCAGGACCGGTTCCAGGCGCACTTGTGTAACGTCATGTCAGTGTCAGTGTCAAATAATAGAGGTGATGGAAGCGACACATGCCTGACAGGTCATGATAACTCTCGGCGCGCGGCGCCCGGAATGCGTAGGGATCTTTGACGAATCGAGCCCAGTCTTCGGGGTAGAACTTTTTGGCCTGGTCAGGTGTAAGACCATCCCAAACCCCTGGATTTATTTCTGACATTTGAGGTTTCTCGATTACTTTGACGTTTGACTTTACCGAGGGGGTTTTGGGTTCGGTAACCTCGTCCATCGCTAAGGGCTGTGTAGGGTCTAAAGCCCGAGAGGAAGCCGAAGTTTGAGCGGTTAGGAATGGCCAAGCGGTATGGTGGGCGCGACGACGCGTCGATGTCCAAATCTTGAGACTATCGTCTAGTCCTAGACTCGGATCAGAAGGGGGTGGAACGTACCACTAGCTTTCGGTCGTCTGGATTGTAACCACGCTGCTCTAATGACTTTGCTCGACGCTCAGTGACAAACTCCTTTAGTCTCTCCGCGTATTCCCACCCTGCAGGAGAAAGATCCGAGTCTGCCTTGTATGAATGCTCGATGAGCGATTGACCGGACTGTCCAATAATCCCAATTAGCATCGAAGTCTCGTATCAAACAAACGAAAGGTAGATATCTTACGCGCGCAAAGTAAATCATGCGGAATCGATTGTGGATGTTCATGAGGAAGAACACTATTCGTGACTGTATGCCAAGATCGTCTGCATCTCATATTATATCCTGAGAGTTACTGACCTGTAAATATCCTCGAATGTTCTAAACAAAATGAATCAGGGGTGTGGTGACGACGAGGCGCATATACCCACATTGACCATGATTTTCTCTCCAACCTATAAGTGGTCAGCATGTATACAGTCAGTGGATCTCCGGCGCCATCTTACATTGAATATGCGGATGAACGGCCAATTCGTCTCTGTAATCGTCTCATACGACTTTTCTCTATCGCGTATCCGATCATAATAATCTTCGACGGCCTTGTCTTGATCCCACCCACGGTACTAAAGCCAACAAGATCAACGCATAAAGTCGATCAAAGGAACAGAGGACGCACATCTGGAGACGAAATCTTGACATTCCGAATGTTAGTTTCGATGATCTCTTTATTATCGCATATAGACTCTGCGCGCAAGGAACATCATCGTGAGCCCATAACCGCATCTCAGCCTGAAAGAGAACGCTTGCCTAACAAAATCACATGTATGCCCGCCTTGTCGAACATCTCCGCGAGCGCCTGTCTACTCTTCTGCGTACCATTGTTGGCATCGTATATGACGACTTGACCACCACCCTCGAAGAAGTCCCATATATGTTTCTCGCAACCATCAGATACCATCTTACGCAGTGCGATTGTGTCTGGCGTCTTTTCACCTGGGTTTGGGTGGATGTTGTCATGATGCTGGTGGAAGCACGGGATGACAACACGTACCGAGGGTGAAGTAGTCTGGTGGGAGCGTCTGTGCGCCTCCGAGTGTCTTTCGACGATAATCACCAAGAGAAACGACCTGGGTCTTGACACCCATCCATCGCAGATATCGCTCGAGTGCACGAGAGATGTGAGTCTTTCCTCGCGCAGGTAAACCAACTGTCAGAACGAGGATCTTTCCAGCATGCCACAGCAATCCTGAGGCGGTCGTGTACAGCGGGGCTGCCATCTCGTGGACGACCTTGACAAGTCTAACTTAGTCTGACGCGTCGATCCAAGTGTTATCTCCCCAAGTCTAGCATTACATAATGACAACTGAGCAATGCATGTGAGATTAGGTATACACAATGAACATGTAAAATAATAAACCAACAATCCGACGAGACGATAGTCGAACACAATCAGAACTAGCTGTGTTGTATTTTGTAATTACTTTCCATTTGGGCCGAAGGTGGGGGCAGCAGCTCGGTAGTCCTCCATCTCTTGATCGAGCTGAGCGACCGTCTTTTTGACCCTTCGAGGTCCCTTTTTTTGTCTGCGCCGTGGAGTAACAACGAGTGGCGCGCTATGAACAGCACGAGGGGCAGGTTGCTTGTATGGGCTGGAACAGGAAGCGTAAATCAAGAACATGCCATGAATGGCAACAGTGTACTTACCCAGTTGGGTGAAAGTTACCGTTTGGTGCATGATTGTGTGGCACAATAGCAGAGGGAGTATTCGTGGCAACGATACCACCGAGGCGGCCTAATAGGGATGGCTGCGATTGTGCAGGAGGGGAGCTTACCGCCGTATGATTCGAGTCCACGACGGTCTCGATCTTTATAGGTCGTCCTACACAACGATATGGCGGTGGCTCAAGGAGGACTTGAACAGCTTACACTTACTTCCATCGATGAATTTACCGTCGTACTTTGCACGGGCGACGGCAGCATCTCCAGGGCGCTGAAAGGAGACGACTGCCATGCCTTTGGAACGACCTTGAGAGTTATAGATCAAGAAGGCTTCTTTGAGGGGACCGACTGTCTTTCTGAAGAGCTCCTGTTGACGGTACACGTCTGAGTGGTTCGTACTGACGTTCCTATGGTGAGACTTTCCTCTATTTCCAGCTCACCGACGTCGGGTGGCAATCTGCTGAGGAGGATCTTGCTGCCTTGCTCCTTCTGTTTCTGGTCTTTCCATGCTGGTGGTACTTGTCCGGCCTGGTTTCCCAGTAGGTGTTGCTTTGAGCTGTGGTAATTTCCTATGCGAGACGGCGGTCTTGACATTTGGCTTCGGGAGTGCAGTCGACGTGCTCAATGTCAGTCTGACCGCGAGACTAGGGTCAATGAATCACAAACAAGCACAAACAAGAAACAGGGGTCAACGGGGTCTGGCTCAGCAATACAACGCAAACACAACTCTCCAGAATCAAAATCCAATCGTACAACTTCAGTCGAACACACAAACTTGACCAATAATCTCGTTTACGGAGCTCCGGATATTAGTTTCTTCATATGGCAATTTTCAGGAACCAGGTACGGAGATGCGGTCAGGTCACGTGACGAGTATGTGCCAGATTTTCCTAATTTATCGCATCATGTTGTCGGGCTCGGGCGGTCAAGCTTCAAGAGCGACAGCGCGTGCCAGGTTTTTTTGCTCCACCATCCATCGAATCTACCCCGTCGCTGCCCTGTCCAGTGTTTACGGTCCAGTGCGTCTGGAGGACTTAGAAA
Organism: Chalciporus piperatus; assembly: GCA_038093975.1. Taxonomy (NCBI): domain Eukaryota; kingdom Fungi; phylum Basidiomycota; class Agaricomycetes; order Boletales; family Boletaceae; genus Chalciporus; species Chalciporus piperatus. Next base: position 31,244 of record JBBPTG010000015.1, read on the forward strand.
ATCCACCAAATGGAACAAATTCGCTCTCAAGATCAGCAGCAAAAGGACTTTCTCGCATTGCTCTTTCCCGACCCATCAACAGACCAGAATCGCCCACATGACACCCACCAAAACGATGTGTTTAGCGGTGCTCCACTTGCGACACATCGCATACCCAATACCATGAACAGTTTCATAGGATCGAGCAATACCGGCTTCAACCAGCAACCCCTCGATCTCATGGCAATGTCCAACTTGATGTCCCTTCAGAGCTTGGAAGCATCATTATCCTCCCCTGCACCTGCGGCACTGACGCCTCAGATGCTGCTTGAGCAACAGTACAAGCTCACCCAGTTGCATCAGCTGCAACAACTTCAGAACCAAATTCAAAATCAGATCTTCCAACAACAGGCAAGTGTCTTGCCGTCTTTGTGTTGTGACCATGCTTGCCGCGAATCACTCGCCACTCGTGGCAGACCAATCATAGGCGCAACGCTGACTTTGTTGCTCTAGCTTGCGCTTATCAGCGGACAAACGACCCTTGCAACTCATGATTCCAACGCTGACCCTCCGCGCGAGCAGCTTCCGACTTTCAATGGTCTCCCTACTCCCTGTAAGTATGTTTATACTTCTTCCGAGCTCAATCTTATTCCCATTTCCGCAGTATCGTCTACCGAAATAAGGCCAACCAATCCCGACTTCTTGACTTGCATGAATCCTCCATTCCAAAACTCTCAGCAGACTATGTTTAGTTCACACGGACTAGATACCATACCTCTCCCTTCTCCGCAAGAGCCATTCGGATCAAATCAGTTCATGAGACACGCAGGATCAGCATCTGCACCCGCCAACTTAGCATTTCCACCGTTCGTTGGTCTTCCCTCCCCTTCAGACCTCGACATTTCCCCGCTCACGAGCCCATGGCTCGACCCCCATCCTCCACATTCGAGGCCGGCAAAACGGGTGGCTTCGCCTAGTGGAGAGGACAATGCTCGTGTGACCAGAAAACGCCCAACGCCGGTTCCAGCCGGTTCGGTGAAGATCCCTCGCAACGTGAAATCTGCCACGTCAACTCCTCTTCTGCGTTCATCGATACGTGGGCGTCGGAATAGTACGGTGTTGGAGACGGATTCTCCGTCCCCTGTCGATCTCTCCATGCCTCCCCCTGCTCCCCCTGGAAACAGAACTTCTCCTCCGTTGTCTGTGTCAAACTCTAGTTCGGCCACAGTTCCTCAAGACGAGGCGCGCATCACGCCTGTGACTCCGGCAAGCATCATGAATCTAGGTCGACTTGGGGTCAGCAGTAGTCTCGCGCCCGCTGCACTGCTCCCCAGATTAGATAAGGGGAAGGATCCCGCCAAGAGCAAAGAAATGACCTCGTCGACGACAGGTCCTCGGAAAGCCGGTCCTCCCCTAATACCAGGTCCAAAACCAATCCTCCCAGGTATGCGGAAGACTGACGAGAAACATGCTTGTATTGACAATCCATTAGCTGGATCAGCCAATTTACTTAACAGTGTATCGTCCGCCGTCTCCCCACCTGCGCCTGTCACGCGGAAGTCACATAAAGACGCCGAGCAAAAACGTCGCGATTCTCTCAAGGCAGCATACGACGACCTTCGTACATTGCTACCCCCGGTACCTCTTCCTTCAGACGACAATTTCCCTGACGAACCGATCCTACCCGGTGCACTGCCTCCGCGCGGTCCGCCGAAAGCAGGGGGGAATGGTCCTAACAAAGGGGTCAGCAAGTTACAGCTTCTCCGATGTGGCAACGACTTCGTCCGGACACTCAAGGGACGTGTCGACCGCCGAGATACAGAAATTTCCACGCTCAGACGAGAGGTCCTTCGACTACGTGCGTTTGCTGGGGAAGAAGCCCACAAGAATGGGGGAGAGTTTGTGGATCTGGAGCATGATCTGGACGCAGTCGAGGCTGGGAATCCAAAGTTGGGTCAGTTGTTGATGGATGACGAGGGGGACGATGAGGAATGAAGATAGATTGTCCGGGGTATGTACGATGTCGATCTAATTATGTCGGGCCCCTTGCGTGTCGTGTGCAGACTCTGATTTATTCTTGGGTGTGTATAGTAGCACATGTGATTACACTGGCCAGGTTCCCGGTGTCTTTTAGGTCTCCGAGGATGTACTCTACCAGGGAATCATGTATATGTGGTCCAGATACTCGAAGGGGACGTGGGGGACACCGCCAGCAAAGTAACTCAGAGTTGCAGGCAAGTTGCAGGTGGGAAATGTCGTCAAGGGGAAAGTGTGGGTCAGGCTTGGATCAAGGCACGTCCCGTTTATCCAGAATGATGTTCGCGCGGTTCGGAGTACGAATACTCGGCGAAGGTCTCATGCCTATCTCCCTCCGCCATATATGAGGTTGTTGTAAACTCTTCCGAGTCTTGCACAACTTCGAGCCTCTGAACGCGTTCGTAGACTCGGGCGAAAGAATTGATACCCTCGAACTCAAACATGTCGCAAGCTCCTCGTAGTCCTCTGTGAGTCCGTTCGTTAGTAGAGTACTCGGGACAAGCGTAACTGGAGGTCTTGCAGGTCAGCAGTTTTCCTACTGCATGTCGCACTGGAAGCACCTCTCGTGGTGCAGACGTTCTTTTCTCCGACGTCTGTTCCGTTCATCCAAATGACTAACACCACGGTGGTGTTACTCAAGGTAACATGTTTTCTTCGCGCTTGAGCCTGACACCTACTCACATATCGTGTTCACCCTTCTGTCCTCCGTACGCCCCCCTAACGAGCACAGTTATTCGCCGCCATCCTTGCTGCATCGTGCATCGCGTGTGTCCTCGTATTCCCCCTCCCAGGTTCGTTCCACCTCTTGCACCCTATTTTTTTTTGCGCCTGTCGTGTGCACACAGAATAAACGTTGACACCACAATCCAGAGTTCCTCCCCGGAAAACGCGCCCTCGCGATTGCGCTATGTTTTTACCACAGCGTCGCCTCTACAATTCTCTTCCAAGCTCCTAGGTTCATCCCGCATACGTTTGGAACATTGGCCGAGTCGTGCGTATCTCGTCCCATATTCCCTCTCCCTCATCCCTCCTGTCCCGCTTTCTCTCGCGTTCTTGGAGATGGAGGCTGACGTTGATGCGATAGATTTAATGTTATCCCTGAGACCGTGTGGGGAACTACGCATGGTATACTTGGACTCTCGATGGTGGTATGGTGGCAACTCACGCTCTCGTATGCGAGTGCGGTCCGGAGTGGCGCGTGAAATTTTTGACACCTCCTCTTGGGTCCCGCTTTCGCGTTTTTTTGCCTCGCTTGGTTCACTTTTCCTTCCCCACTCGGCTTTGTAACACGATCCCTTGGGAGTGGCTTGCGTGTTGTGGGATAAAGGATAAAGTCTGTTGTAAATGAAGGAGGGAGGCACAGGAAGTAGAGGGCGCGGTGTTCAAGGTATGAACGAGGTTTGTATACCAAACGAGAATGTTAGTGGTTATACCTGTCTTTTCTTTTAACGTCCGGATGCGTCTTTCCTTCGCTTGGTACTGAGGAACATGGTCGCACAGAAATTTCCAATATCACATCCCGTTTAGCTCAGTTGGTAGAGCGCGTCACTAGTAATGACGAGGTCAGTCGTTCAAGTCGGCTAATGGGAAACTTTTATTCTCAATATTTTTTCGCTGCTTGCTCGGGCTCGGTGGTTTCAAAGGTGAAACGTGCAGGTGCTGTCCATTGCTTACGTCTTCGACCTTCAAGTTGCCCTCTTTGCCTCTCTTCCTCTTGATCACTATGTCCTATGATTTACCAGTACAAACCTTCGGTGAGATACGCCTTAGCAAGAATTTCAAGTTGCAAGTTTCCTTCGTATCACTCTGAAGCCTTCTACACCTTGTCGCAGGATGGTGAATGACTTTGCGGTCCTGAATCTGGCGGCTCGACCCAAGCCGCTATCATTTAACTCCCAAGAGTCCTGCGCTTCATGCGGTCTGTGAGTGGTCCCGCATTAAATACACTCCTATTATCCAAATCTATAGGACGATTGATATCATGCCAGTGCAAAGTATTCCGCAATAACAAAACAGGGTAGCTCGCCTCCATCCTGCCAAGCGACGGCGAACCTGTCCAACGCGATACTAGGCCGTCCGATGCGGTGCTTGGCATCTCGGCCCTGCCGTCTCTCTCCGCTAGGCACCTGATCCACCGGTCACCGGTCGCCCATGACTCAAAATCAGGGACGCCGGAAATACCTACTGATCTCGCGCCAAGGGGAATGAAATTATCCGTCTCTCCACCTCTCCATGGTCATACATATTTATCTCGGTGACACCACCGAAGTATGGCGCCTATGGGTAGATCCATCATGGTGGCGCTCGCACGACCAACTGTCCGCAATTGTGTGTCCTCCTGTCCTCTTGACCAATATATTATTATATCTGTGCCTGTGTGAAGATCGTGAACGGTGGGGGGGAAAGGTGACTACATCGCGTCGCCCAATGTGTCTCTGCCAGGGTCCAGGATGGATATATACCCCTAGTCTCGGGTCCAGACGGTTTGGAGCGGAGGTTGAAAACAGCACGACGGAAACCGCTCCATAACGTCTGGTGCATTTCGTGTGGCAGCCCCCCCATGTGTCACGCTCGCTCGATTTCGGATGATGTAATCAGTATTCGACGTTTCTCGCTCTTGATTAGGACTATGTACCGTGATTGCCTACTACAGAAGGCTTCTCTTTGCCCCCTGTTCCCTCTCCTGATGATCCCGAGCCAGTGGCAGACAACCATAAGATAGAAGAACCACTGACAATGATGCAGAGGACAACACCACGGGGTCAATGAAGACCATGGACAACAGAGCCGATTGTGCATGCCAAACGAGCTGCAAAGGTGGTCAAATCCCCACCAAATGCTCGACTTCTGGTTAGAGACTCGGACGGGAAAGGCATCTGAGCCTGTGGTATCTGTCCCAATGCTCTCACAATGCCACTGCTCGTTGATGACGACTATGCATGTCAAGCGCATGTCAATCGCGACCACGAACGATGCCTATGATGGGCCATTAGTCGAAGAAAACGAAGCGAAGACATCCATGGACGAGACTGCTGCCGCAACGACAGCGAACACGTCCGTTGACACCGACGCGAACGAAAAACGGAGAGGATGACTCGCCAACAGATCCCCAAAGCACGTCGCTCGAGGGGGAGATGGTGAAGTCGAGCGAATCGACGCCAAGTGGAGTCGACGAAGACCAAGCGAACCCCGTAAACGGTCGAAGCCCCAGATGAAGCTGAAGGGGCAGGGAGTCGAGTTGGCGAGGTGAGAAAGTTGGGGAGTGAGTCGAGCGAGTCGAAAGATGTCACAGGCGTCGCAAATGAAAATGGCGACCACATGGACTCACCAGAGCGCTCCACCGCTCCACCAAACGACACCAACGAGTTGGCGAGTACCACCGACAAACGAAACACATCAAAAGACGCTAAAAACGCGCCCAGCTGCGAAGCCACGCGACCAAACGAGTCGCCAGCTTGAATGGCATCCAAGGACGACGATGCAATCACGAAAGTGACCGAGGGCGCCGAGGGCACAGGAGTTGAGAGTCGGGGATGATGAACCGAGCGGCTGCGTCGATGCAGACCGCATGTCGAAGCTCGAAATGAGCCAGTCAAACCATCTGAGAGTCGTACAGGCTGAGCCAGGTGGCGAGACGAACCGCGAATCGAGAAGGCGATCCAAACGATGACAGCAATGTACCAAACCCATCAAGTCGAATCGAGTGAGAACGACGACGCAACAAGCAGATCAGCTGCGACTCACGGCGAGTCACACCGACGATGGTCGCGACCAGTGCTACACGCGAACGACCTACCAGTTTCGTCAACCCACCACACGAACCCACAAAATCCAAACTCAACAAAGTCTCTGGAAAAGAAAGTACCAGCGCTTATGCGTTCTCCGATCAGAATTCGTGTCCGTGTCCGCGTCCGAAGAAACTGAAGGTGAGCGAGAACATGATTGGGGGCTCGGGGGTGGTTCAGATTCGAGATCAGTGTTGTAGTCGTCGTCGTCATCATCTCGCATCAAGAGATCAGCCCAGAAATTGCGATCTTCATGTGCTGAATGGGAGGCCATGGTTCGAGCAGACTCACAGTGATTAGATTACGACGGTATGGTACAGCGTCATCACTAAAATTAACCGCGGCTACCTGTGACACCCCGTGACGCGTGATGGATGGGGGGCCCGCCGCACGAAATGCACCAGACGTTATGGAGACGTTTCTGCACCGATAGCTTGAAACTCAGCTGTCACCATAACGGCTGGTACCGAGACTAATATACCCCGATGTTGGAGACACCAAGCATGGCACTGGAACCGCGATACCCCGCACGACAGGACTTGCCCTGGAGCGATATCTCCGCGTCTACTCCATGTCCACCGTAGCCGGGTCCCGAGTCACGATGACTACTGTGAAATTCTCCCGAGTGGCCACTTTATGTACGAGGTTTGTGAATTGTGGTCCACTCTAATCCCGAAGTTCTGACCTCGAGGAGACATTCCCTCTCATATCCCACCTGGTGCATCGGCTATGATGTCGTAGATCAGGTCTCTTATGACATTTGTATCGTCACTGCGATGACACGCACGGTCCATGTTGTTCGCTGCGACAAATAAGTTCAAGACGCCCCAGCAATCGCTCGACTTCATTCCTTTGCGGAATAACGAAGGCGACTGAACATTCCGTGCTATCGCCGGAAGCCGACACTGTGAAGCATCCACAAATCCACTTCTACACCTCAACGTGTTAGAGCCACAGCACAGACAATACTCGTTAATATGTTGCTTCTACTACGATCCCCCTCAACGCTTTCTTTGGATTAGAGTTTTATCTGTAACTTTCTTCTGCGTAACACCGTTATTTGCCCTCATGTGCTCGCAAGATGGCGTGAATGAACCGCAGCCATTCACGCCAATTACTTCTAGGAGGATGTCACAACATCACAACCGGTGCCACACCATCATTCACCATCAAGGAAGCTGATTCCCTGGTCACGTAGGGGCGAGGGGGATGCTTTGCCACACCTAATACATCAAAGCCCATGCTAAGTTTCAACGGGAACTGCAGGGGGGTGTCATTGAGTGAGTGCATCAGACGAAATCCTGCGAAGAGGGTGGGTCGGGGCGCAGATATTTGCCATTCAGAATTTCAGATGCTATGAGTTCCCATGAGATTCTACTCGTTTTAGTCTCTCTGTGCAGCGTACTAATCAGCAACGGCGGGGATCTTACTCAATTGGAATTTTAATTGAAGACTGTGCGTCCGAGATGACGTGTGCTGAGGGCTGGCGTGTGGTTCGATATAAGGACCGCGGTTCAGTTCCCTCAGAACGGCGTCAATCAACTGGGGACCTTATTGCCGCGAGATTTGGTATATTTTGAAGTCTCTGAATCAGTTACCAAGCCCGATGTAGAGCCACGGGATCCGGTGGATAAGTACCGAAACGGATGGCACTTCTGTTGGGCACGCTGTGTGACAACACGCACTTGAATAACGTCTGCAGGGAAGGCACACGGGGGGGGGAAATGAGCGATGCTGATGGGCGACGAGACGGCCCGGCCAGAGTCTGGAATAGCAGACCCCACTACGCCCGCCAGGATGTTGACCAGTCTTGGGCGTGCACTAGTGCACAGAAAGAGGGAGCCACTAATACCAGCGCGGAAATCGCATGTCAACTGAGACATGCGGAAACAGGCTTGTATGTCAATGGAATCAGGTGAACTCACGGGTAGTAGTGTCGGGACACACTTTCTGTTTCGAGACAAGATGCTGTGACTGAAGTTAACCTACCACGTGAAAATCCTTGCCATGGGTTAGAGATCTGCCCCTATCATGATTTTCCGGGTCGGTTTTAACTTGGTGTAAATCGGGAAGGTGAATGTGGGTAGACTGGGAATGACCTACGGCGAAAGAGAACAATCAACTGAGGTGATTTAATTTCTGGGTGCGCAGGTACTGTTGGTAAGCCGTAACCGCAAATTCGCCGTGCATTTAAAAAAAAATACCACGCAGATAAATTAAGCCGTTTGTTGATCGTTCGTGAGGCTGGCAGAGGTATTGTTTTTGTAAGTAACGGAGACAATAGCAGCAGTGGAAGGAGCCCGCGCAGCATGTCCAATAATACCCGCGCGGCGTCGAGTGACTATAGCTGCACAGCATAGCAACGACAGGGTGAGCGCTGAGTAGAAAATCAGAATTGCATTTCTCCCGGTTGGACATGCGGGGGCGATGAAGACGTGTTTATTTGGCGAGGGTCTTTGACCATAGCGCCCATAGGAGGAATGGAACGTTTCAGTCATCCGAATACGAAGATAAATTTCATTTGATTGTGATGGATAAGACCCCCCTGAAATGGACAGGAATGTTCCGGATTTGAGCTGGTTGGGACACAAGGCGGACTAGTAGTTCCTGATGGTTCCCAAGCCTAGCGTGGGTCGACAAAAAGGGTGTTCAGGTCTGGGGGGCGCAGCGCTTTGCTGTACAGCTACTGAGCTTTGATCTCGGCGGCAGTAAAGTAGAACAAGAGGGTGCTGTGGGGAGTGGGAGATACTGATGGTGTATGTACCTGATAAGTAGCGGATGGTCCGATATAGTTATGGCATGAATCAACGAGGTTGTTTGTAGATGCTTATCCGTGTGCCGTAAGCGTACAACAAGCATAAGAGCTTCAAACACGACCCCGCTGTGCTTTTTGTCTTTAATCCCCCTCGTGGTTTACAATCACAAATCCATGTCGCTCGTCCTCTCCCACCACACTCCCGGTTTACTACCACACAAACGACAGCGTCGCACCGCTACTTCTGTCCTCGCAGGCGATTTCGATCCGCGTCTCGCTAGGGATGTCCTGACCAGCTTACTAAACGGTGTTGGGCCTTACAAAGAAGTAGAGAAGGATGAGGAGTTGCGTAGGAGCAGGAAGCGGGAGAGGAAAGAACGCGAGAGGGAGAAACAAAAGAAGGCCGCTGCGAAGGCACCCGAAAAGAAGCAGACAGTGGAGACCACCACTCCACCACTCCCCGCCACCTCTGTACCTAGCCAATCCATCTCTGCGCCTGCAATACAACCCTCCTCCTTCTGGCGTGCTCGCGGGACGAGTCAACGCCCCACGATACATATCGCCACGATGCAACGGTCGGTCTCTGTCACCCCTCCGCCTATGGCATCCTCTCCTCGGTCGACTCCTGGTCCGTCCGACTGGTCGTCGACATCCCGTACATCCTCCAAGCGTCCCCGCACACCCGACATCGATGTGCATGCTGCGGAACCCGGCGTGGCGACTCCACCTTCACCTGCACCGCAGCGGAGGAAGAGAGTTGCAGTCAAGAAGGGATGGAAAGGATGGGTCGAGGGCTCGCCACCACCATCCGAGAAGTTAATCAACTTGGATGCCGTGCCTACGCTGCAGGAGAGACGCACCCGCAGCGGGAAAAGCTTCGATGCCATCGGGGTTGGAAAGGATAGTTGGGTGTAGATCTGTAAGTAACTGTTTCACTTTTGTCGAACGGTAGAAAATACTCGTTAACCCATGCCAAGCTGTAGATCTCTACTCGGATGCTTCGAACTACCATGATCACCCCATCTTAGCTTGGCATTTGCTTGATTCAAAAAATTGTCTCTTAGGATCTCAACACCCGCCTCGCTTTCTAGTTATCCCGCTTGATTGTACAACACGCATCGCATCTCGGATCGCCGCACCACAGTCCACTCCAGCACCCAGTATCTTACTCGTCATTTCGTTCCGCTTGGTTGTCGTATGTTTTTATCTGTGTCACCCTCTGCTGCTATTTTACTTATCGATTCCTGTTGCTACAAGTATTCCCAGTGTCGCAATGATATCTCACTAGTCTTAGAAAGAATCCATAACTGTTCTCTGTTCCATGATTCCACTCAGTGCATGAGCATGCGGGATCGCCTATGGGCCGTCGCGTTGGTTAGTTGCGTGTGTGAGCAATGCAGCTGCATGTCCAATCAGGCGAACTTAGACTCAGTGAGGTAAAGTGACGATATGTACGTAGCTCCGACCCACCTGGATGACTCGGCGGATGGATCCCACTCAGTATGTCGCGGGTCGCGGAAGCCGACCGGAGGCTTTAGAATTAAATAGAACCAAACAATCGTTCTTCGGATGTAATATGACCGCAAAGCGCAAAGTTACTTCCATCATCGACTCCACACAGTTGGCTAGAACCTGCCAGCTCCCTTCTTCCGTCTTCACGCTAAACTGAATAGTTGACCACTGAAGTCGTGGCAGGCCTTCTACCTGACAGCTGCTTTGCTCGTGCTGTTTTTATCTCACCTTCCAGTCTATCCATAGACATTCGTGCCCAGTAAACATTGCATTTCCTTCTCAGGAAGCTCATATTGGTTTATCCCCCACGAACTCGCCATGCTATCTGTTATCCCCTTCCCTGCACTGCCAACTCCGCCATCATGGTTCCCGGGCCACATGAACCGCTTTACCAAACAATTACCTGCCTTTTTATCACGTACAGATGTCGTTCTCGAACTCAGAGACGCCAGACTCCCGCTCACGAGCATCAACCATAACCTCGAAAGTGAGTCGAAAACCCTTTTTTTTCTCCCCTCGTTTGGTAGGCTCGCGTTAGCTTTAAATTGGGACAACTTCTTTTGCGATTGAATTCAATCAACTGGGACATGTGTTCATCGATCCTCTCACGCTTGTGCATCCCAACAATGGCTAGTACGAACTGGTTGTCCATGTGATGATGTCGAAGCCTTCCAATGTCATTTGGCCCACTTTGGAGTCAACATTTTGGGGTGGGTGATAACCATGACTAACACTTTCTTGGACAGGTGCGATAAGAAAATGGAGAGCGGAAAGGGGGAGAGATTCGGCCATGATCCCGTCAGCATCATCGAGCTCCACAACTCCAGTCGTTCCGGGATATGGGGGAACGCTATGTGAACGCATCGTCGTCTTGAATAAACATGATCTAGTCTCTGACTGGGGAGTGCAGGTAAGATACATTTTAATCACCAAGTCTCGTGCCCTAACGCCGGGTAAGCCGTTCCGCAAAGCGATGGCTTCTCGTTTTCCGGACCAGATAGTACACTTGGCATCGTGTAATAAACCTCGGGACATCAAAGCTCTCAGCGAGTTGCTCGTAAGTATGTTACCTTCTTATATGCCCCTCACGACGTATGCTCAGCGACTTTCAAACCCATTTTCATACGACGAAATTTGATATTTAGACATAGCGAGGACCAACCCCCATGCAACGGAAATGAATGTCCTGGTCGTTGGCATGCCTAACGTCGGAAAATCCACGTTGTTAAATTCTCTCCGGAGTTTCGGGATTGCTGGACGTACGTCTCGTTCTTGCGGCGCTCCGATAATATACATCTTCGTTGATGTATGGTTCTTGTGTTTACTCACGACCTTTCCTTATAGGGACCGCCAAGGCACTGCAGACATCTGCTCAGCCTGGACATACGCGAACCTTGTCCACACGGCTGAAGATATCAGAAAATCCCTTGGTCTATTCATATGATTCTCCGGGCGTCATGCTTCCCTTTCTTGGCAAAGGAGAATATGGCGCCGAGCGAGGGGTTAAGCTCGCGTTAATTGGTAAGTTGACGGGCTCTCCGGATCCAGTTAAAACATATGACAATAAATTTCCTTCAGCCGGGATCAAGGAGAGCTTGTACGACGTTGAAGCTCTCGTCAATTATTTATTGTTCAGATTGAATATCCTCGATCCCATTTGTGAGTCGTCCGCCTCAGGCTCTTCGTACGCTGATACAGGCCACCCGCCTCTATGAAGCTCCGGCATACCTCAAAGTCCTGCCACCAGGTTCTCAGCCCACGACTGACATCGATGTCTTCCTACAGCTTTTAGGTGCGCGACTAGGTATGCGCGTAAGAGGCGGCGACGTAGACACCGCACGGGCCGCTAAATGGTTTGTCGAGTGGTGGCGAAAAGAAGGCGGTCAAATCTCCGCCTCTGCTCCCCGCTCTCTCAGAGCGCCGCCCTCAATACAAACCCCCCAATCTGACCACATCCCCACTCCTGTTCGGCGCGGATGGGGATTCGACTTTGAATGGACCGTTGATGCCTCGATGACTGAGTCGGAGGGGAGCGTGGAGGAGAAGATGGGGAACTGTATCGATGCATATATGAGGAGGGCGGATGAGCAGGAAGAGAGGGGTGATGATGTTAGTCAGACGCAGGAGAAGAAGCGGGCTTGGGTGGAGAAACAGGCGAAGAGAGCTGCGAAGATCAAAGCAAAGGTGTCGCGGAAAACTGGGTGATCTGTCGAGAAGACGAGTACGATGGGATTCTTATGACGCATTTAGATCGGAAGTATATGGATGCTTAATGTGAACGCGATCTGCCAGGCGGCGATGTTCGGGATGATCTCACGGGGAATGACGAGGTGGATATCCTAGAGAGGGATATTGTTGGTTTTTAGGTTTACTCGGCATTCATCGGCCTGAGGAACCAATACGAGAGAAACAGCTGCGAGTCTTTTTCTGTTCTTGGAATGACTTGAAGGAATATCTTGTCGCAACTGTTTGATCGAGAAAAATGAGAGGAGAGAGACAGAAAAATATGTACTTGGGCCTTGCTGGGAATCGAACCCAGGCCACTTGCATTCCGTACACCCAAAGCAAGTATCGTACCTCTAGACTACAAGGCCGATAATGTCGAATGCAAATGCCTTCCGATGGGGGTCTTGAAAACCTTCGAGGCCAAATCCGCTGTCCTCATAAATGACCCGGACCGAAACTAAGCTTTTAACAAGTGGTCCAACTGACAGCATGTTCGCCACGCGTGCAAGTGACCGTGACCCTGGGGTGAGGCGTGCCAGAGGCCTTGAGGCTTCAAGCTCAAGCTTCAAGCTTCAGCGCTAAACGCTTTGTACTAACCCCACGAGTTGCCCCTCCTCTAAAATGCTAGACTTTGTAAAGGTCATTCCCCAAGTTCGTTCGGCCGTGATGATGCTCATCTTCGTGACTCGGCTACCAGAATCCCCTGAGCTTTCTGAGTCGAGGTTCAAGTTCTATTTCAGAACGATCCGCAGTGTCACAAGACATTGAACCACCTCCGCAAGGTGATCGCGCAGCTGTTACAAGGAAGCGATCGACGCTCCTTGAACTGATGAATGCTTGTCTTAGACCCAACGCCACCTACAAGCCTGAGGAGCAAACTAGACATCACCCCGCCTCACCGCGGGCCCACCTACAACGTTGTACTCTTTGGGGAGACTGGTGTTGGGAAATCTTCCGTCATCAACCTTATCGCCCGGCGCAATATTGCGAAAGTCTCATCGGATGTCGAGGGTTGCACGATGCAAGCAACTTCCTATCACATCTCCTTCGACGGCACGGACTTTATTATATTTAATGTCGTCGGTCTCGAGGAACCCGAGATGGGGGTCAATGGCTATCTCAAGGCCACCGAAAAGGCGTATGAGCTTATCGTGAAGTTGGTTGACGCTGGTGGCGTCCATCTCTTGCTATTCTGCATGCGCGGAGGCAGAGTAACGGCAACTTCGGTGAGCAACTACCGGTTGTTCTACGAGTTGCTCTGCCAGAGAGAGGTACCTATAACTCTTGTTTTCACGGGACTCGACCGAGAAGTCAACTTGGAAGATTGGTGGATGAGGAACAGGACCCAGATAGAACACTATGGTATCAAGAGCAGTGGACATGCATCCGTTAAAGCCGTTCAGGACGAAGAGCTCGGCGAGGATCTCAAATTCAAGCAGTCACAGGATATAATCCGCGCGCTTTTGAAGGAACATGCTCTAAAGCAGCCGTTCCTACCAGCGCCCTATCCTTGGTTCGGTCAGGTAACATCTGAAATGATGAGTTTCATCGAGAAACAGAGGGTCCCGAAACGGAAGGATGTAATGAAGATGTTAACACTTCGCTGCAAACTTGACCTTGACACTTCCCGCAACATCACCAATGCGATCTATCGTCGTATAATACCGATGGGGGGCGAGGGCGACGACAAGAGCAACGATGCGCCGATAAGAGCGGGGTCAGTGGCGGGCGCCTCCGGAGGCAAAGCCGATCGATGTCGAGAAGGTTGTTCAGGCAATTGGAAAATTTCAAATCGAAACCAAGGTGGAACCTCAACCGGACCCACCGGGGACGACGGGTGGGAGAAAGGTGCCGCTAGAACCTCAGGCAGTCACGGTGGCGAAAAACGCTCTACCAACTGTTGGGTCAGATCAAATTAAGCCTCGGGGTGCCGCGGTAGTTGACGAAGATGGCTTGAAGAACATGGTCCCATCAAATGTCAAGGTGATCGATATACCAGTGCCGACGAAGGGAGGGGAAGGCGGCGCTGCGAAGGCTGAGCAAGAAACGGGGGATCAAGATGCTCTGACCATGAGTGACATCCATAACTACTTTGCTCGCGACCTTACTGGCTATGTCGAACGAAGAAGCAGCCACCCCGTTGCATGGGGAAGCTACGGGGAGATCTATAAGGGCAGCTTGAAGGTGAAAGGCAAATCGACTAATGTGTGTCACAGCGTCTTTTCTCGGCGTGCTGGACTAACGCTCTGTTAGGTTGCAATTAAGGTTACCAAAATGTACGAGGGCGATGACCAACTGCCCCAGAAGTTGCAGGTGGGCATTCGCCAATATGGAATCCGATGATGTCCTAACAAACCCGGATTGCTGTTGCCAGCGATTCCGTAGGGAGCTCGTCGTATGGCAGAACCTAGACCACTCGAACGTTTTGCAGTTGTTTGGTACAATTAGGGAGTCCGGTACGATTCCTGCTATGATCTGCCCTTGGGTAGAGAACGGTGCCTTATCGCGCTACCTCGAGCAACGCAATAAGGAACTGACAGTCACGCAAAGACTCATCTTGGTGGGTTTTCATTGGTGTGGTGCATCTGAGCTTGTCTGAAATGTAGCCTATAGGTCAACGACGTTGCTAGTGGCTTAAAACACCGTGAGTTACCATTCTTCCGCGTCGGGTCGATCGCATGAAATGGCATTCTGATTGTCAGTACACTCTCAATCTGTGGTGCATGGAGATCTATCTGGTGTACGTATTTGCATCATCTGACCCTGCCTTTGACTCACGCTCGACGCGGACAGTTTAATGTTCTGGTACATGCTGATGGGAGAGCTTGCATCATCGACTTTGGCCTTTCCGTGCTCTTGGTGGGACTTGGCGGAACTACATTTGCCGCGAGCCGTCAGGCCGGGGGGACTCTGCGGTGGATGGATCCCGAACTAGTGGACCCCCAAAACGCCGGAGGCTCAACCTAATAAGCAAACCGACGTGTATTCCTTTGGGAGTCTCATGCTGCAGGTTTGTAACATTGCTACAGACCCCCTGTTTCGCACATGATGATGTATCGGAATGATGGTCAGATCCTGACAGGAAACGTGCCCTATTACTACTATCCCAGTGAAAGACACATCCCCGTCGTTGTCGGGCACGGGGAGAGGCCAAGGCGACCTGATCAAACACTCAAGTTGGTCACGGACGAGAGATGGAGGCTCATTGAGCGGTGTTGGTCCTCCACTGAGCCACGTCCCTGTGGTGCAGAGATTGCGGAGTTCACTGGGAATGACCTCGCAGAGAACAAACGAATTCAGATTTAGCTCAGTGCACAATGTTGTGGTCATTACCTCGGAAACACTGAGGCAATTAGTTTGAAGTGTTTGCGTTCGCTGATATATAGTCGTACTGGATACTGACTAGTATCTCTGTGGTCCCAGCTATCCTTGTTGTTTCGTGGATTCCTCCTATCTGTATGCATTTACACACTTGAAAGCTGCGAAATCGGCATCCCGAATGCTTCAACGTCGAGGTTTTGTACAGTCGTATGAGACACAGCAACGTTATATCAAGCGTCCCGGAGATTATACCGATAGTATTATACTATGTCGATACATATATGCGCACAAGCTGGTGGTCGATTAGCGCTGACGAAACGGAGAGCGGAGCAACCCTAACAAAGCAACACCTGATACACAACTGTCCAATCTAAAAATCCAAATAGTCCTTCCCTGCACCCCACGCTGGCGCGCCCGAGTTGGTGCCGTAAGGATCCTCGGGCACTGCGCCTTCAACGTCCTTGAACGAGAACTCGCGCTTAAACTTTGCTTCTAACGAGGATAGCGTCGCGATGAGTTTCGTGCATGCTTGTTCAAGAACCGCTTGTGGGGTCATGGTACCGTCCGTCTGAATTTTTAGCAGGAAGTAGGGGTGAAGTGGATGCGGAACTTTGTATCCTGCGAAGAGCACTTGTGGCATCGACAACACTTGGCTGTAGCACATATGTTGATCGAACAGAATATAATTAAGATGCCAACGGGGGACGAAGAGGGATGGGAAGGAAGAACGTACGCTCTTAGCATGTTACCTAGCGTGTGATCCTGCTTGACAATTTTGAAGGTCGCTGCGTTTGGAATTTTGGTGTCTTCCGAGACCTCGACGCTGGAAGGGTGCAAAGGTTGGTTACTGGACGTACGCGCGGTCGAGGGAAATGACGCACGGCTTCTCGCCGTCTTCGAGGACGTAGAGCTCGAATCGATTTGGTGCGTTCATGACGGGTCGTAAACAACAATCTCAAGGCTAAAGGTCTATGTCAAGTCTATCAGCGAATTCAGGCACCGAACAATCAATATTGTCAGCAAAGGTTCGTGAACAAGCAAGAGAGAGCTCAGAGTGAAAGGCTTTGTTATCACGACATAGTTCATCGACAATAGATGTTGGCCCGTTGAGTACGATGGGCTCCATCTTGTTGAATTTGAACTGGACGCATATACTCACGTTGCAGAAGAGCTTTGAGTGAACTTTGACTTGGTGGTGTGGCGTAGAGCCGCGAGTTCAAACTCCGACAAAGCTTGCCAACATCTACCAACCTCGCGGCAAGATCCCCCCGACATCGACAACTCAACCTCAAGGTCAGTCTACGCCCATTTTACGACGTTCTTTCCATCAGGATGCAATCTGTATGACGGAGGAGGGCAATGGACTTCGCATACGCGCGTGGATGATTGGCATCAGTGGCTGGATGGCTTGGACGCAGTACGGATGGACTTGGGTAGACGTATGCTGATTGCACTCTTTTTGCTCTTGTTCAGAAAATGCCGTCCCGATTCTCGAAGACTCGCAAGCACCGTGGCCACGTCTCGGCCGGTCATGGTCGTGTTGGGAAGCACCGTAAACATCCCGGTGGTCGTGGTCTCGCTGGTGGTATGCACCACCACCGGTACGTCTCATTTCGTTTGGTGTATACGAATTCGTGAAGAATGGCCGGTGATCGGAATTCCATTCGACGTGTAGTATCAACTTCGACAAGTACCATCCTGGTTACTTTGGTAAAGTCGGTATGCGCCGATTCCACTTGACCCGCAACACACAATGGCGGCCTATCATCAACGTTGACAAGCTCTGGACGCTTGTTCCTGAGGAAGAGAAGCAGGGCTTGACGGAAGCCTCTGAGGTCGTTCCTGTGATCGACACCCTCAGTCATGGATATGGAAAGATTTTGGGCAATGGACAGTAAGTGACTACTTCGTCAGGCCGAGCATCCATTAATGACGAATTTTCTTCCTTAGACTACCAAAACTGCCTTTCATCGTAAAGGCACGATTCGTCTCTAAAAAGGCCGAGTGCGTTGCTTTCGTGTTTGTGGTTGGTCGTGTGCTGAATGAATTGACAGGGAGAAGATCAAAGAGGCTGGCGGAGTTGTATCGCTCATTGCATAGGCTGTCCGATTTATATTGTTTCACTACTTTTTTCAACTACTACACCATGACCAGACATGCCTGCAATATAGCACCCATGCGCTATGCACCTGTGACGTTGTCAGTGTGAACGAGTGAGCTCATGAGCGGAGATGCGGTCGGAGTGGCCCGATGTGTGATTGGCTGAAAAGGGAAGGGCTACGTTGGTCAGTGAGATTCGTCGACGATGCCGTCCATCTCGACCTGGTGTGAGTATTCCTTCTCTTCTCTTTCTCTCCCCTTCACTTTTATCATCTTCTCTTTTTCTTATTTCTTCATTTCGATTAGATTATAACCAGTATTCCACCTGGAATCGCATTCGTCGAATACACGCTTCTCCTGTACTAGCACAATCGGACACTCACACGTCCCGTACAGCTGCGGCCATGGCCCGGAACGCCAACCAAGACGCTGTCGTCGTCAACATGGCAACATCAGACATCCATTCGACCAAGAAAGACTCAAAGCAACTGTTTGGCCCTGACATCGGCGTCGTAAACAATGCTCCTACATGGACTCATTCCATGGGAAAGAACGCTGCTGGGGAGGCTCTCTCTTCAGAGATTATCAAGAGTTGGATCGCAAAGAGCAAAGAGGTTCTCTTCTCCCCGTTCTATCTCTCCCATCTAACTCGCCAAATAGCCTTCTCAACCCACTACAACCTTGCAAGCCCTCGTCAACCTCAAACGACCCACTCTCCGCTTGGTTCCTCTCACCATTGCACCGGGTGACGATCCCGAACACGCAGAGTCTCATCACCATCATGGACTCGAATTCGAGTATGATTGTGACGCTCCAAAGTGCAGAATTGACGTAAACGTCATCCTCCCTGCCGATCATCCTCTTGCCGAAAATGTCGACTCGCGGGGCTTCTCCACCACCCTCGTCTTCCAGTCCGTCGTCGAGGGTGGTTTCGGTAAATCCCTTAAACTCGAGGAAGGTGCTACTTTGGAATTAGGTAGATTCGAACAGGCACCTCGTGTCGAAGAAGTCACTTCAGAGAAGACTCCCGCCGATGTGCAAGCCACGACTCCAGATGCTACATCTGCTCGCAATACTCGCTCCAGAAAGCGTTTCACAGCCTTCAACTTCCGCAAGCGCGTCTCTCGCGCGGTTTCTGGTCCTGCCCTAGCTGTCGTCGACGCAGATAACTCTGCGGAGACTGAAAAGGAAAAGCAGCCCAAAGATGACATGCGCGAGGGTGTTCGGGTTTCCATCCGTCTTTCCGCCTTGGACGAGGACAGGACGGATGTATCCACTGTCAACGAACAGACGACGTACCTTCACGTCGTTCGCCTGAGTGCTCCTGCTGCCGAGGAAGAAGAAGAAGCAAGCTCATGGGTCGTCAAGGTCATCAAACGCGAAGCAACTGTTCGTTTTATCAAAATCTCTTCCTCATATCAGTTGACCGACATTTTCAACTTGTAGATTGGTCCACACACATTCCATCTCCACGAGATTTATGGTCTTTCTGCTCAGGCACCATCCGCCCCAGCTCAACCTCAGGCTGCTTCTCCCACAACTACAGACGTTCACACTTATCCACCCACCGCTCCTGCTGCCACTGCTCCCGTTCATGAAGAGGAACCTTCCTCAGAATGCCTTGTCTGTCTCTCTTCGCCGCGCGAGGTTATCCTCCTTCCTTGCCGCCACCTCGTCGCTTGCAAGGACTGTGCTGTCAATATGGTCGAATTTGGTGCTGGAGGTAATATCGTGCAGCATGAAGAGCCCAGTGCTCCCAATGGAGGTACTGATGGCGCTGCCGGCGAGGGTGCCAGTACCGGTGCAGCAAACACGAGCAATGCGGCCCAACCAGCTATTCCTACGGTCGTTCCGCCTAACCCGCGTAGAAAGCGCAAGGCCAAGGGTTGGTTCTGCCCAGTCTGTCGACAACGTCAGTACAGTTGCTTCAACCTTCTCCCCTTCCACCGTCTAACATGTGATGTTGGCCATTTATAGCTTACACGTCCCTGCTGCGGATCTCGACTGCGCCGCCCACAAAGGACATCTCCGATGACGAGAACCGTGGCTCTGCATCCCTTGATGATCCAGAACAGGAGCACGAGGGTGACAGCGCTGGTGCTGCGGATCCTGCCTCGACCAGCAATGACCCCCTCGCGTCAGGCGGCATGATAAACTCCCTACGCTCTGGATTCCGCAATCTCGCGCTCGGAACTCGTACTGAGAGTGATACCATGTCAAGAGACGTTGAGCGTGGACCCGAGGTCGCCCCCACTGTCTGAATCGGGGACTTTCCCGGTCAGTGAAACGTAGCTAAAGGTAAACTCGTTAACTATCCCTCCCGGACAACGGTTCAGATTTTTTTTTCGGCGATTCATTTTTATATCACCCCCGAATGAACTCTACGCTTTCTATGCCGTTATGTGTGCACTTTGTACTTTCCCCCTTCTTTTCCCTATTTTTTTCTCTTTCTCTTAAACAGTCTTGTTTCCATCCGGTTGGAGTCCAACGTTGATCTTACTTTACGTGCTTGATTCGTTGGGACGCTTGATATCCCCCTTTTCTGATCTACTTGTACTCGTTTTTGTACTTTCCAGAGTGGTGACCAGTAGGTATGAAAATGAAGAGTGTTGTATTCACGCATGGTTGTCATCAACATTGAAACTGTTGTCTTTCTCTCCTATCAGTCGGTTTAAGTACCAAGTCCTTGACCAACTTGACAGAGCGGTAGAGGCAAGTGCACTATCGGGTTTGGCAGTATCGAAGTTAGCCCTTACTCTGAGTGAAGGTGAGCGCATATACTATATAGCAGACTCAGTGAACCATTGACGTACACCCACATCATGCTCTGTTGCTGAAGCGCCGAAGACGCTCGATGTCCCCTTGTGAATTGGCGTGCCTCTGTATGCATGTACATCGTCTCAGCCCTTCAAGTTGCCTCCTCATTTTGAAGCTGTTCTTCACTCTCCACCCGTTCGTGCAGAAACAGTTGCTAAACGTGGAGGGAACCCACGAACTCGATACTGAATCTGATCAGATGATGACAATGGCGACAGGGGTACTGATGTCGCTAAAAAAAAGGTGGAGATGGCAAAGGTAGTAATGTCTCAGCTAGAATAGAATCTTCCTCCATTAACACAACAACCTCGGCCTTACAACATCGTAGCTCTCTCTTCTACAACCGTGACACCTGCTGATGCTCGAAAACCCCACCCTGCACGCCCACACCAGGTGGGCTGCGAAGCACATCCAACGTCCACTCCTCCCTCAACCACCGACAAACCATCCTAAACGTCGAGAGCGACCCCTTCTCCTGCACCAACACGATGGCGCACGCATACCCCGACGTCAGAGCCTGTCTGACCATCGCGTGTCGAGCGGATGCGAGCGAAGAAGACATGGGCGTCGCTGCCGCCCCGACATTTGATGTCCCCTCGCTCGCTGCTGAAACACCCGTACTGGGACCAGTCCCAGCACCGAATGTCGGAGAGACCAACCCGCCGACCTGCGTCGAACCAACCGAAAACTCGACCCTAAAACGCACGTGTTTCTGAACGGCCGCACCAGAGGTGCCATCGACGACGTCGTTTGTTTTGCAACGTAACACTGGCGCCGAACCGACGCCGCCGTGTGTACCGCTGTCCGCGTCCTCGAGAGCGACGGTGACTCCAAACTGCTCGAGGATTCGAATGGCCTCGGCACATGTCGCAGCGAGATTATTTGTCGAGCAAAGGACGTACGTGTGCGCTCTCCAGTTGAACAGGTTGGAGAACCAGCCTTTCACTTCACCCACCGGCGAAGCCAAGATAGACGGCATCGCCGGTGGAGAGAGCTGGATCGGAGAGCTGATTATCGAACGCTTGGCCGTCAGGGTATTCGGGTGCAAGTCCAGCGGAGGAGCTACAGATCGAATTTAGTCGCACCGTGAAACCGGTGGGTCAAGGCGCACCTTTGGGTTTCCGATCCCGCTCCTTCTCTTTCATACCATCCCGCTTCAAGAACTCGACGCCGTGCAGACTATTTCGAAGCTCTTTTCCAACCCTACCTCCACCATCCGTCTTCGGGAAAAGTCCACCAGTGAGAGGAACAGGGTCGTTTTCCGGATAGATCGGTCTTCCTTCGGTGTTCTCCTTGTTTTCTCGACTTCCGTCGCTGAAGCCCGTCATGTTTGTGTAACGGATGGGAGCCTGAGGATACGCTGTTCGGTCGAGCAAGGGTAGTTGATCACCTTGGTATACCTGAGTAGGAGATCGTGCGTCCGGATTGTATGTGGTGTTCCCATATTTGACAAAAGCAACGTTGGCTGAATCGGACACCTGCTCACTGTGCTCGTAATCCAGCGTGGACCATCGTTCCCCTGACCTTGGCGAAGTTGGAGCCGACCTTGCTTCACCGACACCGGGTCGCTGCACCATAGCCATAGGAACATGGGCACGAGCAATACCTGGATTGAGAACCGGTCCAGCTGAGTGTGGAGAATGAGAGGAGGCAGTGAACCATGCTGGTTGCGTCCTCGTCGCCGGACCTGGAGCTATGATTTGCCAAGGCTGGTACATCTGCTGATTATGAGCATGGTAGTTGTGCGAATCCTGGGTAGCGACACGTGGATAGAACGTGTTAGCTGTGGACGAACGGGCGCGTGCCAGTTCAGCATGAGCGTTCGGAGCAGTGACGATGGGCTTGATGGTCATGCTCTTGTGGCGCGTTGGAATTTCGGCAACTGGAGACGATACTGGGCGAGGCTTGAGTGGTCGAGGGCCAACTGGAGACGGTGACCGAGACCGAGACGACGTCCGCGAAGTCGACGAAGAAGCCGCCGTAAGCATGACATTTGGAGAAGGCGACCGAGACGGAGGTGGAGGTGCATCGCGGCTTGTGTGGAGTCGGCCATTGCGAAGTGCGGCCTTTGGCTCGAGCGTGTGAGATTTCCTCTGGGAAGGTGATCGATACTGCTTCGTGACAACCTTTCCGGAAAGCCTGACTGATACATCGTGCTCGCCGAGAATGATACCGTGGTCCTTGAGTGTCCGTTGCCTGTATTCGTGCAAGAGGAAGTAGAACGCCTTCGCCAATGTACCTTCTCCCTGAGGGCTTAATAAGTCGGCCTTGATGGCGTCCGCGTCGGCATGTTTCCCCCAGATAACACATAGTGATTCCAGCAACTCTTCGTCGATATGTGCTTCGGAAGCAAGAGGTCTCGCTAACTGGGCAACGGAAGGCGCCGGAACGTAGACGATTCCTGGAGTAACCCTACTGAACCAAGGATGAGACATGATCTCCGGAATCTAGGAAAAGTCGTGAATAAACGAACACCACACCAACTGTCCTCGTACCGTGATTCTCTTATTAACGTCAACCACGAGCATCCGAATCAAGAGGTCCTTGGCCAAGGGATCCACATACGCGGGAACTTGATACCTACCAGTCTTCACCTTCGCCAGTAGGGTTCGGACGTTCGTGTCGTCGAAGGGGAGCCTACCAGTAAGAAGAGCGTAGAGGATCACGCCGCAGCTCCAGATGTCGGTAGCGTTTCCATGGTACTTCATACCGTTCACGATCTCGGGACTCGCGTAGTGAGGACTTCCACAGCTTGTTTCGAGTTGAAGGGCGGGAGGCGCGAAGGCAGCCATTCCCCAGTCGGCTAACTTGATCAAAGGAGGGTTTAACGAGTGGATTAGGATATTCTCCGGTTTGAGATCACGGTGAATGATAGAAAAGGTGTGCGCATAATTGAGGCCGTAGACGATCTGCCTGAAAAACGCGAGTGCATCGAGGGGTGGGAGTCGACCGTGGTTGACCAAGAGATCGAACAGCTCGCCGCCTTCAACGTATTCCAAAACGAGGTAGAGCTCGTTCTCGCCTTCGAAGACATCGTATATACGCAAGATGTTTGGGTGGTTCATAAGCTTCATCATGATGATTTCCCTGTCGATTCCGAGACGCTGCTTTTCGGATTTAGCAAGGCTGGTGGCCAAGGAAGCGCGGGAGTTCATCAAGGGTTGAAGGGGAAGGATCTTGATAGCGGCGAGTTGACCTGTGCGACGATGTTTTGCGATGCGGACGCGACCACTGGCACCTTTACCGACACATTCTCCGATGATCCATTGACCGATGAATTTCGGGTCCTCGGGAAATTCGAAAGCGCCGACGCCAGCGGCGGCTTTCTCCTTTTGCCAGCGAGTTCCCAAACGGGCGTTGTACTTGATGGAGGGGGCTCTAGGGGGAGTGTTGGTCACCGAGTCCATTGTAAGGAAAGTAGCGGTTGATAAAATAGAATAATAGTCTGTGTGTAATCTAAGGCGTCAATAGTGATGTACCCGCAAGAATAGATCCTCGAGGAGATGTGGTGAAGCGGGCGGGACGATGGACGAGAGCAAGATGATTTCTTGGGGTGTCAAGTAGATGGCAAGTCCATATTTGGAATGCGTCGTTAGATTGGCGTGCAGTGGTCTCTGCTTCTTCAAGTTCTTGACTATCATTAACATCGACGACGTGAATTTGGTTCTGAGAACTGGCTGATCTGCGCTCTATCCACGCAGTGATTATACACGATGCATACTGTGCGGAAGTAAACAAAAAATCATTTAGATGGTATTATTTTAAGACGAAACTATTTATTTTTATCATGTTCGGCTTAGTGGCGCGGAACACTCTCACTCCCTCCGCGCGAATGGTCGTTCAAACCTGAGCCAGTTATCTCTGAAAGGTTCTCTGAAAGGCTCTCTGGAACATGCCTCGTTCCACCTCAACCTTGGAAGTTGCCCTTTATCTTGCTCTCTCAGCATCCCTCGCATCTGGCTACTCGTTCACTATCACTAAGCAACCACAACAATGTTCCAATCTCTCTCTCGAAATAAGTGGCTCGGGAAACCCACCATATAGTGTCCTAATTGTTCCATATGGCCCTACTCCACTCGCGAACAACGTGGAAGTTCGAACGATCGTATACCACCCCTTCTCCGGAAACTCGACCGCAGTAACCTTCCCTCTCAACTACCCCACTAATTCACAGTTTGTGGCAGTCGTAAGTCACCACCCACATCCTGGTCTCTTACTGCATTACCCGCATGGGTTCTGGCACCAGTATATCATACTTATATTGCTGTTTAGGTCAGCGATAGCACTGGATTCGGATCTGGCGGCACGAGTGTGGCCACCACTGTGACGAGCAGCAGTAGTAACAGTTGCTACAACTCAACTCGAAATGTATCACCAGATTTCCCTTTCAACATCTCCCCTCCAAATCAAGTTGTCCAATGTAGCCCAAGTAGGTTATGGTGGGATCCGACCGGAGTTCAAGGGTAACGTTGCTATCGCTCTCATTCGATCTTTTGCTGAGGAGTCTATTTAGGACTCCGAATTTCCAAGGCGTCATCCCTGGAGGACAGTCGTTCTCGGTACCCGTAGGATCACTCTCCAACGTTAACAATGAAGGAACTGGGTTCAATTGGATCCCTTCTGTCCGCGCCGGTAGCACCCTCTTGATAGTTGCTGGCGATAACCGCGGTCTTGGGACGGGAGGCAGTGAACCGTACAACGTCGCTGCTGGTCTGTTCCCAAATAGTTCGTGTCTGACGGATACCTCTCCCTCCTCCACCGCGGGAACACCCGCTGGAGGTGTTCATCCGACTGGCAGTACTAGTTCGGGTAGTGGTAGGTCAGTATCCAAGCAACCTTCATTTAACGAGACTCCAATATTCACACCATGTCTGTTTCATTAGCTCCAACAACACGGGACCCATTGTTGGTAGGCTATCTGAGTCGCTTCTTTTTTAATTTCACTGATTCAATTTCCGCTTCAGGGGGCGTGATTGGTGGCCTTGCTGCCATCGTCATCCTTGCACTCGTCGGGTTTTACATCATTCGACGCAAAACGGCCCCACGATCTCAGAAAGAGCGGCCTGTCGATCTCCTACAGGGTGATCCGGAGGACAACGACCCCCCTCCCAACCCTGAACCTCCCCAGTACCTCCAACCCGAACCATACCTTATTTCGGCGCCCACAGAGGTCTCCTCTGCCTACGCACAAGAAGACGGTGCCCGATTCTCTCTCTCGGGCTCCGGTGTGCTGGACGACTCTCTCAACAGCTCGCGGTATGGAACGTCGGCCCGGCGTCAGTCCGGTGTCACATCATGGACAGATCCACGATCTGCCACACCAGAACTTGAAGGAGGTGTTGCCCCTTCTGGATCTACAAGTTATATGACGAGCTCGCGCAAGTCACCTATGCCGAGGCAGCTGAGGCCGGTCAACATCATCCAACATGAAGACGCCGGTCCGAGCGGCGCGGAGGAAGGCGCGGAGGAAGGCGAAGCAGAGGAAACTGTCGAGCTTCCTCCTGCGTATACCAACATCCGGAAAGCTTCTTGAAGTGTCAGTTGCATGCAGAGTCCCGCTTCGTTCTTTGTACAAATAAACCCCCCTACATGCTTCTCATATGCCCTTCGTTTCTCTGGCCAACATGGCACTTTACCCATACCAGTAATGTGCATTCACAAAGCCAAGTTGATCTCCTCCATTCCACACGCCTCCCTAGCTCGACGTCCCCGGAATGATTCCATCATTTACCCTCGGTGTATTACTATATATCGCCACCGCCATCCGACGGTGATTACACCTTTCGTATTAGCACCTTCCATTGTTTCCTTTTTGCCTTGCACCCCATTGGACGCCTAATTATGACCACGGATGGACTTTATAAGCTACATCCCACGCTCTGTTTCACTCCACTCCGAGTTTTTTCCATTTCCAACCCCACAACCGCTTTCTTGTTTTGATATGACTTCTTGTACATTACGCACGCTGCGCAGCACCTAGAGACCACAATTATACCTCATCTGGAAGGCTAACAAAACTGGACATCGTTGTGAGTCAACTTGACAGATTGGAGCGGCGTCGTGACCTCAAGTGATCCATATATTCGATCACACCAAGGCGCGCCAAGGCCATGAGGTGTATCTGCTCCTGTCAACTTCTCGCAAGCTTTGAATCTCCAGAACATCCCGGATTTGTTGGCCAACCAAACCTTGACGTCTGACACGACGGTCTTTTGACAAGCACAGTACTTATCTCGGTGATTCCTACACCGGATACCTACCACAAAAACGATGGTCATCAATTCATTATGATCGCGCCCCACGAAACTAGGATACATACGCACCCATCAGAGGCCATCATGAGGACAACCGAGCTTCGAGGTTTCTAAGCAACCCGATGCTCGCATCTGTGGCCGGCCGGTCCCCAGGCTGGTAACCGAATTGTTCCACCATCCGCCTCTCGACCTCCCGCGCATGCTCGACGTCATCGCGGATGACGAACCCCCGTAGCACGTTTGTGTATAATCCCAAGAGCTCGTCAGATGGTTCCATGTTATCGCTCTCCAACCGGTGACGTTCTTCAACTCGGTCAAGGATGCGGAAGACGATGAGTGGGTCGCCGTGTTGTGCAAATCCCCGCGCGACGATGCTCCACTGTATCATCGTCGGTTGGATCCCTACATCGACCATGTCCCGTAACACCCCTCCTGCTTTCTCGGGGTAACCTTGCACCCACGCCAAAACAAAGGATGAGAAATGCGCAGAGTCGAACGTGTCCGGGGACAAATCTACTCTCGTGTGATCGGATCCCGGTGGCTTAGGAGAACCGTTTCCGACCGATTCCTGCTGCTTGCTCTGTTTGACGAGTTTCAGTAGGAGGCGGTAGAATCTCTCTCTGTCATCTTCGGGAGATAACCAGACGATCGCCTCCCAAACGAGAGCGGTATGGTAGCCTGTGGGCCAGAGTTTCTCTTTTATGGGATAGCGGGTGCTCGCCAATCCTGACACACGTTCTCGTTTTGCTTGTCGTCCGAGAGGGCCTCTAATGAGCGATAGCAGTGTTTTACGCGGGACACCGACGGGTTGGAAATGATGGGAGAACGTGAGTAGGACGTGCGTGTGTTCTCTCCGGGAACGGTGATAAAGCATCTCGGTGAGTGCCCAGGCGGCAGCTGATTTGGGTGAATGGCGGTATGCAGCGGAAGAGAGAAGATCGAGGGCACGGGTACGCTTGAGGGACCGGTATGAGGTGATGAAACTGTACAGAGCATGAGGCGAGGGAGGCGAGGGAGATCTAATGGCGTTCCGTAGAGAACGAAGGCGTGCAGCGAGTGTCGTGATCTCGGTACAGTCTGTCTCTGTCTCAAGAGTGGTGTCAGCTCGAGCTCCGGCAGAGGACAAGGTATCAGTGTCCTTCATTGACCATGATGGGTATAGAGTACGAATGTGGTTGATGGCAAGTTGTTGGTTGGGAGCGTGCTTGGCGATCATGGACAGTGTGAAGTCGTGGATTTCGAAGTTGCGTGATCGTGCGACAGAAATGAGGTGAAGCGCTGCGTCGGCCTCACCCCGTATGGCAATTGTTCTTGCAGCACGGTTGTACGCGGCAGATAAGAATGTCGATGAAAGCGAAGTATCCACCCTGGACTCGTACTGTCGAGATGCTTCTTCCATGTCTCGCAAATACTTCTCTACGACCGAGAGGCTCCCATAGCGAGCAAGTGTTAACACGGCTTGCATTGCTATATGACCAGAATGGTAGCCTTTCGAGGCAAGTACTATGCCAAACCGGTAGATCAACGAAAGGTTGAGGTGATCCATGTTACGAAAAATTCTTTGTCGGATATCATGGAATGGCTGCCATTTGACATGGCGGTCCGGTACGAGCGATAACCAAGCCTCGAAAGCCTCCAAACGCTCCTTCGCAGACCCTTTTGGCCTACGTTCCGTAATCTCGTGGAGCGCTGCGCGGAGGTACAAGGTGTCTTGTGGGATGGGTATGCGGTGGGATATCATCTCCTTGCGAAGCGATTCTGCAGCCCGGAAGTCGCTCTTCGCGACAAGAGAGGCCAATGTATCTGAAGAGGTGAGTGGTGTGAACTCGCGTGCGCCATGTGTGGATATGGAGGCGTATTCGTGTGACATGGGTTCGAATACATCGGCATCGGGGTGCGCGGTGGGATATGGCATGGTCTCCATCTCGAGAGAGGAAGGTGAAGGGGTCTGGAGAGCGATGTTGAGGTGACTGCTAGCTCGTAGCCATACTCGGGAGTGAAGGATGTCCAGACGGAGTCCGCTACGGACCGGGAGTAGCCAGGGACTGTGTCCAACTAGCCATGCGGACATCAAGATTGGCGGTCTCGTTCTGACTGGGTGAAACACCTATGAAATCTCTGGGATAGTCATGAACAAGTTGGACCTACCACCCGTTCAAGTCTAACGGAAAACTTTGAGAGGGAAGGAAATTACGCGGTGGCTGTGTCCCGATGTCGCTCTTTGTTATACTCGCAGGTGTGGCCGTCGTCTACCTCTTCTTCCTCAACAGACGCGTATCAGGTCCAAAGGATGCCGAACCTTCAGATCTGAATGATGGTCTCGAAGATTCAAAGCCTTACAAGGACATAGATCTTCTAGAGGGTGTCCCACCAGCAACCCATAAGGGCTACGCCATCATTGGTGGTTCGGGCTTCCTAGGAAGGTGCGTAGCTGATGTTACCACATCCAACTCGTCATGATACATAACGACGCACAATAAGATATCTGATCAGGTTGTTACTGCTCCGTGGAGAGGAGAACATCCGAGTCATCGACCTAAACCCTCCAGACACCACCATTTCCTCCCATGCAGCGGTATCGTTTGTGCGTGCAGATATCAGGGACCCTGTTTCGATCCGTGATGCCCTGCTCCAACCTTTCGACAACACAGGTTCTCCACCGACAGTCATATACCACACCGCCGCCATCATTCGTTTCTGGGAACGGTCTTATTACACGTGGCATTTCTCATATGGCGTCAACGTCCTCGGAACCCAGAATGTCGTGGCTGCAGCCAAAGAAATTCGCGGAGCAACATTGATATATACCTCAAGCGGTGACGCAGTCATTCCTTCTGCAAAGTTCTGGAAACTTGGACTAGAAGCGAAATGTCCTCCATGGAATAAACCTGCCATCAGCGACAACGATCCACCCCTGGGTCCTTGGGAGGTACACGATAGCTGTTACGCCCATTCCAAAATCCTGGCTGAACGTCTCGTCATTGGGGCGAATTCGCAAAACGGGCTGAGAACTGGCATCATCAGGCCCGGATAGTGCGTTCTCTTATTCTAGCCTGGTATCCTTACCTCTATAACGGTAACTTGCAGTACAATCGTTGGCCCCAACGATCGGTTGTGCACGAGCACGTTGACGATGTCCCGTGTACCAAATTTTGGTAAACGATATCGACAGACTAATATCTGTGTGTGGGACGCTGTCACCGCACACCTTTTACTCGAGGATGCTCTGACCCGTATACCTGAGGAGGCCGCATGTCAGGCTTTCCTCGTAACTGGGAAAGGGCCCGCTTGGAGAATTGGAAAAATCCGAAAGACGATTCAGGTTAGAGAACGGTCTCTGCTGTGGTTGCCATCTCATTAGACGTGGATCTGCAGAGTGTTTCGACTCGGCCGGTGATCCTTGATGATATCCCCGAGTTACTAATCTTCATATTGGCGCACTTTATCGAAGCTTTCCTTTTCATAAGATACCACGTTTTGTTGCCTTTCTATCTTGCTTTTGGTGGGACTCCGAAACCGGACCCACAGTGGATGGGGGAAACTGTGTACTTGCAACCTGCGACCCTCGAGTTTATGGCTGACATCACTATCGACGACTCTAGAGCGCGCAGAGTCCTTGGGTATGATGACTTTTTTTACTCGAAGTTTCAATGAAGTTCACGAGGTTTACAGCTACAAACCGAAATGGGGCCCAGAGCAATGGATTAGGTATACGGTCGACGAGGTGTTATCAGGAAATACGCACAAAGGGCATGGCCTACAACTCAAATCTATATAGCGGGTGAGGGAACAAGGAACAGGTGTTGTATCCTTACGATCTGGTTGATGTATTTACTGTAGGATGGGTCCGTATAGATCTCCTCTTCCGACCTCCTCTAGCTGCCAAGGTCTATTTGTGTGGCTGTGCATGACGTTGGTGTCGACAACCCGCCCCTATAATCACTCGGCATTCAAACGACCGCTAACATGGCCCCGCCATCTAAAGCCGACCTTGGGGCGACACTGCTGTTGATCTGCTTGACATATGCTCCGCTATTCCTCTCGTTCCTCTCGTTCTGCCAAGAAACCTTGGAGAACCGCCCGATTACTCGTTTCTTCCTTGGCCTCGCCCCGTGGTGGATGGCCTACCTCTTAGCGAAGTGGTACATCCGTCTCGCGGAAGCGTCTTCTCCATTGTACCATCCGCTTGGATGTCTAGCGCAGTGTTGTGTTTGGGTGTTCCATTGGATACTATCTACATATTATGCGTTCTTTGGTATGTATTCAGCTCTTTTCTGAACCTACAATGCGCCGACACCGTCTCCTTCTTCTTCATTGATTCAAGTCACCAAATTCACCCTGTGGACGTACCTCGCCACAACATACTGCGTTGCCGTCGTGGTATTTCAAGAAGGTTTATTCCACAGTCTCATCACCACTGGTTGTGAGAACACGGAACACCTCGGTTTCTACGAAACCTTACGGAAAAGCTACGGAAAAGGTTTGTCCATACTCCTTTCACGAACATCGACTGACATGTCATGAAGGTTTGATGATGCTGGTCAAGTTATGGTACGTGGTTGATGTTGGGGCTGCTTCTCTGAGAGAGGACGGAAAACGACCAGCACGGTCCAGATCCATGACCATGTAAAGACACCTGACAAAGGATCCGTCGGTCAGAGAGCTGGAGACTCGCGATCATTCAAAGTTTTGTACGATTTCGAAATCTCGAACCCTCACCGGCGTTCTGGCTGTATTACTCTAGGACCTCCGTTTCTTTTGACTCTGGAAGGGAACTTGCTCTCTTTCATACACTACACTTACGCTTGTAGTAGTTCGGAATTTCTCCGAGCGCGTGGTCACATTCGTGTCGAATGTAAGACATGTGCATCATTGCACTACTGTGTTGCATCGGTAGTCGGACTTGCATCGACATCTTGAGCTTGGTCTGGGTCTTCGGGTTCACCAAAGCTGCTTTTCCTTGGAGCAGACTCATGTCTGGTGAGCAATTATCTACTCGGTCGGAAGATAATTGTGGCGTTGCTCCAGCATGACAGAGTGCCAGTGGCTATCACCCGGGCCGGTTATCGTGCACATCGGACACGATCAGTCCGATAACGCTGACTCAGTCACCCCTCGGAACAGTATATAAAGAATGCCTTTCCTTCTCGAAACAGGGCAGTCAGACTATCACATTTACTATATTCTAAAACTCTTTTTCGTTTCTTCCACGTTTTCGGTCGTCGTCGCGGGACCTAGGGTTTGGCCAACCTGAACGTACCCCCGATACTCGTCGACAGCCGAAGACTCGATCCAAAACCATTGATGACTCTTTTTATCAACAAAAAATGTCCGACGCGCACTTTGAAGTCATTCCACTCGTTGCACCCCTGAAAACCCCTCGTCGCGGGCGTACAGCGAGTCTTCGCCCTTGTCCCCTACTCCGCTAACGCTGGGACCGCAAGGTCCTCGCGCTGGATTTCCGTTAACCGATGGGCGCGCGATCTTATCGTGACGTTTCGCATCGAGACCGCAGTCACCGTT
Organism: Chalciporus piperatus; assembly: GCA_038093975.1. Lineage (NCBI taxonomy): Eukaryota > Fungi > Basidiomycota > Agaricomycetes > Boletales > Boletaceae > Chalciporus > Chalciporus piperatus. The sequence goes on from JBBPTG010000015.1 coordinate 63,553, forward strand.
GATCCTGAGGGACGGACGCGAGGCATGGGCCAGTGGAGCCAAACCCGTTGTTACAACAACGAAGGTTTAAATCAATAAAATATATTTACCCAGGGATTACGAACCTGAGAATGAGCCTGACTCGCCGGATGAGGCTGAGACCATAGGCAACTGGACAACGGTACAGCGTGGACGAGCGCGCGTGACCGATGAGACTACCCAGTCTGACTCTGCTCGGGATGAACCTGAGCAAGAAACTGAAAAATGATACTGCCGAGGCGCAGAGACGCGCCCTCGAACAGTGGAATCAGCTATGAGACACTGTGAACGGGGGAACGTACCTATCAACAATCTTAAGCAAGCCACTGTCAAGTGACGATGAGACTCGTTACCCTTTGGACCGGACTGCTTCGTTTTCGTCAGTCTCGCTTTCGAGCTTGCATTTGTTCGACCCGACGGTTCCTTCGCCGAATCATCTCGCGTTGATCGTCGGTAAGGCCTTGAGCATTCGCTCAATTTCAGTTTCTTGCTCATGCTCATCCCGAGCAGAAGTAAAACAATTTTATTGATTTGAACATTCGTTGTTGTAACAGCGGGTCTGGCTCTACTGGCCCATGCCGCGTCCGTCCCTCAGGATCAATGGATAAGATCGCGCGCCATTGGCTAACGGAGATCCAGCGCGAGGACCTTGCGGTCCCGGCGCTAGCGGAGTAGGAGACAAAGGAGAAGACTCACTGTACGCCCTGCGACGAGGAGTTTGCAGGTCCAACAAGGCCATTTGTTGTTGATAGATAAAGTTGTCGGTGATTTTGAATCGAGTCTTCGGTTATCGACGAGTATCGGGGGTAACTGGAAACGCTGAATCAGTCACCCCTCGAGAACAGTATTCAAATAATGTATTTCCGTCGAAGGAAGGCAGTACGAGCACCGTCTATTGGACTATCTTTCGTGTGACTTCATTACAGCTCTTTTGGGAGCTTACGGTTACTCTGTGCGGGTGAGTTTCAAGCAACGGAACCATCAAGCAAGGGAATTTTGATTTCACCATGCTACAGCATGCTACCGATGTATCCGTCAAACTTTCAAACATGGTAGCCTATCGTCTTTCGCGTTTCCGACATCAGATTGAGCTACAACTCCGAGTCTCGAGATGTTTCCACGTGCTGAGCCCAGTCCGTCAAACACACCCGAACCGCCATTTCTCTATACCGAACATTTCGTCGTGTTCGTCAAGAGAAACGCAAACTCGAACCTTTCGGTCTTCGTGTTCTCGCCGACATTCTAGCGAAGTCGCACATTCCACCACTGTTTCCCCAAGTTCCAGCCCACCCGCCAGAGAACCGTTTACGATCCTTTTTTGCGGACGCGACGCGTTTTCGTGCACGGTATTCAACGAGGTTTACAATGCGAAAGGTGGGTAAGTTTTTCTGATTGTACTGCTTGGAGAGACGCGTCGAGTTGGGCATGATGATTATAGCCGTGCTCCCAGAATGCAAACGTCACTCGGGCGAAAGAATGAACTGACATCCTCGTGGACAGATGTTTGGAATAGTCTTCACATAGCTACGAATCCTGATGGGCGGGCTGGGCGCAGAGGTTCACGATTAGACATATGTAAGGGAGCTTCTTCATGCTGGTTTCGGTCTTACGGACGATTATAGCACCTCTCAAGACCGTCGGAGAGACACTGGGTGTGCCGGTCCATACAATCCCGAAAGACAAACCTGCGTTCAAGCAATGGCTCGTGAGTTCGTTATCTGTATGTCGCTCGTGTGTGGTAATCCATGCGTTTCTCCATCTAAACAGCCTCCGCCTCCCTTTACACCCCCAACTGGTGACCCAAACTTCTCAAATGCCTCCAATCTGCTTATCACGGCCTCTTTCGGTCGTATTCTCCCCTCATCTATTCTTGGCCTTTTCCCGGATACCCAGAGGTTGAACGTTCATCCGAGTCTACTTCCTGCGTACCGTGGACCTGCCCCAATTCAGCGTGCGCTGATGGCCGGTGAGGAAGAAACAGGCGTTTGCGTGATTGAGATGGGCGAGGTGAGCCGTAAACAAGGGAAGCTGGTGGACGCGGGTGGAATCTGGGCCGTTGAACGGACGGTCAGTTGATTCAGATCTGCCACCATAGCTGACGGTGACGTCATCATGTCTGCTTTGCAGCCCATTCCCGAAATCGCCAATTTCCTTCAGATGCAAGAGACCCTCGCTGAACAAGGCGGGAAGATTTTAGTTCAAGTTCTACGGGATATGCTATCCGGAACGGTTAGCTCTCATTCCATCTAATCTTCACGTTTGGAAACTGACCAGATGACTCCAGGCACATCGCACGCCGCAGGACGGCGTTACGCCAAGGACTCCTCATGCTCCTGCCCTTGAAGCTCGTGACTCAGCCGTCCACTTTGAGTTCCAAACGGCGATTATAATCACGCGTCTAGAACGCGGAGTCGGCCATCAGCGTACTCCTACGGTTCACACTGGTCTTCCTGACGGACGAGCGGTAGCAATTGCAGGTTTACATGTGATTCCAATCGAATCGACGGAGTCAGAGCTGGACTGTGCAGGCGCGGCCCGTTACTCACCTGAGACGAAATCATTGATTGTTAGATGCGCAGAAGGGACGTCGCTGAGCGTAGAGCGTCTGCAAACGCAGGATAAGGTGATGTTATCTGCGAAGGACTGGTGGAACGGGGTAAAAAGCATGGGATGGGTTAAAAATGGCACGTTCAGATTCGGCTCCCGTCAAGGTCAGTAAGACCGTTCTAGATCACAGATCGTATTCCTAGCGGAGGGCTTCGTGTATCCTCGTTTGCCAACACATTTGGATGCCCCGTCGGTTTATGCGCCCGATACGCGAAAAGGAGCAAGCATTGGCGCGTCGATCTTATCACTCGGCGACATCCGGGCCAGGGAGCAGCCTTTGCAATCTTGCGTGATAACTCGCCATAACGCTCCCTTTGGCACAGGGGTAATGAGCTTGAAGATCCACTAAGGGGTGTATCCCTTAAAATTACCGCCGCCGCCGCCGCCGTGTACGTGAGAACGTCCAGAACTCTAATTGCTTGATTCACAAAGGTCTTCACTATCTAGGTTATATCGTTCCCACTTGAAGAGCGATGGCGTTGCAAGATGTTCTTACGCCCACATTCAAACAAGACCCTCTTTTCTTCCATTCAATTCGATATGATATGGCTGTTCCTCGTGAAAAAACAGTTGATGACCTGTATACTCATCAGCGTAGATCTGTGACATGCAATGTGACATACGCATTATGTGACAACACGCAGAAATCACATGTCGATCTGCAAAGGTATATGAACCCTGTCTTGATCGCGTCCTCCGTCCTTCATTCTCTTCCTCCTTTCCCTTCCTTCTCACCCCGATGGCTACCGTTATGCAGGATCAACCTCAATCCCAACTCCCAGAACTCTCCTCTCTTTCTCGCGTCGCCTCTATCCCTATCATCGCGTCGGGCTTGGACCAGCTCCACATCACCCTGTCGTCGAATATCCTCACACGCTCCCCTTATCACGCCGCCCAGGTCCTTGGGCAGACCGCATACAACTACTCCCAACCTTTGCAGATCCGTCTGCGACCTCTCATCGTCTCAGCGGATGACCTCGCCAACAAGGGTCTCGACGTCATCCAGCACAAGTACCCATACCCATTCGAGGTGAAGCCCGAGGAAGTAGCTTCCTACGTGCGGCAAAGGCGTGACAGCGTCATGTCAACTGCCAATGAGACCTTTGACAAGACCGTAAAGACACCCGCTGTAGGTGTTGCGGAAGGTATCGACAAGGTACGTCATGGCGTTATCTCAGGCGCCCATAATATCTGACAGACGCCCATAGAGATTCACCCCTTTTGTCAACTACTTTGAGATCGCGGTTCACAAGGTCGGGAGCGACTCTGGCGCCAGTTCACCCACTTCCTCTTCGTCAGAAAACCAGTACCAGTACCAGCGCGCATATGCCCTCTCCAAGGACCTCAAAGAGAACGTTTACGTCTATTCCGCCGAGCATCTCAAACAGCTCCAGCAACATAGCGCTGTGATGTACGTAAATGGTTTGTTTGGTCTGCCTGTATGCATTGACCTTCACTCAGACAAAAGGCCAGCGATACTGCAAACGTCATACAGGCGCTCGCCACCAAGTCCCTCACTGAGTTCCAAACTCGGGTACAGGATCTGTCGACCAGCATGCTTCAGACTCTGCAGAAGGTGCAGCAGTCCTCCGCTGCCCTTCCACCTGCTCTTCAGAACACCATGCCTGACATAACCCAGACCGTCAAGGATTTCAGCGACATCTTGACAGCTTCTGACATGACACTTAGCGAAAAGGCTAACCGACTGCGTCAAGAGGTCAAGGATCGTGTCAGTCCCACGCTGGAGAAGATCGGGCAGAGAGTTGGCGATCTGGCCAACGCTATCGGCATCAAGAAGGACGAGGCCGCAGGTGCAATACATAACGAGAACGGACGCGCGCAGTGATTTTTCATCTCGGACTCGCTGTGCTGTTTCTTTACGTCTTTGTGATGGTTTTCTTTCTTTATGATTATGTCCTAGATCCATAGACCTTAGATTGTTGTTCATTCTCTCAGTCTCATGTAGCGCGACACATGCAATTCTGTACACACTTGTCATTGTTTTCGGTATAATTTATCCTTGAATTTATCGTAATGACTTCCATTGTTCACTAGCTCGACAGCATTCGCGTGTCCATGAGAATATGCTATCATCTGCTGTAAGATTTTATTACTTTGTACAAATGTGAGAAGTGTGAGTACACGAAGGCATGAACAGAATGAGCATGGATCAGCTGCGTATGAAATTCGTACAATAACCTCTCGGAAAACCCTTAACGGTACAATGATACAATGCGGCGAACGAGGGCATCTCACCGCGGACCCCCAAAGAACAATACATCGCTACGTGCAAGCGAGTCTCACCTATTCTCCTCCTTTCGCGGCGTAACGAGTTCAGACCATTGGAACGCATCGAGACTCGAGATCGAGGTTCGCTTGTCAGCGGTGGTCGCGACGATCCGTGGACTTGCGTTTAGACGCACACTGGTACGACTGCTGGAGCGCGAACGGGCGGAGAGATCATGCGTGAGTCCTGAGCGAGAGGAATGGGAGGAAGAAGAAGAGGAAGAAGAAGCGCGGCGATGGCGCATGCGTTGGGTAGGGTCTACGTCTTGGATGTTGGCGACACGGGCAAAGAGGGAGAGGACTGTGGTGGTGAGGGGACGTGACGAGTTTGAGCTTCAGGGGATGCATGAGAGAGGTGGGGGAAATGGACTCACTATCGACGATGGAAACGATGCCGCAGAGGCTACCACTTCCTTGGTTAGAGAGAGAAGGGGATGAGGAGAGTGGAAAGTCGTTATCGGTGACGAAGAGTCGATGGGAGTTAGCTGTAGTGGAATGTTAGTCGGATCGGGCGGGTATTGAAAAAGGTAAACGGGAAACGCACTGGCGAGAAGCTTCTGGATTGTGTACGAGAGGGTACTAGTTGGGAATACAACGTATACTGCACGGTCGAACGATATCGGTGCTTTGCTCTACTCCAGACGTAAGACCCCTTACCTGGATATTTGTCGGCACCGTCCGTCAATCCGTCGGGCTCCTACAAAGATTCTATTGTCGGATTCTAAACGCCATGATGAGCCACGAACCTTGATTTGCGCGATAAATTGGTGAACAGGAGTGGAGAGTATCTGATTGCTCTGTGACGGAACCACTATCTGAAGGCTCCAACAGTCAACAACTAGGTAAGAAACACGAATTTCTGTGTGATTTTACCTTGCCAACATCAGTCACACTGACGGCGCTCAACAGCGTTCCCAGATCTTCGTCGATCACAGCAACGCTGCTAACACCTTGCTCGCTCATCAGACGCATCACATCAAGTACCTGTGCCGTGCTATACGTTGCAACGACAGACGAGTGCAGATGGAGGGAAGGGAGGGTCAACGCATACAGCGAGTTCGTGAGATAAGATTGGAACACCGGAGTGCGTTCCGCGTAGCCAGAAAACCAGGATAGGAGGCGCATATCAGATACCATGCCAAGAAACGTACTGGACGGCGAGGGCGAACGAATGAGTACTATCGATGGACACTGACTCAGCGCGCGTTCATGTCGTCCACTGGTGGGTTACTTACCCCTGTGTGATCCACGAGCGAAGACGGAGAGTAAAGAGACCACAGTTGCATCGTACGGCAGAATTTCGAGGAAGTTCTTCTCAGACAAGTCTGCCCAGGGATCAACGATAGGAAGGACTCGGATGGAGATGTTACTCACTGCTAACTAGGTGGACGGGTACATGTCCCGAGCGCGCTGCAGACATGATTTGGTCTGCGCGAGAGTTTGCTTTGAGTTCGTGAGGGGGGATCGTGTGTCGCGTGGCAGCCAAGGTCAAGAATGCGTTCACATCCGAAAACTGAGTCTATCTGAGAGACACGGAGAATTCGAAGAATATATGCGCTCACATCGAATAGGCCAAGGAATGGAGAGTCCGCCTGGCTGCCTGGCAAGGCATTGACTGCCAGACACGATATGGCTTCTTTTAGGAGAAGCTGGAGGGGTACATGAGCATTGTGGGAAGAGAGAGAGAATGTCAGACTGACATCGCACGCGTCTTCAACGGTACAGTCCGCATCTACGACAACGATGCGAGAGTCGATGAGATCTGTGTAGAAACGTCAGTGTGGTGTGGACACATATCTCGATGACGATCAAACCTCTGGCATACACCTGCGTCCACGATTCTACCCATTTCTCGGATTCGGGGCCTGTTATCATCGATTGGAGCATCGCTGCTGCCGCCAACGGTGACTCACGACCGCTAGGGCTTCTAGTATGAGCTACAGAATTGATGGACGCCCTCCGTTGTTGCACGATGGGAATAGGCTGCATATCGAGTCCAGGATGTTAATCAGGGTAAGATGGTGGTGAGGAAGGAGGGAGAGTGGTGTAGCGGGCAGGTTGCTGTACATGACTCTCGATAACCTTGACTTGCAAGTCCTCCAATCTGAAATTGACCTCGCTGTCTCACACGGTCTTTACGTACGGAGCTGCCAGAACGAGACAACCTCACCATCGACCAGTTTACTCCAGTCACACACACACATCGCTGACCAGACTCTAGTTCTCCTTGCCGAGATACTCTGCGAGGAACCCTTTCTTTGCCTCCGCTAATCCCACAACGCAGCACACAGTTTCGACACAGTTCGAGGCTTGCCATGTCTTCTGTTCCCGTCATTCCTCAAGACGTACCACCATACCTAATACACCCACTAATACCCGATATGACCGCTGGAGATGTCTCATGTGCTCAGGCACTGGGTATGTGCAATGTAATGTTCATTGTTTTGCTTATCCATGTGACACAGGTTCCGAGGTCTATGTTGGATGTACCAATGGCGAATTACTGCGATACAGCCTCCAAGCTGACCTGGATCCTACAAAGGTTGGTCAACTGCGCCTGTCATAAGAGCTCCATCACGTCTACCCTCTACAGCAAGAATCGTACGCACTGTCTTCACGTCAGAGTCTCCCAAATGGGAAACCCATAGACGAACTCATCCTCATCCCTTACATGTCCCGTGTGCTGATTTTATCCGGTGCGCCGGCAATATTATATCACTCACCGACACTCAAGTATACGTGTTAAGATCGGCAAATTCACTTTTACACATTACCTTCACTCGATCCGGTGCCAAATATTAAGCCTATCCGTCATGTGGATACTTTGGCGGTCGATCAGCAGCACCTTCTACGTGTCGTACCTCCGGTGCATGACGTCCCGACTAAGATGCAGCCGGTCGATTTCTGTGCAATAAAGCGGAGTGGGATCGCGCTGTATAGCCTCTATGAGGAGCGTCTAGCTTATTCCAGGGTCTGTCTCCTCCTTGACGACAGCACAAATGACAAACCTCCTCGTTCTGTAGGAAATCCCGTTCCAAGCAGGAGCACAATTAGCGAGGCGCACCGGGCAATACCTCTGCGTCGCTGACACCCTGTATTACAACATTATTGACTTGCAGAGCGCACAGATGTTCCCCTTGCTTCCTCTGAATCAAGCCATGGACGATCCAACCCCAGTCAAACCGTTCATCCTGGTCGTTGGCGAGAACGAATTCCTCATGCTGTCGTGGACTGGTGCAAGTACCATCGGTGTATTCATCACGGGGGAGGGTGATCCTGTCAGGGGAACCCTCGAATGGCCAAGCCATCCTCTATCAATTTGTAAGTGGTGACATTGTCACAGCTGAAATCGAAATAGACCAACAATGACAGCTCTGGACCATCCGAACGTCACCACGCTGATGCCGAACGGTACAATTGAGATACACAGCGTAGAGACCCAGTCGATCATTCAAGTGGTCCCTGCCCCGGACGGGGATGGAGTCGCAGATCGGAGAATTGGACTGGTGGCATCTCTCGGCGGGTACACGGTGCCCTTTTCAGAACACTCTGAGAAGATGCGAAAGACGACCTTGAGGTTCAATAGGACATAAAGAGGGCGATGACAGGGTTTCTGGTGTGTATGTACCCATGCAATGATGATTATTCATTCTATTGTTAACGTCCACTCGAAGCTATGGCACAAGGAAAATCAACTCACGTGACTGTACGCGTCGCGTGGGTTTGTGGCGCCGTCGCGCGTCCTCTCTCCGCATTTGGCGCGTACATAAACAGGGACGCGACTGGTTGTATACCCTCCCCCGCCAGCACATCTCCTCATTGTATTTGTCTCGTCGTCCATTCATATTCCCTTTTCTCATTTCATTACTCTCAGTGACACTCACCACGTATATAAATTACATGGCTTGCTCTTTCCCTGCTCTATCACCAGAAGAGTCCGATGAGTCTCTGACACCACCTCGTTCTCCCAGCCGGCTTGACTTTTGTGCACAAGATTCTGAATACAGCGACGCGCAAAACGACTCAGATGGTGACCTTGTTTCACGCCTGGAGGAGGCAGCGCACAAGATGGACTGGCACAACGCTCACTATTCTAATCGCCGCGCATACAGTTCAATGTATGTCGAAGAAGATGCCAACGAGGTCGACCCAGCTCCCCTGAGCGCCTCCCGTCTTCCAATTATCGAGTTCGACGAGGATCATCCAGCAGACCTGGGTTCTTGCTCGGGCAAAGATACAAGCACATCGCATACATTCCCCGTGCCACCCGAAATCCCACTGTACCAGCCTGTCATTGAGCCTCGTGCTCCAACACCCGTCCATCCACCTTCAATACAGCATCACCTTGACGTACAGGAGCCCACGCACCCATCGCGCGTCGCCGCGCAGCGACTTAACTACCCCCATCACGGATTCTCCCGTAGTTCTCTCCTCCACCAAAAATCCTTTTGGAACTCACGGCACGAAGAATGGGTGGAATGGCAAACACGAATGGAACAGGAGGAGGCGCCAGACAGTGCATATACGGGCATCGCCGCCGTCGAACGACGCACGTCAACGAGTCCACCACCCTCTGTGCGCAGCCCTCCATCAGGTCTGGAGCGTGACCTCCGAGAACACTCAGGAAAATACCAACTGGATGTTTATGCCCCCATCTATCCCCGCGTCGGAGACATCTCGGCGCTGCGAGACCCTTACTCTGTCAATATCGATCGTTGCTTCTGCAAGTTCCCCTTATGGACGCTTCACAAGACACTGTACGTGTTCGAGATGTACCAGAGATCCTCATCATCCCCTTCGTCACCGGCTGGGATCACCTCCGCCAAGATCCCAGAATCGGATTCCTCGTCTACTTTGAGCTCTTACACCTCGGCGGGCTCGGGGGATGATGAAGACTCGGACGACACCTTGGTTTCAGAAGATCCATCGGTATCCAAATACGACACACCTACGGAGAGTTCGTCTCGCTCTCGCTCTGCATCTTCCCTTTCACTTTCGAAAAGCCACTCGTGGAACCGTTTCTATGAATCGCCAATGTCGTGGTATGCCAGATGGGAATTATTGATCGGTCTCGTTCAACGTGACGAATCTCAACGAGAAGCACTCGGTCTCCCCGCAAAGTTGCCATCTCCCGTCGAAGAACCGGTAATGCCTCTTGTGCCGCCGGAACCGATCTTTCGTCTTGCGGGGGAGGATGGGAACGAGGACAGCGACGAAGAGGACGATTACGGGACGTTGGTATCAAATCCCATATTTAGCGCGGATTTCGAGGACGGGTATCAAAGATCTATCGCTTTTTTCGATGGAGAGTCGAGACCGTGATGGAAGCCGAGGATGAGAATGCGACGCGCCGTGGATGGACAGAGACAGCATAGACATTGACATCGACATGTATCGTTTTGTTATTTAGATATCTAACCACTTGTATACATACATCTCCATCGACCTACGTTTTTTCCAAGTTATGCAATTCAGTTTAGCCCATGACCGGATACGAACGAAGCTCGTCTGGCTGAAGATCCGAACAGAACTTGACAATGACATTCGCGTGAGTGTCGATCCTGGCGAGGTTCCAGGATAAAGATGGAATCGCAAACACTACGCCGACCAAGCCCAACATAGCGTGCTGAATGACAGGAACTTGAAGGAAGACTCCACCATGATCGGTGATCTTCGATTCCTCGCTGAGGGAAAGGACGTGGCTGACCCATCCTGGAATAGACAGAGATGCGGAAACCACCGGTAGAGATGGAACAGACGGATTGATCTGTTAGCAAACTTGTAGTGACCTAGAATCTCAGCTTGCGACCCAGAGCGCAGCACGGGAAGACTTTCATTGGAACTATACATCAGTGAGCGCCATCATACTTGAAGGAAGCGCAACTTGTCTCATGCTATTAGTACATTGGAAACCCTTTCCTTTCCGCAGAGGACCTATCCCTCACTGTGGCCGAACTCGACAAACCGTTCTGTCCACGTCCTATTAATAAGTCGCATCTACTCATGGGACCTTCGTTAGGGAATGGACAAGCTGATATGCGAGGGTCTGACTTACGTAACGATACCATGTCTCTTCATCAGGGAACTGAGGAAGGGCATCCGGTTTGGCGTCCACAGCAGTCCTGAGTCGCTTCCAAGGGTCACAAATCAATAGACATCTGTTACCAGAGCACCGATATCACATACGTGGGGAAGTATCTTGTGCTTTGTTCTCAGTCGAAGCTTGGACTCCCTCCGGGCGTCATCGACGCCATGGTCCTTTAAGAACTTGAAGAACGCCTTTGAATTGTCATAGAAGGCATCGATTTCATTCATCGCGAGGTATATCATCAACATCGGGTCCGCAGTCTGACGAACCTTATGGCAGAGTCAATCACATATATGGTGACAGCGGTAACATCGCATCTTACCCGGTTGCTCCTCGCCATCAATTGGAGTGTACTTTTGATCACAGAAGGGCCAGAATCCGCAACTCGCCCTTTTGGGGCGAAAGCCACCCAATTCATGAAGTACCCAGTAAGAGCAGCCGTGTCGCTCTTTGCGAGAAGCGAGCCCCAGTCCTTCAGAACATTCTTTACACCAGCGTAGTTTGGGTCGATGATGTTCGAGACATCGATACGATCGAACCGGACAGTGGGTGGAACCCCATATTGAACGTATTTGCCTCGGGAGATTTCGCGGGCCAGCTCACAAGCTTCTGAGTTGAATATGTAGAACGAGATCGGACGCTGGCGTAAGAGTCGCGCAAAGGTTCGGAGTTGGTCCGACAGGAAGAAATAAAGACATCCGTATATATCTTCGGGCTGAGCCCCATGCGCATTTCCCGAGCGAAAAATCTCGTCCAAGCTGAAGATAAAATGTCACTTATTGTCCTCGAGAGCGAGAAATCGTGTACTCACTCCCAGGACTCGAGTGGGTCTGCATAGTCGGTTTGCAGCCATGTACCATTGGAGAAAAGTGAGGGGTTGGAAACATTGCAGTGAGCGTTTGCAGCTCCGAAAGGAAGTATCATGCCAAATCGGCGATACTCCAAGAACGCAAGACGATGCGATGGTTTCAATCCCATGTACATTCGGTCCCGAAGATCTGATCGGGAGGGTGCTGTCCTCACTCGCTTGTACTCGGTTTGCGCTTGGTCGACAGACATCACAGGACCCGCATTGGCCAACATAAGCCCTCGGACGTCAGCGGAGACTAAGCAAGTCAATGTGGAGTTGGACCCTAGAGGGGTGACAATCGGACCAGTATCGGGGAACTTCTGCAGGAGGGAAGAGACCGTAGATAGAATCTTGAGGCGGTACTCCATGGGCATGAAAACCGAGTACCAGAAGTGAAGAGCAACATCCGCAGCGATAATCTCATCGGGGATGGTCCCCAAGATCAGGAGCAGGATGATGTTGCGCGATACCACTGGAGGTGCAAGGTCATTCAGCAAGATGTTCAGTTTCCCAAGATGCTCTGATCCGAGCGCGTTGACTGTCGCAACAACGTTTCGGATGTCACCGGAAGCTAGCAGATTTCAGTGAAAAAGTGTTTTTTAAAAAAAATAGGCTAGCCACGCTACCTGCGAATGCAAGCCATAAGTCTGCCTTCAGGTCCTTCTCGTTATTCGCCAGGTTGACGATGTCCATAGCCGGGATGTTACCCCAGCTACAAGGAAATGTTAATGTCAGGCGATACGAGTAGATGTCGCGATACATACAGAGATATACCAAGTGACAATCTGTCTTCGAACCGATTTGCAAACTCTTCGGCTGTCGAAAGGTCAGATTCGAGGAGAAAACTAGGCTTGCGGCGTTCAACGATCCACTTGGGCTGCCAGGTGTTGGATTTGATTGGATCCTTGCAGTCTGCTTCACTTATCAGAGGACATCACCCCGCACACAGACTCATTCTCACCTGTTTTATGGACACCCCAGTGGACTTTTTGACATTCCTGTGCAGGACAGCCATCTCACAAAGTTCTATCAATGCTAGCTCACCTTTGAACAGTAAGAGACCAGTTTACAGCCACTACAGGCTAGTTTCCCTGGCTTATCGCAAGCGGTGTACTTCTCTACATCGACATTGGCGCACGGGAGTACATCCAACGGCGGAAACTTGGGGTTTGTGTTGACTATGCCGTCCTGCCATCCTCCTGTAAGCAGTGAAAAAGGGTTGAACTCCCCAAACCATGAACTGCTAGTAGTTCTATCAGGTGGGAGGATGCGAATACCGGAACTCATTGGTGGGCTGCGTGATGGGGACTTGCTCATCTCGACGGGGAGCTCAGACGAGGATTGCTTGGTTGCCGCTCATCTCCTTGCCTCGCCTTTTACATGCGGCAGTCTTCCTGATGAACGTAACCATCCTAGGATCCTAGTATCCGATGCGTACTAAGGATCAGCCCCCTCCTCTTTTGGCATTTTCGGCGCTCGATGGAGCACTCTGAGTTCGTGGGGTAAAGACACCCATGCGACGCGGTGGTCCTCCGTGAATTTCTACAAGAAAGTTTTTCAGGAAAGCTTTGGGAAAGCTAAAACGCGAATGCAGACCCCAGCTTACCTCAAGACTTGCACTGTTCGGATAGACGCGTACAAAGTTCCGAATGACAACCAAACAGGCGACAGAATGAACTTGGTCACCCGTGACCCGACTTGTAAGACGTTCTGAACAATGTGGTCAACGTCACGAAAGGGCTTACAATGGCGTGTACGGTCTTGACCATGTATTTCGGCCGAGTACGGTGTAGACCGCCGATCGGAGTCAGATACAATCAGATACACTATTACTATACTAACTCACGACTGCTCACCTGGTTTATCCGCGACACTCACAGTTCAACGTTCAACCACCATCCAGTTCTGCGTCTAAGCATTTTGTACTCGACCGAACGGAATTACGATCAATATGACAACGGCAGTTGCCACCGGAAGCGAAACCCTTGGAAATGCAGTCCCACCGTTCACCCAGCATGCCACCTCTGTTTCCCTACCTACTTGGAGAGATAATGTTGGTTATGAAGAGGGCGACAAACGCGTCGTGGACGCGATGGTTTCGGGATATCCGCGATTCTTCATAAATCTGATCATACAGAAGGTGCGCCGTTTCGTCTTATCTAGTATCGGTCCTCTCATTCCGCTCAGTTAGCTAGTGTCTGTGAACAAAAGTTCGGATTCAACGGAGAAAGGTGTCTACTATGCCCTTCCAAGAGGATCGCGGATCAATGTCGAACCTTCATACTCGACCGAGCAGCACTTGCTGGCACCCCGACCCACGTCAGGCTTGTGCAGTATCTTATCTGTCCCGAGGATTCTTCGATCCAGAACTTTTCTATGCAAATCGATGGACCATCCCAGTCAGCAGAGTTGCACATCGTCCTCTTTCCTGCAGACATATTCCCGATCGCCAAGCAATTTTGGCAGCATTCCGGCCAAGGCATCTCCTCCCGCTTCGCTGAGAATTGCCTCTCCCTTCTTGGCACACAACAGTCCCAGTCACCTTCGTCTCCACCACGCTCCCCCACTTCGCCCCGTCCATCTTTCATCAACAAACATTACTCGGTCAAGCAACAGTCAAACTGGACATCGACAGCAGGCTCCAACAGGCCACCTGATACCACTACCACATCGGACGTTTTGAGCAGGGATCAAAGCACATACCTTGAGGAGAGATATGGACGTAACCTGCCTCTCAGTGCTGCCGCGTTCGCCAAGCGTGCGCTTCGAAGACGCATTGCTGGCGTTCTAGTACGAGACAATGTACAGGACGGCCCTCAGGGACCATGTGCTGGTGCGCAAGACGTGGAAGTTGGGCCAAGCAGTCGAGGAGTACAGGACGTCAGTGAAGACGACGTCTTTCTTTACTCCACAGGAATGTCTGCAATCTGGAATGCTCATCAACTATGTCTTCGATCACGAGCTCCGGCTAAGAGCGTTTGCTTTGGGTAAGCAAGCTGATCTTACCAAGTCTGTCGCTAACTCTTCTTATGTATAGCTTTCCGTACACCGACACCCTCAAAATGCTTGAGAAATGGGGTCCGGGGGTCCATTTCTTCGGTCATGGTCTCGACTCAGAGATCGATACTTTAGAAAGCCTCTTCACCGAGGAATCCAGTCGAGACCCGACAAAACCCCCAGTTCTTGCTCTCTTTACTGAGTTCCCGTCTAACCCTCTCCTGCGCTCGGCGGATATACCACGACTCCGAGCTTTGGCGGATAAATATGATTTTCTGCTCATCATTGACGACACCATCGGGAACTTCGTCAACGTCGAGGTTCTTCCATTTGCCGACATTGTAGTTACCAGCCTCTCGAAGATATTCAGCGGCGAAGCGAATGCTATGGGTGGAAGGTGCGTTGAGTTTTGCATTTTACGTTTTAGCATGATGGATAAACCGTGCCCATCTTCAGCCTGGTCCTCAACCCAAAAGGGCGGCACTATGAAACATTAAAAAACCAGATGTCTTCGTACGAAGACACCTTCTTTGACGGGGACGCGCTCTTCATGGAACGCAACTCACGGGACTTTGCTCAACGCATCCGAACCATCGATAAAAACACCCAGGCCGTCTGTTCATTCCTTCGCTCGCATTCCTCAGCAGAGGGTGTGACGTCCGCTGCCATCAAAGAAGTCTGGTACCCTAAATACATAACCCCCGCCAACTACGCCCGCTGCAAGCTCCCTGATGGCGGCTACGGTGGACTGTTCTCCCTCACCTTCGTGTCCCTGGCAGCGTCCAAAGCTTTCTTTGACGCACTTCTCTGTCAGAAAGGCCCGGGTCTCGGTACAAACTTTACCCTGGCTTGCCCTTATACGATCCTTGCTCACTACACCGAACTTGGATGGGCGGCAGAGTATGGTGTTGAGGAAGGGTTGGTGCGGATCAGCGTAGGAAAGGAAGATAAAGAGGTGTTACTGCGCTTGTTTGGCGTAGCTTTGGCAGCCGCGGAAGCTGCGAGATGATGTGGTTGTGGGGGAAGAAAGATGTCTGTAATTTACTTGGTGTACTACATACTGATAGCTGCCATCATCCACCACAGTGAAACCACAAAAGCTATTCATTCTGTCACAAAGATACATCAATATTTTTACATACATATATCCGACGAAGACAACTCGAAACGAGAATGTAATAGGTCGAGCAAAGCGTTCTCTAGTCTTGGACTTGAAAAACTGAGCTTAAGAGCCGGGAGGAGGGAGGAGGGCAGAAGGTGATGGTGTACACGGCGTTCCTGCTTGCCGAGCAGGTCCAGAGGGCTGTACCGCTCGATTCATCGTAGGCGTAGCAGTACGAGTTCGGGCAGTTGCTCTCTATCATGATTGGTGCTCTCAGAAACATATTATATCATCGAGTGTAAAGGAAAAACATACTGAAGTAGCTGTAGTACTCGACACCAGAAGAGGGGCAGGTTTGAGCGGTATTGTGTTGGCCGGTACAGCAGTTGGGTGAGTTGGCTAAGAAGGTCATTTAGGCAGCAGTTTTCTAATCAAGCAAGTAGTTGCGTACATGGATTACGGTCCAAGTTGGCCTCACAGGCACTTTTGCATCCCACTGGGAAGCCAGTGGAGTCATAGGGACCCTTGAGGGGTGCAGGACCTGATTACAATGATCAACAGGATTTTAATCACGTGGGTAAGTACGAACAGTTCGGGCCTAGATCGACCAGGCAGTTGGCTTCACCGCAACCAACGTTGTTTGTGATGCTGACGGGCAGGTTATACCCATCAACAAGGGAGACTGACAACCCCAATGTCAGGATCAATTCCACATAGTATCAAAAGCAACCCACCATCGTAGTAGTCGAGACCGCCAGCGTTGAGTGTGAACTCCGCCAACGTAGCAGGTGGAACGCCCTGTATTTTTAGATGAATTAGGATATTCCTCGGAAGAAAGGAGGAGTCATACTGTGCCACCGGAAGGAGCACACTCTAAACCACCGTTGCAGCCTCCGTCAATGCAAGAGTTCGGACCTGGGTTTTTGCTGAAGTCACAGTTACGACGACCCTAGAGGCGAAGCATGAGAGGGCCGTCATTAATTCACAATGATCGTTGTGATCACAGACATACCCAGATTCTTCCGGAGGTCCAAGCGCTTGGGACCTTAGAACATCGTTCGAAAATGAGCGCCATCCGGGAGGAAGTATGGGAAATGGAAACTGTACCTGGAATGTCACTGCAGTGTATGCCGCAGCTTGCCATCTTCGAGGGAGTTTAGATTCCAGAAAACTCCGGAACAATATTTGCGACACGTACCCAGTGGGATAGTTGGGAAGAGTGCCAGTTCCTGTGAACATTGCTGGCCTTGGGTGGTTGTGAGCGGCGATCAATCCCCAGCTAGGTCTAACTTACCAGATGGTGAAAGGGCAGGCATTGTACACAGTGATGGTGCGCTGTGCTAGAGCCGCTGTAGCGAGAGCAAGAGGGGAGACGAGGGTCAATTTCATCATCCGAGTTGGTCGAAGATGCGCAGGTCTTAACGAACCACTTGGGCAATCCAGCTGTTTTTATACCTTATGGAAAGCATCTGAGAGCGAAAATGGTGACTGCATAAACCGGTGGCCCATATGACAAAGAACGGATCTCACCGGTATCTTGTTCAGCACCGATGATAAGCAGTTCTGTTCCATAACAATAGGTCAGGGATCCCCTTTAAAACCATGGGTCGGTATATTAGATAGAACCCAAGTCCCATCAGGGGTTAGTTTATGTGACATAACAGTGCTAGAGTTTCATCTCGCTGGAATTGCGCTGGAAGGTAGGATTTGTAGCCACAGTTGATGGGGTGATTTCCTATTCAGCCGACGGGCTGCAAGTGGAGTATCGATATCGTGACGTGCCATGAAAATCGCAGAGAGATTCCTGGATAGTAAGGAGACCAATAAATTCAGCCCACACCACCGTGGTAACCCCATGATGTCTACATGTCTCTCCCCTTGTTACTTGAGTGAGAGGGTTTCGAACCTTTGCGGGATGGCCGCTGATGATACCAAGAAGGAATTCCCCACGCGTCAGCCTGGAGTATTCCTTTCGAAAAGACCACATGAATTTGAAATGAACACATTCATTGGTTTTCGCTTCCTGGGTGAACGAGTATTCCTTTCGAAAAGACCACATGAATTTGAAATGAACACATTCGTTGGTTTTCGCTTCCTGGGTGAACTCGACAAGAGGCGTGCGTTCGGCGAAAGCCGAACACGAACTCCCATTTGCTGTCCGAAAATGGTAGGAGGGTGGGGGGTTCAGCCACTTTACAACCATTTTCTGAAAGTTTGCAAAGCGGCCCAACATCTCATCGAATCACCTCAATGTTGTATTAAATATAATGTAAAAAGACATGTAGTTTCATTCTAGATAGTCAAATCTATATGTTTTCTGTTAAAGTTGTGCTTTAAAGTGTTCCCGAGCGTTTTGATACACTCTTACCATATTAAGCAAGCGATCTCGGGAGATCTCGATCGTGTCGCGAGTGTGATATTCAACGGCCCTCCGGGCAACCCTGGACCCGCCGCCAGACTCGCAGTTCAACATGCCCTCGTTGCAACTGTAACAATGAATGGGGCCATGGGGGGCATCTAAATTTTGTCACATTCACATTTTATTGTTTGCCAGGTCTCTGGCAGGCTGGAATCATCCAAGTAATTACTGTAATTACTATGATGCTGAACACAGCAGTGGTAGTACCTATGTCAGATCACACAGACAAAATCACGAAGGGCAACTCATTGACGGTCAGGATACGGAGCAAACAGTGAGATGAAGGCAACAACAGTCCTAGTCAACACGATGGAGGGAGAGGAGAGCTGTGGAGCAACAAGAATACAAGCTTTGAAAAAGGGGTTTCGTCGCTGACAAAGACGGTAATCCGGACCGACATCCCATCAGTGGACGCACAATTTTGAAAGTGAGACCTGGACCACTTTCGGGTCCAGGAATGAGGGAGTATTGAGGGAGTAGGAAAAAGTTGAGGACTCGTCGCCGACCATCTCTTCCCGAAACCACACCCTCCTTGGCTTTCCATACACTGTAGCATACCTTCATCATTCATCGCATGGAACACTATTATTATGACTATTATTATGATTCACAAAACCCATCTATCGTCTCATCAGCTCCTGATACCCAGGAACTGATAGACAAACTCATTTCGGCTAGATACGACGTCAACCAGGATGTCGACTACGATTACACGTGAGGCTTTCGCAACAGCGGTAAAGGCAGGTAAATGTTCTCGTACCATGAACTAGTTGTTTTTTTCCATGCTTTCATCATGCACTCATGTTTTCCTATGCTTTCTTCGACGACTTCATTACTTTCGTTATGACTCTGTACTGCTCTGCCAAATTCGTCTGACCCCACCCGATCGTCACATTGATAATAAAAAAAAGAAATCTAAGCAAAGGGTAATGGTCTTGCCAAAACAAGTGATTATTAAGCGTTACAGTGACGGTCAAGGGCCAAGTTCGCGGTTTCCTGGTGACATAATCAATCAAATAATTACACTGTCACCTGACACGCTGATCTCTGGCGACGCGACTAGATCTGTCCCTATGTCCAGGACCAAGAAGGATCAAATAAAGAACAAGAAACCACCACCAAACAACGACTTTGGAAAGACTATAACAGGCCTCCATTCAACCCGGCTAAAGCATACGCCACACGCGTAGGTGATAAATATGGCTTGGGAGGGGGCTCAACGAGCGATTTACATTTGTTTAATCCCAAGCATATCATTACAATATTTGTGATGTAACATGGAGAAACATACTTGTCGGGCAAAAGTCGGCAACTCAAGCTCAAGTACTCACCTTGCGTACAGAAGACACCTTATACAAATGCAGCCCAGAACATGACGCAAATATGGTCATGCACCGAGCTGCAGTGGACAAGGGTTACAGCGGACGAAAAATCCTCGCGAAAAGGATGAAGAGGGAAAAAATTGGGACCATGACAGCGCATGAGTAGTCTGAGTCGAGTTTCCCGGTCAATGAAACCGAGAGCCACGAAGCGAACTAAAGGGCGGGCAGTCGTTTCCACGACGACATATCAGTGCATCTCCTCGTACGGCGCACGATGAGGTCAGTGTTTCTTTCAGACCCATCATAGCCCGACAATGCAGGGCAGCGTAACTTGGCCGGGATCGACTAGGCTGATTGCCCAATCCTGAGCAGGTGATGTGTGATCACTAGAGGGTGACGAGCTGCGTCACTATGGAAGCTCTCGCTTCAGCCATACGGCTAGAGATACTATCGTAGTTCTCATATTCGGCGGATGATTAGCCGCGATTTCCAGCAGCATGATGGTGCGCTGTTCCTCTTCTCGATCAATCGACCGAGGCCCTCGATCCGCACTGCAGTGCTTCACATCCGAAATGCCAAAGCACTGCGACCAGAGTTATGCATCCTAAAAGGACACAACCGCCGCGATAGAAAAGCACAGAGATGTGTCATTGGAAAGGAAGAGCCCACCCAGTCATCGCGACGCCTTTCAAAGTCGACCATTGGCCATGTGGCAACTGGTTTTCTGGTACGTCGCTCAGTCCGTTAGGACCGGTCCCAGCTAGAGACGATCGAGGATGACTGGAATACTCAGACCTTCCCGCTCAGGAGGGAAGATGCGACTTGGGACGAACCAAGCTGCATCTTGTGCGTGCTGAGCCTCGTAGCTTTCCAGCTGTCATGGGTAAAGAGAAAGGAAAGAGAAAGGCCTTTCGTCTGGGTTTTTGTGTCTGACAAGGCGGAGTTCCGGTACATACCGAAATAGCCGGTGGCTGCACCAGAGTCCGCCACCATTGGACGATGTCGAACATCATTCTATTCATCTAAAAGTTAGTCTACTACAGCTCATCGTGTGGATGTGAAGCTTGTGAAGACTCGTCTGTGGTCTCGATTGAGGGACTTCGGGCTTGCGAATTACTTCCAGCCAGAACGTTCGAATCTGCGGTAGCCACACTGGCAGTAATCTTCCCCTCCGCAGCGAGTTTCCGAACAAACTGAGCAATCTCATTGTCGTATTCCTCCCATTCAGGGATCTGACGGGCCCGAGACAGTTTGGGCTCTTTCTATTCTCAGAAATGAGTCAGCGGAATCACACGGTAGTATCCACTGTCACCACTGACCGTTAGAGGGTTTTGACATAAGTCAATGGTTTTCGCGCGAGACAGTCTGTCTTTGCTGCCTGTAGCAGGTTATTCTCTCAGTAAGGAATTGTGGATGTAGAATAGAGAGCAAACTTACACCAAGTTTCACACTATGTGACACCGATCAGTGTTGCTCTTGCGAACTAGGGACTTCATGTGCTTACCCATAACCAATCTTCGTCGAGGGAAAACTGAAACAGTGTGTGTCAGGAGCGCTCGTGTATCTATGAATCCGCGTGACTTACGATGGGGACCTGGCTCTGTAAGTTGTTGGGGAGATCTTATCCAGGGTCTCAGTAGGCTTTCCTATCGTCCAAGTCAAACACATACCTTGATCCAAGTTTGCCAGTGAATTAGGATCTTGGGATAACATCTGATACGATCCACGCAAGAGGTCCTACAATGGAGGGTAAGCGGGTCCCCGACCACCGAGAAAAATTGCACCTACCCCAGCGGCCATCTACATGGTACAGTGAGAACCCGAGCATACTCGACAGAAACGACATCTTACCTGGCGGAAGCGGACAAGGTCCACGACATAAAGAGCACTTGGAAACATAAGGGGAGTGAACTACAACTTGGAAAATAGCATACCTGATATGATATGATCGTTCCCCGAGGAAATCATGCCAGTAGCCCGTCTTCCAGAACCGGAATCCTTCCATATCATAGTTGTCATCACCCATGGGCGTGTAACCATAGGGTGCACCATGAAGATCAAGGTCGACGAGCTCCTTCAAGTCCGCGCGCACAATCTGATCAGCATCAACGAAAATCACCTTCTTGAGGTCCATCGGGAAGAGGACATCGAGGAAGAGAATCTTGTAAGCCCATATGATGCGCTGTTTCTCTTTCTGCGCCCTCAGCCATGACGGCCATTTGTAAGTGACTAGCTCGTATTGGAAGCCATACTCTTCAGCCATGCGGGGTATGAATTCCTGAAGGGGATGTGAGCACTGGATGTCTAACTTATCGCCGAATGACTCACAAGGAATGTTGGAGAGAGGAAGTTCTCGATGAACCAGAACTTGACGCTACTATTGGTGTTACGCAATACGCTCAAGATCATGATCGACGCAAAGCGCTGGAGGGAAACAATCAGCACGTAGTTGCTCCAGCACAGAGAAATCCTACCTCATACAACAGGCCAGACGCCACAGTGAATATATTGATGTCGGCTTGGCCACTCCCTTGCTTCTGGAGGGCTGTTGTCTCTTTGTCTTCACCTTTCGGCTTCAAGAGCGAGGACATCCTACAAGAACATCATAATCAGTTAGATGTCGGATAACCACGTCTCGCCACATACTTCGAGATCCAGCTCTCCATGATGCTCGGGGACTCTTCGCTGGGCGCCGTCCGCGATCCGTCGAGGACGTCCATCCTCTCCATACCAGGTTTCCGAGCAAGCCGAGGATATAAAGTGAGTCCATCGAAACTCATCACCGTCAACTCGTCCCCAACTTCAGATACAGGCAAACTATTCCACCCTTCACTCCCAACACTCTCTAGCTCATAAATCTCTCTCCCGCGACCTTCTCTAATCTCGAGTCGGAACGTCCCAGGACGAGCCTTGAACTGCAGGTACCCCAAATTCGCGACGACCTGTGTATCATCGATCGCTGAATTGTCATTGGTGTCGATGAGCTGCAGCTGGACACCTCTAGGTGGGTTGACGGTCTTCAGCTCGCGAGCATGTCCTTCGACGACGAGATAGTCGAGTGCGAAGAGTGCTTGAACGCCACGGGATTTGTCTTCGGGGGAGAGTTGGCCAAGCTGGATGTTATCGAGATCGTAGAGTGCTTCACGAGGGCGCACGAGCCAAGCGGGTGGAACATCCATGCTCAATGTATAAATTGGTTCCAAGGGAAGTCCATTGAAGGTAACCTGCGCGGGAATCTCCTGCCTGCAGGCACGTCACAGCGGGAACTCGTGAGTGAAGAAAATCATACCCATTGGCGTCATACTGGAGGTACGGTAGGACATTATAACGGTAGAACCGTTTGAGCGGTACCTGTGGATGATCCTTAAGAGAGCACATAGAACCCAGACCAATGCATTCATACCTCTGAGTGCTGCACAGGATTGAAGTAAACTTCAACATAAACGTCGAGGAATAGTTCAGGGGCTTGCTGGGGGACGATTAGCGTTCTGAACTTCGTCAAAATTTCCCAGCTTACTGCAAGTATCGTCGACCATCTCTGAGCAGTTTCGCTCAGGGGGTCCACCAACAACGCCAGATGAGTCTTGGCTATGGAAGGATCACCGATGTGAAATTTGCTGCGAAGAAAATCTCAGCTAATGCTCCGG
The DNA here is from genome assembly GCA_038093975.1 of Chalciporus piperatus. Lineage (NCBI taxonomy): Eukaryota > Fungi > Basidiomycota > Agaricomycetes > Boletales > Boletaceae > Chalciporus > Chalciporus piperatus. Next base: position 86,889 of record JBBPTG010000015.1, read on the forward strand.
AACGTAGATACAGGACTTACGTGTAGTTTCCAGAGAGCAACCGGTAGTTCTGCGTCCGTGGCTTGGGTGCGGAGTCGAAAAGGCCAGCTTCAGAAGGGTCTGGTTGTTGATCGGCATAGATGATAGATGAGGCCATTGAAACCAAATTGGCGCGCCTGGATCTGATGGACCCACGCATACATTCGTGGTGAATTCCGGCACACCCGGGCGATAGTAGGACTCACATGTCAAGGGTGACATCTTCACCGAGAATAGTGTCAACGGCGTTCATCACTCGACCGACGCGCTGTTTGATTTCGTATTCCTCAAGCATCTCAAAATCTTCTGAGACGAATTCAGAGTCCTTATCGAACGGTCCAACGAGCTATTCGAAGAAGCGATTGTTAAGAATGATAGTCCATACTTTGCTTTAAAAAAATCACTTACCCGCCCGTTGACCAATATACCTGCCTGGCCTGGTTGAAACCCTAGTTGGCGCGAGAGTAGACGGTTCGTTCGATGAACACGAATGAGGTCTGCTTCAGTAGCTCCTAGCAACGGGTGCGTGAAAGATTTCTGCGTATCAGGTGCAGGTTTTTCGTTCGATGCATTGTCGATTGCCTCTAATACGCGCGAAGGAGAGAAACTGTTGGAGCTGCCTGAATGAAGAAGAGTGGATATCAAGGTAGAAACACCACTTGTAGGCATCGTCTCGGAATTATGAATAAAGGTCAGCCTGCTTCTCCCCGAGTTTGTCTGCGGCACATTCCATGAGCGCCCGAAATGGGATAAGACAAAACGGACGTACCAAGAATCTGAGGGATTCCTTCGCGAGAGCAACGCCTTTGGGTGAATCAAAGTGGGCAATAACGTATAGCGTTATCGGCAGGTCGTCGCTCTCATCTGGTGGTTTCCAATCAGTACAGGGGTGCAATGATACAGAAACGGCAGGAACGTACCCGGGACGACAAACGATCCATCCATTGTCAAACCAGCCTTGGAGAACAACTCGGGGATGTTGAACATCTGCAAACTGTTCCCCTCGAGTGAATTGGTACGTCCTGAACTGCTCTCGACAGAGATGTAAGGATTCCGACGAGGCAACGTTGAGGGAAGATCGTAGAAGAACGTTGAGATTAATGGAATGTCAGAATCCTTGATCTCCCCAGTGTAGACCTAAATGGCTCCTTAGTACCGACCCAGCCTTTGATGTAATCAACATGTACCATTTCCTGGAGAATCTGGAGATGGGCAGTGATTTCACTGGACATCTGGTGGAAGATGTTCTGCAGAGTTGTATTCAGAACTTGAGAATACCAGTCGTGCCCTACGGAATGACTTACATCGCTAACAGGGATATATCTGCCATTCACGAAGGCATGACCTTTCCCAGAGGTTGTTTGCACGCCCACGCCAAGTCGTTGAACATACTTCCGGGATCGCGCAATGATGTCCTCGCCAGTTGCCTCATCAGTGAGTGGAACGTTCCCACCAGCAACATCACTGAATTCATCCTCGGCACCGACTACACGGAAGATATCGTGAACGATTTGCCATGACAGAGACGTCATTCTACGTTCCGCATGGGTGCGAGAGACCTACGGCGACAGGTTTAGAACTTCGTCACAAAAGGCTGAAGTAGTTCTACGTACCCCTTGAACGAAAGCGGTCATCCGATCGTGTTCATACTTACGATTGATATAATAGACGAGGCGAGCCATCTTGAGACCTATAGACAGTCAATACCCAGAACACGCAAATGCATCCGTAGCTCACTATCACCATCGCCTTCTGGGACAAAGCCCCATCTGACTGGGTATCCGCGAGCCACAAAGTGTTCAGATAGACTCCCGAGAAGCGACAAAGACCGCATCTGAGATAAATCGAGCACGAATATAACATTGACTAAGTTTTGTCGAATCCTCAGGTTGGGTGAAAAAAGTGACATGACGTGGACGCGGAGCAGCTGTAAATTGATTCATTGGTAGGAGTAGGGGCGGACCACGAGGGAAAGAAAGTTACCTCGTGCAAAGATGGGCTGTACTGAGCGTACCGAGGGTCTTCGGCTATATCATTCCAATATAAAATAACATCTCCACCTTCTTGTCTGTCACTTGCGTCAACGAGCCCTTGCAGGAACTCGGCAAACTTGGGAGAAAGGGCGAAAACTCTCTTCTCGCTCTCCTCTTGGTCTTGAACTGCAAATGCCTTCGAAGAGCCGCGCGTATGGGCCTGCTTCGAAGTTGTACCAGGTGAGGGAGCGGGTTCCCGTGATGTTGTCTGCGGATGCATGAGGTGTTCAATTGCCTGCTGAGAAGTCAACCCTAGGTCAACAAGAGACTTGACAAGGGCGCGTTCGCGTTGCAGCGTCCGCAAGAGTCTACAGATGGATGTTGGCGGTAGAATTTGAGTGCGGAAGTCGACGATTCTTACCCGAAGATATTTCCTGTACTTCCCTCGTTCTCGTTGATGACCCGCCCATTTACCCATGCCATGTTCACTCCCTGGGAAGCCTTCACCCAGTTCTCGTAAACTTCATCGTAAACCTCGGCTGATACTTTGATCTTGCGGGCGAGGGATGTTGCATAGAGCGGGAATGAGTTGGTGAGCGTTTGGAACAAACCGACGGTTGGCCATGGGATATCGTGGTGGTTGTCCCAGCATTGACAAACGTACAAGGATCCTGCACGAGGCGGGTCAGAGAACGTCATCATAAACTGGATCGCCTTTAGACCGAGATCTGCGGAAGGAGCGTTAACGAAGCAATCCCCCGTACAAACACGAAATTGAGACAAACCGGCAATCTCTTCTGACGACAACGGCTCTCCCTCCTTTGCTCTTGCTTCGGCCTCTTCGTCGACATATGGGAGGGAATCAAAAATGCAACTAATAACCTCTTCGTTGGAGGGACGCCGGTCTCCTTTCTCGGCGCTTTCATCAAAAGGTTGCGTAGCGGTATGGTCCTGCTGTTGGTTGCGGTCATCGAGCACGAGGTAATCCATTTTCTTGAGGTCCAGAGCGACACCATAGCCAGAGAGGTAGTTTGAGAGCCCCCCCTGTTCCTGTTCTATGCTTCCCTTCGCCCACCGAAGGACGTACTCGACCTTTGGCTCCAAACTCAGAAGGGCTTTGTGGAGCGAATGAAAAGAAGATGCCGTAGGGTCGGCATAGTGGATGGCTGTGAACTGTGGTTCCTCGAGGGATGGGGCTAACTGATGTACGTGGTCGAACGGGAGATGCCGCGGCTTCGTGGTGATGGCACCATCACTTTGAGAGGTTGCAAGTTGAAGCAGCGTCTCGGCGTCGCAGACAACCTGACTATACCAGTCAACCCAGGAAGCACATTCGGGACTAGCGAGTTTGTGACGTTCGGTCAAATTTGCGATGTGACGGTCATAATACTCGGCGGATGCGGTTAAGCGAGGGGTTGCGGCGTGAAGTGCAAGGCGAGCGCGGGCGGAGCTAAAGGTAGACTCCTCCATGTATGTCGATGCAGAGTTGAGAATAGCTTGGTGTGCGCCTTTGGGTGTGAGTGGTTTCTCTGAAAGAGAAAGTGTGGAGAGGAGGGGGAACAGGACCGAAGGGTCTTCCATTGCGATGGCTTCGCTATACGGGGCATCAGCAGAAAATCGGTATCAAACAAAGACATCCATGGTGGTCGACTCACAATGCTTCCAGTAATGGATCGCTGGCGGTGAAGGACGAACGAAGGGAGACGGTCACAGGTGGTGAAGACGCGCCATGCACACTCAGTGCAGCCAGGACGACGCCCGACAAGGCGAAGAGAGTCCGGGGAAGCGCCATAGCGTTTCCTCGCGTTCAATACCTGTTGAGCTCAGTTTCCCAAGTCAGTCCAAGTTCGCAAAGAGACTGTTAGTAACACTGCAGTGTTAGAGCGTCGCGTATCTTGACACGTCTACAGATCACGTGTAAACAACCCCTGTCCGTCTCGGTAACTGACGAAACTCCGCCATTAACTGTATATAAAAACCCCCGGGTTCTGCTCTCTTTCTTCACCACGACAGCTCGAAAGCTACAAGGCTCAGCACGCACAAGATGCGGCTTGGTTCGTCCAAGTCGCATCTTCCCTCCTGAGCGGGAAGGTCTGAGTATTCCAGTCATCCTCGATCGTCTCTAGCTGGGACCGGTCCTAACGGACTGAGCGACGTACCAGAAAACCAGTTGCCACATGGCGACTTTGAAAGGCGTCGCGATGACCGGGCGAGTTCTTCCTTTCCATTGACGCGCTTCGGCGTTCTCTATCGCGGTGACCGTGTTCTGTTTTGGACGCACAATGTAGCCGATCCATGTGCACTTACTACTCTCGCTAGTGGGTCTCTGGATTGGGACTGACATAGACTCCGGTCGAGAGGAGCAGTGCACCAGACAACGTCGACCGTTTCTGGGCTCGCATCGAACTGCTAACGGGAATACAGGTCTCTTCAGCCATCTCGAACGATGCGAGAACTCCCCAAAGTGACACCTCGTCACCCTCCATGGATTTTCACAATCCCCAGATCAGCCCTCTAGATCCTCGTGGACGCGCGTCCTAGGATTGGGTCTTCATTTGTCTTCGTCAGTCCTCGACTCATTGTTTCTTCCACTGATTTACTCAGTCTTACGACGTTGGTTGGGCTTCACGACCACCTTCGTCGTACACCGTACGAGGAGATCACCCGAGTTGTCGTTTTGGATAAGGGTTACTCGCCCTTTAGTTCACTTTGTGGCCCCCGGTCCTCGTTGACCGGGCAACTCGATTCAGACTACTCTTGGGCTGTCGTGGCTATTTTTTCCATATCCCTCTTAGGAGGATGTTTCTTCTCAAAGTTGTGTCCGCATTGTGTAGTTGCTTGTCTTATTCACAATGTGATACCCATTTCTACAATTTGATGCGAGCTGGAGTTTGCCTTGTGGTTGCAATTTGAAACGTTGAAGTCTTGATCATTAATCCTTAGGGAATCAGTCAACCCTTCGCGAACTGTCCAAGGAAGAGATGTTACACATCGAGGACAACTGCGCTTCATGAACAAGTTACAACAGTGTACATAGCCTCGGCACCGCTTCTCTTCTCTGTTGAGTCTGCACACAGTTCTATGTTCTGGAATCTCATCGAATTCACACCTCACGGTCATCGCAAAGGACGATTAACTACCCTTCTTTTCCCTACTTATTCGCATAATACGTCAAGGAAGCTTGATACGGTAACCGATAACCCGTAGCTCGAACGGTCAGCATCACTGGCACCTTCGCCAATTGATTCTCCCTCAGGCTGTCCCACAGGGACGTAAGATACCCCAAACGCGAAGGACTCGTTGATCGTCTGGGACATTATTGTTCCCCGATTGCAGGTGAGCTTGTGCAGTTGCGATATGAAGTGTTATCGTAACGACTCGGATGTAGTCACTTGTACTTTGTTAGACCGTGCCACCGTGGGGACTTTTCAGAATTGGATACCAAGTCACCACGATCAGTAAGTTATCTTTGGCGCTGGCCCAACGTTGGGGTATATACTGCGGGGCGCAAGGGTGAATTTTGATCAACAATATTGGGTGACGGGGTCTTGACTCGGAGAGTACTAACGTGGTGTTGAATTGCGCCGAATGAGGTGGGTCGACCCCTTCGAACTGAGTTGCTATTCCTTTATTGGTTCGCGCTAGTACAGGTTAGTACCTGGGCTAATAGCCATCGATGGCTCTGGCTCAGATTACAAGAATCTACCATCAAATCACAGTCAAATCAGTGTTGCAGCCTTGACATTTTCCTACTTGGAAATGTTCCAAAACACTGCATTGACTGATCAACGTTTCGCGACCAATCCTGACATAGTCTTGAATATGATTCTGCTTACGATGCAAAGTGAGATGGTTACTGACTCCTACCATGCGCGGTTTGGAATGACGTGGAACGCCAAGCAACTGCTATGGCTTCTCTTCTGCCCAGCTACAACAAATGACAGCGGCGTCCACTCTTGTTGTGCATGTTTACGGGAGTGACTGTACATACCATAGTATACCCCTTGCCCTAGACTGTCCCATTCGCGGTGGGTATGCCATGCAAGACGATCGAAATAGTCCTGACATCAAGTTCGTCATTAAGCCCCTCCCATCATGATGTACAGACCTCAAGGGCGCCGGACCGAAAGCATACACATCTCATTGCTAAGAATGTTCGTTCCTGTGCGTCAGAACCACGCATAGCGGCATACGTACCTGCCAGTGTGAAAATCGCGTCTAAACACTCACTTAGCGGTCAAAGATCCAAGCCGCAAATGAATCCGAACTTACGGGACCAGTCCATGTGATGCGAATATGACCAGATCCGTGGTGGGCATGACCACTCAAGGACCACTCAAACTGTAATCATGGGTACGTTGGAAGAGATACGAGCACTGAGGTCCAGTAAGTCTATATGAAGACATATCGTCCTGTTTGCGTTGCTTCAACTTCTCGAAGCACCGCCAGTTTTAGTGCGTGCGCGGACTTTGGAGTAAGGCAACCAAAGCTGTACGGTTCGAGTGTGTTCGCCACCACTGGAGCGTGCTTTCAAGGGGCCCGGGACGTGTGGGATGTCGATTGAGGGCCGGCCGGTCCCGGTAAATGTGGAGGAAGAGGAGCGTGGTCGGTAATAAGTGTGGAAAGCGTGAAAGGGAAACCCATTTAGGGCGAGAGATCTGAGCAGGATCAATATGATGTAGCGTTCAAAGCACGCCAGAGATCACGACATTAAAACGGCGGGGAACGACTTGCATTCATCTTGCATTGTGGAAAAAATAAGTGGCATGTCATATGTAGTACAGCGACAGGACAATACAAAGCGGGTGGGTTGGTCGTGCTTTCCCCGAGTTCGACTGAACAACGGGGGTGGCATATGGTGGCAACGACTCGAGGCGGGGTCGATGCGCGGGATCGCAAAGAACAATTGAAGGGACAATGACCGTCGAGCTTACTTTGTTCATTGTTGTTCTGCTCGAATGGTGTTAATACCAGGAACAACAACGCTAACGAGTGCTCTGATGCGGGAACAGAGGGAACAAGGCAGATATCGCTCGTTCTTTGTGATGCAAGTTACACGCTATGGAACTTACCAGTGGACGAAGGATGGAAGGACGAGAATCAGGAGTGGGGAGGCTGATGTGCTGGCCTTGGTGCTGACATACCGAGCGTGGGCAGCAACTCCGAATGCCGTTGGTTAAATTAATGAGATGAGCGCGGTTTACGGCTACGTGGCTCCACTCCTATCAGCAGGTGATCCACGCAGATCTCATGGGGGAATGGAAACAACGATGGAACGCAGCACGTCGACCGTATTCGTGTCAACGCAGCAACGAGGCGAGCTAAAAAAGGGCACGTGGGATCGAGGGGATGGAGTTAAGGGAAACGGCCGGCGAGGCAGACGGGACTTGTGGTGGCACAGGAACAGACAAAATAAGTGCGAAGTACCCGGAAGATAAGAATCTGGGCCACGCTCGGCCACGGTGATGTTGTATAGCATGATGAGAATGTTGTTGCCTCGAGATAACAACGTTGCATCTAAATTCTGTCAATTGTGGGTGTAGCAGCACGCACACATTATTGTGACTGTAACTGGGGTACCATTCAATGACCACGGTTCTGCCACGACGACCACTGCCCTCCACTCAGCACTGCGGCGTGAGTGGCACCGACCGTCGCAGAGAGCAATGTCGCGGCTTAGTCAGGTTGTTTCTTGGGCGATCCAGGGCACAAAATTAAAGTTCAGCGCAGATTTAAACCCCGATTGATCATGAGAGTTCCTTTTCTGGAAGGTTCTTACGCCTAGGCGGGCTGTGCCGTTGTCGGAGAACAAAAGGAGCTCCAAAGCCGGGCTGACACGATCAGACAAAATCGTGTCGATATCCTCGTTTTTTCATTCTCCTACCCTTCTCCTCACCGTCCCTCCCGTCGTCCAATCCACTCCTCCTCATCGCTGTCAACAGCGTCGACGCTTTTTCACCATCGTCGTCCATGATACTCGCACAGAAACCAATACAGCTTCCAATGTCTCCACCGACATCGCACCGTCGTCATCCTTCGGCGCCTCCAGCGGTCGTCGTTCAGCCTACCAAAGTGCCCGGCATTCTCTCAATATCAAAGCCCCTGCGTGTCGCTTCTCCACGTCAACATCAACAACAGAATCCCCAGAGCAATCAACGGCATCGCTCTCCAAAGCTAAAGAACTTCCCTCCTCAAACACGCACTCCTCAGCCCTCACAAGAAGCTGTAAAACCAATCCAGGAGAAGCAGCCATCAGACGTCACTCTCCCCACTATCGTTGAGAAGCCAATCATACACCCGGTTACGCCTCTGCCGGACAAGGCTACTCGTGGCCGACAATCCAAGGCTCTGAAAGATAAGGATGTGACCAGGTGAATATCGCCATACCACCACAGTCGTTCGGGTCTCATGTCTTCCGTTTCGAATCTTAGAAGCACTTCTGCGCATGGACAAGCACGACGCAATAATGTTCGTCAACCTTCACCACCTATCAACTCCTCGCAGGTAGAGGGCCCCATACTACCTTCAGCCCCCTCTTTCGCACATCGCAACAATAATCCTGCATCAAACTCCTTCGACCCATTCATTGTTTGCTCAGATTCAGACTCGGACAACTCACGTCCATCGTTGATTTCGCTCCAGTCCACACACGGCTCGACAAAGCCTCCGACACTTGCCGCTGCACCCTCGGGCAAACTCGCCCGTCGTAGGAATCACACGTCGCAAGCTCCTGCAACCCCCACGCCTACTCCTCGTCCCATTCCTGTGCCACGATCTGGAAAACAGTCCACTCACCGGCATAATCTCTCCCGGTCGGCGCCTAACCCTCATGCAGTGATGCGGACCGAGAAGAGGCGCAACTCTGCCGGTTTCTCCGCAGCCTTTCCCGTGTGCGATGACATGACTGATGTGGAGTCCCCTCCTTCTACTCCTACCCGGGAGTTCCCACTGCAGTCGACGTGGCAGCGCCTAACATTTGACGGCCCCCGAACAGCCCCTCTCCGTGTATTCAACGATTTCCCTTTTGCCAGCCCTGCGGGCTCGACTCCCTCACCTAATCGCCATCTTCGTACCCCAAGTGAGGGCGTGTTTAACATGTCCTTTGACGAGGACATGTCTTCGACTTCCGATGCTTCTGAAGAGCTCAAGAGGCTCTTTGGCTTCCCGCCGAAAAGATTCGGCTCCGTTGGATCTAGTGCCACCCGTGCTGGCAAGGACAAGGCTGGGTTCTTTGCGAGTTCCATGTTCCAGAACTCGCCGAGCCCAGACGAGTTGCCTCCTCCCGCTTTCTAAGCGGTCTTTTTTTATATCTTGATTCACATCAACAGTGTAGAGGTAAAGTTCATGCTTCTCGACTCATGCGGTTACTAATCCCTCTCCAGCCTAGACTATTTCGTACTGGCGAACAGCCCCATTAGATTAATATCACATCAACACCGACATTACGGTCGCATGCACCTTACACTCTCACATCGGCCAAAGGTCGGCACCACATCCATCGCCCGTCAACGATATGGTGTCCCGGGACGTCCCGTGTCAATACCTCCCTTAGCAATATCTTTATTCATTCGGCAACTTCCGACATTGGTTTTCATATGTGGTCTCTTCTCTTGGGGCTGTCGTTCAGCGAATGGTGTTTGGCTCTCCGCTATGGTTGCATCCCTCGGTCTTCACTGGTCATGGTCGCTCGCACAGGACAATCGCGTTTTCTTCTCATCCCGGAATCTCGTATCCGGGTATCCTTCAGCGTCGATATTCATACCTCGCTCGCTGTCGGATATGCGTTTCGGCATCCCACCTCGTCCCATTTCTCCGTCTATTTCTTTTCACCAATGTGTCACTATCACCGGCTCATTTCCACACCTGCATGCTTTCGCAACATCGCATCACGCTTCTTATTCTGGTTCCCGAGAGATCGGGTCTGTACAAAAGGAGTCGACGAGGCCACAAACATGAAAAACGAACAAATACAGAAGCCAAGCCACTGCTCATTATGTGTATACGATGACCTAGCCGTTGTTCAGGTTGCGCCACACCCATCTACACCCCGCCTACCCACCGAGCCCTGCTTATTTATGTGCAACCTTGCGTTCCACGTGCAGGACTATCTCCCTACCTTTTTGTGTTCTTGGATCTTGGCTCCGTTGTGTTATTTCCCATCATCATCCCTTCTCCGTTCATGCTTCTTTCATGTTCCTACCCTTATGCCTTGCCTTTGGGTTTTCGGTTACCTAATCCTTTTTTCCCTATGTCTTTTTAGTTGATTCATTCGCAAGCCGGATTATTTATCTTCTTTGCCGCCGACTTGTCATCATCTTTATCCCCTTTCCGCCGCTTGACTTCATGTCTTTTCGGTTTTTCTTTCTTTCTTCACTCCACGTTGTGTATCAGTATCAGCTCGGCCCACTGACATCGGACTATCACTTCGCATCATACCCATCCATTTTGTGCTATAGTCAGACTTCCCCTTCCGCTACTTCCCTTTCACGATCTGTATGGTGCGATTCTGGTTTCCGGATGTTTAAATTGGCCCAAATTGTATGTCGTCATGTTTTCTGGATGCATTCATTGTACTGACCGATATTTTGTAGCTCATTGTGTCCCTACTCAAGTAACGTACACAAATACCCTCTATCTTCCCCTCCCTACGATGCAGGTGCAACGAGGACCCAACTGTACATATTCTTACGTTAGTGCATTATTTCCTTTGACTTCCCCCACCGCCTAGAGTACTCGTCGCAACTCTTCGTCACCGTTTCTCATATACTACCGTACACCCCTCCATTCGTTATACTGTTTCTTCAACCCGTACATTCCTTAGCGAACAAAAGTGTTTTGATGAATTGAAGCCTGAAGAAATAGCAGCCTGTGATTGAATGTTCCCAAGTCTTTGTGCACCGGGTCTCATCTCCATCAATAATTGCTCCAGTACTACTGACACATGCATCTTAGAAATATTAATCTTGCTAGGTTTGATCTCGGTCGACGTCGAGTCATATTTTTTTGACATGTGCTTTATTGACGCCTTGACGCGAATAGCATGTTGAATTGATCAACCTCTTATCTATCGGAGGCATATTCGGTGTGTTACCAGCATCCCGTCATCTGATCGTCTCCTCGTCCGAGATCCAACCACAGCCCATCCGCCGAATCTTCCCCACCCCAAAAGGCACCTGCATATCATGAGTAGATTCCCTCGCGAGCGTGCCCTCCACCTGGCCATCATCGGGATCGGCGGTGTTGGCTCTGAACTCGTGAAACAAATCATCGAGGTGGACTCTCCCTCCATCAGCATCGCTGCCATTTCCAACTCTCACAGGATGCGTCTCTTCACTGACGACACCGCCTGTTCAAACCCCTCCGAATGGACGCGTGCGCTGGATGACGACGATCAGCCTGCGAATCTCAACGAGTTGCTCAAGACGCTCGCGGGTCTCGCGCAGACGAAACCAGGGAGGGTCGTGCTGGTGGATAGCACGGCGTCCGAGGTGGTTGCGGAGAGGTATCCAGAGTTTTTAGAGGCGGGCGTGAATGTGGTGACGCCGAATAAGAAGGCGTTTTCGGGTAGTTTGGAGCTCTACAAGAGCATTGTTGGGGCGACCAAGGGGGTGTTTTATAATGAGGCGACAGTTGGTGCGGGGTTGCCGATCATATCGACGCTCAAGGATTTGGTCCACACTGGGGACAAGGTGTGTATGTGTTTAGGCGGGGGTTAGACTCGAGTGGGCTGACTTGGTGGGATTGGACAGGTGAGGAAGATAGAGGGCGTGTTCTCGGGCACGCTTAGTTATATTTTCAACGAGTACTCCAAGGGGGAAGCGGGCGGCCCCTCGTTCTCCTCCATTGTCCAGGTCGCGAAGGAGAACGGCTATACGGTGAGTGCGAGTTTTTCGAACGGCATGATCAACGAGCGATGGTGACATGCACAACCACAGGAACCCCACCCAGGAGACGATCTCAACGGCGCCGACGTTGCCCGAAAACTCACGATCCTGTCTCGCATGATCCCAGATCTGCTAGATTTGCTGGCAGAAGGACACGTTGACGTCCACCCTACCTCTCTCGTTCCCCAAGACCTTCAAAACGCCAATGCACAAGAGTTCATGCAAAGATTGCCTGAATTCGATGCTACAATTGCCGCACAACGGGACGAGGCTGCCAAGCGAGGCAACGTCCTCCGTTACGTGGGTGTCATTGACGTCGAACAACGCAAGGTCGAGGCGAAGCTTCAAGAGTAAGTACTACTACCTACCCGGCGGCTTTGGCTATGGTGTCCAAACTCAACTTTGCAAAAGGTACCCCAAAACGCACGCTTTCGCCACGTCATTGCAGGGCAGCGACAACATTATCATGTTCCATACCGAGCGATATGGGGCTAGGCCACTCCTTGTTCAAGGTGCAGGTGCAGGCAACGCGGTCACGGCCATGGGCGTCATGAGCGATATATTGAAGCTATACTAAAACTGATTTCCGAAACAAAACAAGTTGTATAAACAGACAATACATCAAAAATGAAGGTGGGACTAGCGATCGAATGTGGGTCAGGTCGATGAACCGCCATCAGGGATATTGAAGGATGAACTTCGACATATACGTCTCCCATGTGCACTGCGAAAGGTTCGAGCCGCCACATGTGCTGTACATGCGCGCCGGAAAAGTTTTCATGATGGCCCCGAATTGCTTCTCTGTTTCTGTAGTCCCTCGTGCTCGAAGTTTCACGAACTTTGACACCTTGGAGAGAGATCTTCGTCGCGGTTTTTGCACGTCCGACATGACCGTCTTTTGAACCTGTCGATAAACCTTGCTTCCTGGCGACATGATGCTCGTGATCTGTCCCGAGATTTGCTGGAACACGCGGGTGGTGAGGATTGGGAAGAAGTGAACCAAGGATCCGGGGGTGCCGCAGACGACGGGACAGTCGGGATTTGGGCAACCGTCGGGCACGTTGCCGTTCGCGTCGAGACATTTGCCATGGAAGTAAGTGGGGAATATGGAGCGCTCGAGTGCCGCGTAAGCGTCTTTCTTGTATGCTTTGATGACGGGTGTGAAGTAGCTGATGGAGTCCTCGCGGCGGTTTTCGCCGGGGATGAGTTGAGAGTCTATTTGATCGGCCTACGAGGGTGTGGGTGTTCGTGAGGATCGAATCGGGGGGGCGAGGAGTAGTACTTACCATGTTTTGAAAGACGTTGTCAATGACGGAGGAGTAGAGGTTGAGATACTCGTTGGTGATGCCTTTGATGCATTCGCCCTCGCAAGCGAGGACGGTGAAAGGAACGACAAGGAGAGCGATGAGTTGGGCTGTGTACACCATGGCGGGTGCGGCGGGCGTCGTGGAGTGTCGAAATGAGATGATTTCAAGTTGCTGTTGACCCCGTCGAGCGTATATGAGGGGGTGGTCACGTGGGCGTTTAACATCTCATACTAGAGTCTTGGGACTCAATATCAATCCTTTATCTTCTCCAAGTCTTCTCAAGTGAACATATATTGGTACATGTCACGGATCCATGCGACCCAGCTGAATTGCACTGTGAAGTCTTTTGACGCGTATCGTAATTTCACTGACGGACCTGCGTAAGATACCATTGTAGTTGAGCGACACCACATATAATTCAGAACGTATGCTAATCGTAATCCCCTGAACGGCTCGTGTAAGAAAATGTTCAGGGATGCAGGGAACGTCTTACCTCCCCCGCCGTCGTCTCCACCACCCCCACCACCTAAGTCGTCCGCATCATCACCTTCACCATTGTCGAAGTAATTATCCGCGTAGTCGTTATCGTATTCCTCGTCGACATCATAATCTGAATCGACAGGTTGTGAGCCAGCATCAGATCGCTCGTCGCCGCTTTTTTCCTGCAAGATAGAGAGGTGAGAAATGAGACCCTCTCAGGCAAGTGCAATCATACGAGTTCCTCCGCCTCTTCCACTAGTTCATCGAGATTTATGCGGTTGTTTTTAACCGTCTTCTCCGCTGTGGATCATGTGAGTCAGGACGTGGGAGATCAAGAGTAACAAGAGGTTACTTTTCCGCTTTTTCTTAGGGTTGAAGTAACCTTCGAGTAACTCAGGAGGAAAAAAGGCCGGGTTCAGGTCCTTCCGTTTGAGGGAAGGATGCGACGAGGAAGACTGTCGATATTTGTCCGAGTACCGCTTAAGTTCTGATTCGAGCACGTCAAGGGATGCGCGCATAAATCACCAAAGAACTCACCGTTCGATTTCGTTGTTTCTACGACATAATACGCAGAGTTGAGCAGTCTGGCGATAAAGCCTGTCTGCAGTTCACTTATTTTTTTCTCGTCGGGAGAGTATTCTGATAAGACAGGTATTGGGTCCAATGGCTGGGCAAAGACATGAGGCTCGTCACGTAAAAACAACACGAGGCATGTTTGACCGTACTGGGTACAATGCATCTGCTTCACGGGACATTGCTTGGATATCGGCGAATGTGAGCCCCATGGGGGGCATAGCGCCTGCCCCGAAGCCACCACTACCACCTCTGAATCCACCTCGACCACCACCTCGACCACCGCCACGGCCTCGAGACATGTTGATCCAATATTGTCGATCAGTTGGAGTGCACAGACTCTGAATCTAGTGGCTGTGCAGGGTCTGAATCATACGGCAAGTACAGCCACTCCGTCAACACATTTTAAACCCCGAAAACTCCGATCAAGAATATATATCCTCGTTCCCCTCTTGTCTTGTTTTCGCGTCGCCCCTTTGTCATTGCCACCACAGTTCTCTCTCAAAGTCCCCGTCTTACTCGACCTTCAAGTCTTTAACCTTTGTCACCCTTGCTGAAAAATGGACCAGTCTCTCGATGAGGTCAGCAAGCCGCGTAATTTTAAAAAAAGCCACTCAACTCTCGCTCAGGTTATTGCCACCCGCCCAAAGACTCAGCGCCGAGTTGGTCGCCGTACCACTGGTAAAGCTCAGGTGCTCGGTAACCCAGCCCACACTGCTGCACGCTCTGCCGCCCAAAACGCCGCAGCCTCAAAAGTTGTCGCTGCAGCCGCACCTGCCTCGCAACCCGCTGACAAGATTATTGTCTCCAATCTCCCTGCAGACGTGAATGAAATTCAGATCAAGGTAATTACTCCTTAATTTGCATTCATCTTTGATGCTAACTTTGTTGCCAGGAACTTTTCCACACCACTGTCGGCCCTCTCCGCGACGTCACCCTTCACTACGACAGTAACGGTCGCTCCAAGGGTGTCGCTGCTATTCACTTCCAGCGGAAAGGAGATGGTACCAAGGCTTACCAACAGTACAACAACCGACTCATTGATGGGAGTTAGTATCCCTCCTTTTTATCTGCTTTCCTCCGTCTATCGTTGCCGTCGAACGCTGGTCGAATCACACCTTCAATGTTACTCGGGACGACACAGGCGCTGAACGCGCGAGTTGACAGTCGGCACGGATGACTTGTCCTCGCCTCCCCCCTTGTTGTTCATCTGCAGGTGGGGGACAGCCGTGGGTTCTATATGAAGGCCTGATCACCCTTCCGAACTCACGTTGCCTGAAGCCTGCTTCACGCGGCTCACTTTGTGGTGCGGTCATGGGGTTGGTTTTGAGCATGGTGCAAGGGTGGAGCGACGGTCGGTGTCCTCCATCTCTTCACCGCTTGACCAATTTCAGGATTCGAGATAGCATGAAGGCGCTGGTCTCCGATTCAGCGATCTTCGGCGACGCGTATCCGTCCCCCTTTTTTGCTTCCCTCCTTGCGTCAGAACTCGACCCACTAATGAATGCCTTACTGTTCCGCCCCTCCTGCATCAATCTATAGAACGACCCATGAGGATCGAAATCGTCGTCGACCCCTCCCGCCCTGCGGCTCCTCAGTCGCTCGTCTCACGTGTTGCACCTCCGGCGACCGCAACTCCTGCTGCTGTCACCAAAGCTGCAAGGTTAGTTCAACTTTTGTTCTTCGAGAATCTTTGACCGAATGAATGGGGTAGACCGGCTTCTCGGGGCGTTCGAAGGGGGGCAAGAGGTCGTGGTAGGAAAGGTAATGATCGGCCGCAGAAGAGCGTGGCTGATCTCGATGCTGAGATGGAGGTAAGCATTTATCCTACGAATATGCGATAATGTCTTGATGTCATCGTCAGGACTACACCGCCAGCAATGCTGTTGCGCCCGTCGCTCCAGCTGCTGCCTAAGTCGCATGCTCGCTATTAATGACGTGTAATCTTTTCGTTGCTTGCTTGTTGTGGTCTGTCCCGCGATAATATTCTGATACCTATCTCCGCTCCCATGTCTGCCGTAGTCTAGATCCTTCCTGTACTCTACGCTCTTCTGGTCTTATGGACATTAAAGTTGTCTGTCTCGCAACTCGTGATTTCAAGAATTGATTGACATCAACAATGTTCGAGTCTCACTTTGGTTCAATATCTCATTTGAACGCTTTCACTCGCCAAGCATCGTCTTCGATTATCTTTGTTCATGGAGTACGAGACGTTGTTCGCTGATAGACCAGAGTGGGCGGATGTTGCTCCTCTCGAGCAGTACGAAGGCGTCGCTCCTATCGCACCCATCTTATATTCGAGTCAATGTGCGTATATGCAATGACTTGTTCGTTCAGGTCACCTCAGACACTCGATCGATGATCCAGACAAAGATGCCACAAACTACTTCAGAGGCATTGTTAACACCGGGGAGATGAGCCCCAGGGTACTCGAACTCACAGAGAACATCATCCGTCAGAATCCTGCACACTACTCTGCATGGTGAGCACATCCCGTTGTTATCGATGTACTCGCCCAAAACTCAACGCGATGCGCTCCGTGCAGGCAATATCGGTACAAGACCCTCATCGCATTGAACGCACCTCTGGACGTTGAGCTACGACTGATGGACGAGCTTGCGGTCAAGTACCTCAAGACCTACCAAGTCTGGCATCATCGTCATCTCTTGGTCCAACAAACCAACAACCCCGAGCCAGAACTCGCGTTCATCGCCAAGGCGCTCCAAATCGACACCAAGAACTATCACACCTGGTCATACAGACAATGGATACTCTCTCATTTCAACAACGATGCGCTGTGGAGTGGCGAGCTCGAATTCACGGATGCAATATTGGAAAGTGATCTGCGCAACAATTCAGCGTGGCATCATAGGTTCTTTGTCGTGTTTCCGTCTGGTGTCAGGAAGGGAGATGAGGATCGGGATGCGGTCGTTCGTAGGGAATTGACGTGAGTTTCCCCTCCTCCTTAGACGGAGCATACCCCGTAACCCATCGCGGTGGTTCTCATTGACTGCTTTACGCGTCTAGCTTCGTGAAGAGAAAGATAGCTATTGCGCCCAACAACGCGTCTGCTTGGAATTACCTCCGGGGCGTGCTTGGCCATTCCAAGACGCCATATTCGAACCTCCGATCCTTCGTCACCCCCTATTCATTGCCACATTCAGAACTGCAGGGAGAGGTTCTAGACCTCGAAGATCCCCTCCCGTCACCAGGGGCACAGTTACCTTGTGTCGCAGCAATTGAATTCATGGCGGATATCTATGAAGCCAATGGTGGGGAGGATCTAATGAAAGCCTCCGAGGTACGAGAACCCATCTACCCCATCTGGTGACTTGGTTCTTACCTTGTTCGTTCAAGCTCTGGAAGTCCCTTGCACATGAACACGACACAATGAGAAAGAAGTGCGTGATCCTTCCTACAGCTCGCTGGAGCGGTTCGCTTCGGCAATTAAGCTGACATTGCCCTTATTGTGCAGGTATTGGGAATACAGGATCAAAGAAGCCTTGCAAAATGTGTAAATGTACGAATGAATTGTTCGCGTGGAATGTATACTTCGTATTTTTGCTCACAACTCATTGTGTTCGACCGATTGAAATACCTATAGAGAAGTCGTCCGTTTCCGGTACCTGCGAATACCAATACATGTGAACGAAATATCATTTTCACTAGTCCAGATGGGTCCAAGTGAGATCCAACCATCGGAGGCACTAAAGTCGCGCTGAAACCTGCCCACTCTCGTCCATTCGGATCACGATCTTTCCAAACTGACTGCCGTGCTTCATGAGTTCAAACCCTTCTTCAGCAGACCCTAGACCCTCCAGAACATGGGACACCACAGGAACAATGCGATGTTCAGCCATAAAGTTGGTCGCATCCACGAGGTCTTTATGAGACCCCATCGTCGACCCTGTTGGTGACACGTCTCTCAATTCAACGCTCTATTCACGTACCCAAAAAGCCCACAAGACGTACCGATGAGCTGATGCTGTTTCAGCACCTCACGCATGGTAAACTTTATGACAGGGTTTGCAGTCCTGAAAGACGGAAATTTCACAAGATCAATGAATGAAGACTGCGCAGAATGCAGGGGGAGGAAATAGCTCATACATGCCGTAGACGACGACTTTTCCGCCGAGCTTTAATACTTTGTTGACCTGACCCATGATATCGCCGCCACCGGAATCTATGACTGCGTCAAGCAGCGCCGGCCCACCTCGTTGGTCGAGGATCTTGGCAAGTTGATCTACCCAATCCTCTGCAAGGACTCTGAGCGAAGGTGGCGATGAGGGTCGGGAACATTGTCACGCACTAGACTTGTAGTTCACTCCGCCAGCAGCACCGAGAGCTTTGGCCTTCTCAATTTTATCCTCACTACCGCTCGTTACGAACACGGTTGCGCCTTTGGCAAGACAAATCTGGAGCGCGATAAGGGCGACACCACCGCCGACGCCCGTTATGAGGATGTTTTGGCCCCTAGAGACTTTGGCATTGACGACAGCAGCTCTGTAAAACCAGAGAAGAATAGGAATCGATGAACACGGAAAGATTCTTTGGCCACGGTGGTCATAGACGAACCTCCAAGCGGTCAAACCTCCCAGAGGCCAAGCAGCCATTAGAACGTCGTCGACGTGGTCCGGGGATTGAATCACTTGATCACGTTCGACGACGACGTAGTCTTGAAACGTCCCCAAGCGTGGATTCTTCCCACCACCGAGAATACCAAAGGAAGGCCTAGACGTGCAAGTGGGGATGACTCAGTTGCGGTTCGCCTGCAGGATATGGTTGGTTATTCACCCATGCTCTGGAGCATCTGGACTGCTCTCCCAGCCCCGCATGGGAGTAAGGAATACGCGGCGATGTAGGAGGGAGTCGTGCGAGTCCCCGGACGCAACGACTGCACCTAAAATGATTCGACATTGGACGAGCTCGTTTACAGGAGTTGAACGAGGAACATCACGCACCTGCACCATCGGACCCGAACGTAGCTCCAAATGCAATCCCTGGATACTGTCCGAGCCGAACCCAAAGCTATATCAAGAGTCCCCCGCGGTCCAATTCAACCTACGAATCAAATGAGAAGCCATACTATGTGCGCACTGACATCCCGGTGGTTGAACGCCACGGCTCCCAGCTTGACCAAGACCTGACCTCTCTGGAGGGCGGGTATGGGACGCTTCTCGATTACTGCATCATGATAGAGTGGCTTTCTCTCTGCCGGAGATTTCTTCACCACCAATGCGCGAGTTTCCTTGGGCAGTCGTGGGGTCATCATATCAGGTACCGAACAGCCGGAATCAAATTATGACGGAAGGTGGCGGGCCGGTGAACTCTGATTCCACTATAGCAGCAACCCCCGTTTCCTATTTTACACCAGTATACAAACTATCAAAAGAGATCCACCACCCCTCGTCTCGGAGAACTAACAGCGACGACTTTTCCTTCAAAGCTAAGCAACTCCCCTCCTTTCGTCGCAACAATATCAGCGTCAACTGCCTTCCGCGTAACTCCCAACAACTTCTCCACATTCGCCGTCGCCATCGTCAACGCATCCTCGATGTTAATCAAGCCATGAGAGTCGATGGAAGCCTAATCCGAGAGGTGGAAAGTGATGGTCCCTGGTCATACAGGATTGCTTTGAGTATACACGAACAAACTCACCCATGCAGCATCCCATCTCAGGTTACGCGCAGCCCATGCCGACAACGTAGGTTCTTCCTCGACCCCTTGGTGTCCAATCCCAACAGTGACGTTATGTGCGAAAAGCGCAGTAATGAGGCTCTGCTCCTCGACAGGCGGTCCGTGCAAGCTTTAGCAAAGAACGTCAGTCAACGAAATCGAAGGGCATGCACGCAAAAAAGGCTGACTGACATCCGGCGACCCTCCCAAGTGAACGGGAAAGACCTCGGAGGCGTAACGATAACGCCCACATTGGCAGCCGCAAGATCTGCAGCAACGAGGTGTGCTTCGGCTGCTCCAACTAGGGTCATCTTCATGGGTGTACCGGAAATCGCTTCTACTTCTTGCTTGAGCTTGATGAGGGTGGCAATCACGTCGGCGTTCTTCACGTTGACGACGAGAGGTAATTCTCCCTGTGCAAAGTCTATATCAGATTGTGAATTATGGGGGGGACAACGCAGGGACAAACCTTGACAACGGCTTCGAATGCAGCTCCCCTTTCGCCCGTGTGAGGCCCCAACAGAAGATGGCGGAGTGCTGCTATCTGTGTACTAACGCTGGGTCCTCCGCTGCGATGTAGGACAGCGACGTGGACAGAGGTGATCTCCTCGAGTACAGCGTCCCTCTCTAGCTGATGTTTCGCACCGAGGGAGAAGTGAGTTCCCAGTCCCCCAAGCAGACCTTCTGATATTGGCGATGCAATTGCGCTCGAGACACCAGACCGAAGAGCAAGACTTGAAAGAGTGATCAGTACTCTCATCTCCTCATGACATTAGCACTTACAGAGCGTCACGAGTTCCAAACATCAAACCGTCTACTGCGCGGATGATGCTACCATCCCCGAGGACATTCGGGATGGACCCCTCCAATGGGTCAAATACAGGACCATCGGATGTGCTCATCTCCATCGCGATCTCCTGAAGACCGAGTGCAGATCCGGCAGAGACCAATGCAGGGGCGATAGATCCGCCCTCCAAATTGATCACCTTAAACCCTCCACCATCAACGAACGAACTGCAAGATCCCATCGTGCCCGCACAGACGATTTCTCCGCGCTCGACGAGGACGACACGGTCTTCACTGTTGCCATTGGCTTGGAAAACGGAATGAACGCCAGATTCATCCCTCCTCCACATGCTAGAAATGTTTTGGAACAAAATACCGCCAGAAGTGATTCGAGTCCCCGCTAGAGGAGGCAGCCCGGTGAACTTGACAGCAGCCTTGGCTTCCTCGTCGAAATTCGGAGTCACTGGGGAAGACTGGCGCTCATTTCGCTTGCTTGCAAACGGCGCCATAATTTGGGGTATGCCATCGATGAAGACTTGCACTGGCGTAGCACCGAGTGCCAAGAGATGGCTGTCCCAGATAACGAGGTCTGCGATAATTTCACTCGGAACCAATCCTCAACCACAGTGAATGTATGCCACGTACCAGCATCGTAACCTGAAAAATGCTTTGAGCGACAATAACATATCTTTCCGCAAAACTAGACGTACCTTGCTTGATGTAACCAAGACGATGATCGAGTCCAAGAACTTCAGCAGCGTTCGTTGTGACGGAGGCAAGTGCAATGTTCGCAGGAAGCCCATAATAGTGAGCTTGCTGAGCTTCATGCAGCAGCCAGCGAGACTGAATAGCGGGATGGTCGCTCTAAAACCATTGGGGATCAATGACATATTGCGGTAACAAAACCGAGATGGCGTTACCTTCATGACGACTTTTAGACCGTTATCATTCAAGATACGCGGAGCAAATTCTGAATGACGATACCCTTCGCGCTTGTATCTGGCGAGGCAAAGTTTAACGAAATATGCGAGGTTTCAATGTCCTTACCTTGAGAATGCCGCAAATATCGCGAGAGCAGGAGGGTGCTCTAAAGAAGGATTATCAGTGGCCAGTTCAAGCAAAGACAAGGTAACCGACCATAGGCTCGCTTGAGAACCTCCGGAACAAGGTAAGCCTCGTGTGCGTGATGGAATGCGGCGACCGGAAACTGGAACTCGTTGGACAACTGCGAAGCATGTCACCTCCGGTCATCGAAAACACAGCGTATAAACGCACCCTCACGAAGGCATCGAAGTCTACTGCCTCGTAGCAATGCGTCTGGACCTAAATCAAAGATCTGTTCACCCCACCATATCCTTTCTCTGTCGAGAAATGTATTAACCTTGACTTTCCCCCTCAAGATGTCGACGAGGGCTTCCCATTGCAAGTCGTCCGGGAACTTTCCGAGTCCTTCCCATTGCCCAGCGCCAGCTTTCGAGCAATATTGGTCTTGCTGGTTTTTTATTTTGCGCGCGCGCTCATAGCTATGGGGAGTACGCTGTAGGTGTGTGCGATTGGAGAGTGATAGATTCTTACGCCTCACGATATGACCATACGGTATCCATTCTAGTCCCGGAATAAGTCCGAGCTGAAAGACAGATGTTGATTGGAGAGAACAACACAGAGAATATAGGACTTACAAGGGTTCTCTCCTGCGCAAGATGGGTTTTTTTCGATAAATCACAAGGCCACGCCAGTATAAGCTAAATCACGCACCACAGGCGTGTCTATGAGATGAGAGACGTCAGCAAAGCCCAAGGGCGCGAGAAACACTCCATACTTCATATGACGCCAACGCGGGGGGATATCATAGTCCACGTCCGTACCATTGAGACCATAAGGTGGTTCAACCAACATTGACGTCGGTGACCTCTCTCCAGTCGTCCGTAACTTGATCGTAAACGCCTGTCCGCCTACAAACGAAACGTTTCAACTGACGTCACTCTCCGATGGCACACCCGTGACAGAAAAGAAAATTGAAAAACGTTAGACTTACCAATGGCATCGGCAGAACCGGGAAGAATGAGTGAGGTAGTCACACCACCTGCGATGGAATGAACGTAGCTCTCGTCGTGCGTGTTCAACCCATCGAGGGATCGTAACCAGGGCAGTGTGAGACCCTTGAGAGAGTTGCCATCCCTGGCACCCGAGAGACCTGGAGACGATTCAACGGCTATGTGAGAGTGAACGTCGACGATGCTGCAGGAACATCCATGCGCCGTCAGACACCGTCAGACATATCCAGACGAACGGCGTACACACCCTGGAGTGACCCAAGCTCCCTAATCACGCATACATGCGTCAAATACATCCAGGTTTCGGTGATATCGTGTGGTATGTATATGTGCTCACCTCTGCATCTATTTCCGTGACGTCGTCCCCACTCACCAACGAATTCACCTCCCCGACCTGCTTGATCAGCCCATCCTCCAATAAAATGTCCCCATGAATGACATCCACCCCACCATCCAGCCCGGACCAAATACTCGCGTTCCGAATCAACACCGGCTTCGTACCAGGCTCATACCTATCCGACCGCGAACGACTACTGAAATCAGACGGAGGTGCCGGTTTGACGGTCAACGACCGACATCTCGCAAGCGTCTCTGCGGCGTGTAATGGGACCTGCACGCGAGAGTCGGTCGAGAGAAGGGGGAGTGAGATTGAGAGGTAGAGGGCTGAAAGGACGAACACGGCCAGCAAGGGCCATGTTCGTTTGATTGACCTCCGAGATGATCGTCCAATCGGAGTAGGAAGGTGATCCTTTTCCATGGGCGCAGAATGCAAACTCGGAGATAACGTCGGCGTCAAGGAGGACCTGGGTTCAACTGGGGGAACTCAAGGGACCTCATCGGGATTAGACGTGGGACGCATAAATAACATCCATTGACAGGGGGAGTCACGAGGAACACACGCAGCGGATGCAAATTACAGTCAACATCTTACAAGTTGGACAGCATCCTATCGTGGCTCGTCATTGGTATGGTTATACTTGTGTATATTGCAAAGACAAGGATCGTGCAATGCTAGCGAGGTCGACATATTACGAGTGAAAAAAAGTATGCTCAACAGCCAAGGACATGGCGGAAACACTGGGCGGATCTAAATATATGCATTAGAAGGGAGCAAGAAGCATTTTCCTTGGGTCCTCAATGTAATCGCGGACCTTGACTACAAAGGGGGAACACGGCGTTAGCTTCACCCAAGGAAAGCATAACCTGCGAACTTACCAAGGAAAGTGACGGCTTCCCGGCCGTCGAGCAGACGGTGATCATATGTAAGAGCGACAACCATTATTGGTCGGATGACAATCTGGCCATCCACGACGACCGGCTTCTCCTTGATCGCGTGCATACCGAGGACAGCAGACTGAGGAAGGTTGATGATGGGGGTTCCGTACAAGGAACCGAAGACACCGCCGTTGGAGCTAGATACTCGCTGTCAGCTCTATCGAAAGCGCGATAGAGGATGAACTGACATGGTGAAAGTACCTCCGGCCATATCCTCGAGACTAAGCTTTCCATCTCTGGCCTAGACAAATCGTGAGCGAACACCCGTGATGGGGACGATGATCACACACCTTCTTACCAAGAGAGGCAATTTCTTGCTCGATCGCGAGGAAGTTCATTGTCTCTGCGTTTCTGACGACAGGCGTGACCAGACCCTTGGGGGTTGCGACGGCGACGCTGAGGTCGACGAAATCGCGGTAAACCATCTCATCACCCTCAATGGAGGCGTTGGCAGCAGGGATCTCTTGCAATGCGAGCGTGCAAGCGCGTGCGAACGCGCTCATGAAGCCAAGCTTAACATCGTGTTCCTTGAGCACCTCGTCCTTGTACTTCTTGCGCATGTCCATTAGCGAAGACATGTCAATTTCGTTGAAGGTAGTCAAGGAGGCAGCCGCGTTCTGGGACTCCTTCAGGCGCTCGGCGATACGCAAACGCATCCGGGACATCTTTACCTACGAAAGGCTCAACTACGGGATGGATGCCGAAAGGCGGAATAGCAATTACCCTGGTCTCATTGCGGCTACCCGGTACCCTGGAAGGTGCAGCAGCAGGAGCAGCAGGTTTTGACACCTGCTTGACTTCCTTCTTGGACTCCTGAGGTGCAGCTGGGGCGCTCTTTTCTGAGGGAGCAGGGGAGGGTGTGGGTTCAGCCTTTGGTGTTGTTGCTTCAGTCTTGGGTGGTTCGGGGGTCTGTGCAGCTTCTGTCGGCTTCTGTTCTTTGGGGGCTGGTGCATGTTAAATCCGCACAGAATGATATAAATGGTAAATACGCACCAACGTCTCCGGCTTCTATTCTGAAGAGGTCCTGGCCAACGGTGACGGAATCCTCTTCCTTTGCAAGGAGTTCGACGATGGTACCAGAGACGGGAGCGTTGACGGTGACATCAATCTGTAGTACAACCGAGGTCCCATCAGTCGAAGCCCGGGACCAATATAAAACCAGACATCTCACCTTGTCAGTTTCGATGGTTGCAACTTCCTCGTCGACCTCGACGGTATCACCAACTTGTTTGGACCACGACCTGAGTGTACCCTCTGAGATGGATTCGGCCATCTGAGGAACCTTGACAGTCTCAGCTACAGAATGTCACATTGTTGTTATGCTCCACAGTTTCTGGGGAATCACGTCATAGGACTGACCTTGCAAGAGATGCGAAGCGTGGAACTGTGCACGCATTAGATGCGAGGCAGTGGCATGCCTGGTGACGCGTCGACGTTTGAGTGACTTGGTGTCGAGTGAGTGACAAGGAAAAACGGACCAAGTGTTTGACATGCCAGAGCTTGTGGATGGGGCATGTCTTGCAAAAGCAGCACGACTACGTGCAATAGCGATTATACGTTTTGAAAGCATCGCGAGTTAGACTGAATCACCGGAAGAGACAGAGCGGAGCAAGGGCAAGTCAACACGGCTGTGTAACACGGCTCAACGGTCTTATTCAACCCGACTGAGACAACCAAACTCGTTCATGAGGTACTGCACAGCCACCAGGCGGCCCGCTGTGTAACGTTCATCGTCAACGCGTCAACAGCCGAAGACAGCTCGACAGATCTGAGTCAACCAGTGAGGCTCAGGCTGAGTGAGCAGCAGCACCGTCATCCAGTTCCATCGGCCATGTCGGCGCCCACGTTCTCAACGATAAGCAATTCATGATCGTCGGTCCGAGACTTTACACTCCTCTTACACGATGTAGTACTTGTTCTTGACACAATTCCATTTCATCCCAGCCTTGCCGACTTCTCTTCATATCCTTCCCACTTCCCCAGCTCGTCGTTCACGTCCAACATCCGAGTTCCATAGAATTGATGTGCAGTCGGTTTCACTTTGTCCCAGTTCAATATCTCCCCGTCCGGTCCTCTCTGAAGGCACGCTCCCCACACGCTGTATTGGCTCGTACGAGAATTATAAGACCCCACTTGGACTCCACATTGCTTGCACCGGAAACGCCGCTTGTACGGTTTCAACGGATTTTCATAATACTCGAACGTCTCCGCAACACGTCGTTCATCAGGCCAGGACCAAGCAAAGTCTCTCTCCTTTAAGTGAATCGTGTGCACAAAGGGGCAGCCTGTCCGAAGGAAGATCTTTCAGCCTCAGGCTCGGAGTTGGCAAAAAACGTGCGAGAACTTGCCCATCAGCCTCTGACAATTGGTACAGTGACAATACGCGCTCAGGACGGGTGACCCGAAGATACCAAAGGTTAGTGTGCCGCAGAAGCAGCCTCCTTTGAGGATAGGAACAGCGCCTTCAGGGGCCAGCATGCTGGTGTTCCACATTATGGGACGATTGGTTCAAAGATGGACGACTCGTGTTAACGCCGAATGTGATCCGAATCGCTCGCCATGTGAAGGTGCGCTGTTTCTCGCAAGTCACGCGTATTGCTACTAACTCAAAAAATCAGCACTAAAGGTGCAGCCCGGTTCAGCAATGGAATCATGAAGTTAAGAGTTGGTTAAACTATCCAACGAAGTTTACATTGCCCTGGAACATACGGTCGTTGGTTACTTCTCAGGTTACATTCACACGCCTCATCCATCTGATCCTAAGTTTCTCTAGTGACCATCCACCCATCCCACCCGCTCCGTCCCCCGATCTTCTGTCCTACTGTCACAGTAAGCCCAGAATCTTCGATCTCTTCGATCACCTTTCCAACAATCACCGCTGCCGCCATTGGCGCCCATCCCGCAGCGACGCATCCAAGTCTCCCGTGCCCGAATGCAAACAACTCTGCCCGTCCCCCCTCCATCCTCGACGGATGAAACCTCACGGGGTCGAATTCTTCTGCATTCTCCCCAAACTCCTCCGACGACCGATGAACCGCCTCGATATCTGCTATGAATGTAGTAGCAGGGACGAACAGCCTGTGCCACCATCGAGCAGACTCAGTCGGGGCGCGAGCGATGTGTCTGGTGGGTGGATGGAGTCGAAGTACTTCAAGGACCATTGTCTGAGCGCTGTACAGGCTGCACAGACCATGGTCCTCGAAGCTTTTGAATCGCTCCTCTGTGGGGTCTCTCCCGAATGCAACCATGACATCACGTAGCGTGTTGTCACTGTAGCAGTAGCTATACGCTATAGCGACAGCGACAACGCGCCACATGGTCTCGTATGCCGGGAGAATGAAGTTTAATGGGTTGGGGTATCGATCGCGATCACTGATCCACCCATCGATCAGGTCAGTGATTCTCCGAAGGGAGTCGTCCTGTTGCATGAGGGTGGGGTCTTTTGTCTTCGAGTCCGTCCACCGTTTGTTGATGACGTTGGTGACATAGACGACGTCGTCGTGATGGAGGGTCTCCGGATTAGCGCCAAAGAGACTCGATAGGACGACGGAGAAGGTTATACATTGAATGAAGGTGGCGAATTCGACATTATTCTCGCGGTGAGGAAGGAACCGATGAGCGATCCCCCCGGCAGTGCATGCCAATGCATCCCATCCGCTACCTTTCATGCGGGCGCTACTGATGAGCGCCTTGGCCTCCGCGGTGAAGGCTCGATGAACCTTTGTATCAGCGCTGACGAATGTATTCGTTAGCCCAAATGCGTGGACGAGGCGTTGGTTTGGCGCAGCACGCGCCATGAGCAGTGAGGTTAAAGAGGTGTCGGGAGGGTTCAGAAGGGTTTTCACGTCTGCCGCAGACCCGAAGGTCAGCGTACGCGGAGTTATGAGGTAGTTGGCTACCGCACGTAGCGCGAGGGCGAGAACAAAAGTGAGGAGGAAACCGATCCAGTGAATCATGAGGCGCTGCTAGTTGTGGTGACTTCGGTCAGCTTCTCCCTCGTCTCCCAGTCCGCTATTTAAGCTCAGAGAGTTCCCCTCGAGTCACGCAGACCGAAAACAAAACCATCAAGTTTACTCCGGAGAAGCTGCTTCTATCCGCGTCATTCTGCATTCGGCTTCATTCTACGCCTCGTCGCTCGACCTTTGGGAGACGTTTCCAGAAACTAGTGTCTCCCCAGGCACCCACAGCCTGAGATGAAGTGAGATAGGAATCGCATGCCGGGACAGCCCCCCCTAGTTCCATTGATGTAGGGTACATTTCTTTGATGTTCACGCACAGCAGGTACTAATGCCATATCAAGGGTATGCTTGAGCGCTCGTACCCGACAAGTCAAGGACGGAATTGGTGCTCGGACCGAGGTTACGACAGGTTTAGACAATGCTTCTGCGCAGTCAAACGTCAGTCAGATGTGAGTATTTACCTGCTTCGAGCTTGAATCTACAGCAACTGCGTAGATTTCCCATTTACTGCGAGCGCTGATCAGTGACGTGCCTGAGTTTACACTGTGCACTAAGGTTCAAGGGCGCATGATGCACGACGCAGTCAGCTGCGTATGTGGGGGCGGGGCGTGGGGTGTGAAGAATGCGGTAGAACTTTGCGAATCCGTCCAGCCTCATTTTCAAGGCGTGTTCAGCGGCCTAATCAACGCCCACCGGCATAGATTTTCTGCGTTATCCGACCCGTCGAAGTACTGGACCGTCAAGGAATCACTGAGGATAGCTGGCGCTGAGAATCCATTCGCGAACGTCACGGTCAAAGACCGGCAACGACTCCTGCAAAACTGAATTGTCAGCGGCGAGCGTTGCTGAGGAGATACACAGATACACGGGGTGATACCTTTCTTGCGGACTTGTCGGATGACCGCGCTTTGACCGAAGCAGACCCGCGGAGGTCACGTTCAAGTTGTTACTGTAGAAACTACACACATGATTCATCACAGAAGAGTCACTAGTCAACTGTATATATTTGTGGCTCGGCCCAAATATAGGGGATATTAATTCGGTTGAGACAGAGATCCCCAACTCTAAGAATCCACTGTACCTGTGTAGTACTAGAATGAATCTTGCCTTCATATGAAGTCAAAGAAACCATGTGACGCCACAAGTACGCTGGAAGACTTATCCGACACCGGAAGAAAGGAGAAGTTTGATTATGTACGTTGTAGATAGTAGCGTACAACGAACAAACGAATATCTAACGGGCGAGGGTGAGGTGAGACGAAGGGACTAGGCTGCTGCACACGTCAAGTTTACGATCGGCGCCAGTCCTGACGAATGGGAAGATGCTGTCCTTCCTGCGAGTCGGGGAGTGACTTTCAGGCGAGATTCCGAGGACATTCAGCGAGAGTTAACACAATCGTGGATGTGAGGTAGATAGCCTCAACTTGGGGCGCGCACGGGTCGGTATCATGAGTAGTGTTTGTCCTGCAGCTGTATCATACAGTTCGAAAGAAGACTCAGTGTGGATTCAAAGAATAGGATAATAGCATTGCTTTGGTAGAGCGAACATCGACTCGTATTCGTTCTCCTATCGAACGGGGTATACGTACATCAGTCGCAAGCATGGAGCCTCGCCGTGAGGGTGAACGCAAACGAACTTTTTCCACCAAGCAAAACGAGTGTATTGACCAAGCGCCCGACCAAATGTACACAGCAAGCCTAAGTAGTAAGTACGGATGGCGGGGGGAAGCTGAAGGAGTCCTCCACGCTCTCCCATACTAACCCAGGGATATCATGCGCCACGTGTACCCAACATCTGAGATGCCGAGTGTCATGGGATAACCTCCTTCTCCTTGCCTTTCCTAGACGGTGGAGGAGCGCCCAGGCTCAAGCTTGGCGCGCTTGTTGCTGCTGAACCACCCGAGGGTGTCCAGGAACCTAACCGTCGCATGCCTCTCGTAGGTGATGCTGCTCTGTTGGATGTTGACGAGAGTGTGATGCGATTTGGTGAATGCGAGGGACTACTGGGCATCGAGGTATGCGATAAAAGCTTGGATGGAGATATCTGGGGTAGCGGTTTAGACTCGCCCTGGTTGGCTTCCGTGAGGAGGAACTCCACCCAAAGACGGGAGAACGACTATCGGACGTAAAATGTTGAGCAAGGCGAATCGTGGAAATACGAACGGAAACAAACCAACCTCGGTCTCATCCGTCTTTTCCAGCTCCATATTCTTACTTTTGCTAGGCGATGCTGCCCCATTGATCCTCCCCCAAAACAAGCCGCCCCCTCCTGAACCCGCGGAGCCATTCCCAGATCCTCCAGCACCGCCGGACGCTGGTCCTAAGCTCCTGATCAAACCAGCCTTTTCCTTTTCCGACTCTCCCCATCCAAGGATAGTCGCCAGTAGTCCTAGCATCTCAAACCTCTTAGGATCTGCGCGGGGGGTAGCCAAGAAGGAAAGCAGAACGTTGGTCACGAGTCGACGGTCCACATTAGTGTCAGGAGATGATTTCCGGAGCCGCCGGAGTGCCTCGATGAGATGTTCGTTCATGATGACGGCTAGAGAGACAGAACTGTCAAGTACCACGAAAGCCGGTCGAGTAAATTACATATTCACCTTCATGTCGAATCTTTCCAATGAGCAAATTCTTTTCCTTGAGTTCCTGCTGCAATTCCGATGTCCGTGAGGCATTGCTCTTGTTCTCGTCCAATTGGAGCTACGTCGAAGTTAGCCGTGGCCATCCGAGAACAAAGTTAACATACAAACCTCAGCATCAAGTGCCCGCCGCTTATAATCCGCCAATGACATCGTGACGTCGTCAAGCTGTGTCTTGTAATCTTTCACGGCTAGATGCAGTTCATGCTCCTTCGCTAGTGCGTGTCAACATACGACCCACAACGAGACGCCCCAACCCAAGCATGAGCACACACCTGTTTGGAAATCCTCGAGAACGGACTGTAGATTGGCCGCTGTCTCCTTTGCAACCTCGAGCTCTGCCCTTTCTCGCTGCCGCGCTTCCCGGTCGAGATCGAGTTCCCTCCTAAGAGTATCCACACTCGTCCTCGCTTCCTCCGCCGAAAGCCTATCCTGCATCGCGACCCTCTCCCACTCCTCCCTCTCCAAACGACACCTCTCCAACTCCGCCACCGCCTCCCTCAACTCCCTCTCACTCGCCACACTCTCATTCAAATCCCTATTCCGAAACAAATCCAACTCTCGCGCCGTTCGTTCACTCTCCTCATGCGCAGCGATGAGTTCCGTCTTCAACGTCTCCACCGTCGACGACAAGTCCTCATTCTGTGCGGAGAGCGTTTGTATATGTAACTCCCGACGATCGAGTTCTTCCTGGGCATAGAATGGTTAGTTGGTCGTGCGAGCAAGGATGAGGGGGTAATTGGAAGGTGCTTGGAATGAGAAATTGAAACACGCACGGCGTCTTGTTTGAGTTTGTTACCCAGCGTCGTACGCATCGTCGTGAGCTTGGCGAGGAGATTTCGGTACTGTGCCGCCCAATCTTCTTTTTCCTCGCGCTCACGCTCGAGCTGTCGTTGCAGTCTCTCGAGGGGATCAAGGTCCTGGTCGAGGTCATCGGAGTGAGCTATGCCGTTGATGGGGAGCGCTGAGGACGAGTTGGTTGCGCTGGTGCTTGGTTCGCTGTCTGTGGATGTGCGTGCGCCATTGCTAGTGATGGCGGGGGAGAAAGGTCGGGAGGGGGAATGGGAGGACATGGTACTAGTAGGACTGCTTGTCATTCACAGCGCTCCGACCCAAGACAGGACTTCCAAACTCGGATGCCCCGCAGTAACCCAAATGCCACGTGGTCATTCCAGTCCATGCCATTACACTTGATCAAAAGGTTTAGAACTAACCAATTCTTAGATGCATGATGCAGATCGATGACAGAATTGAAGATGAAGCTATAATATCCGACGGTCGAGATGTAAATCCAATCCAGAACCACATAAAATGCCATTAAAAAAACCATCACAACGTTCACGACCTCGCTAACCAACCAACATCTAGACCCGTCATCGTTCGCATACTCTCCGGGTATGATTGCGTACTCTCTTTCAACAGTGCGGCAAGCTGTCGGCACACGTCCATTGGGTAGAACAGGTGCTCAGCTTGGGGGAAGCCAGGATACCGATTCACGATCCTAGCAAACGATTGTCAGCATTTCTGCACCCGAGGCCACTTAAACGAACGGTCTAGACTCACTCCTTGATTCCAGTTCCGGCTGAGGTAGGACCTAAGATCTTGTACAGCACCTTGGATGCATCGACCGTACCACTCTTGGGGAGCAAGGATGGCGCTGAAAGCATGTACGATAGGCGCATTCTAGGTTTGAATAGCCAAATCTACGCAAAACATCAGTGAGCTCCCATGGTCGAAGTACCACAGAATCAATTCCTACCAAGAGTCTCGGCTGTTCGTCTTCTTCATCTGACAACACGAACCGATATGTTGCATGAGCTTGGACGTGTTCCAGCATGTCTTGTAGCACGAACGCGCTCATCGGAATCTTGGGAGCCCTAACAAACGAACACATCTATGAATCAGATGACCATGTCAAGAACAAGATCACTTACCGTGTAACACTGTTGGGGCGGATAGCATATTTGAACAACCGATACATGCGTGAACTTGAGCCATCCTCGTGTTTCCGATCATGTCGTCTGCCCAGGATGGCACCGCATAGACACCGTGTCGAGAAAGTGTTGTCGCTGCGCTGAAAAGAATGCTCCTCTTTTAGCAACCGTACAAATCAAAGATCAAAGAGAAACAAGAATGAACTTTGTGATCAGATATGCTCTCTTGTGTAGCCCCCAAAACACGGTCCTTAGCAGAGAGGGTTGTTTAAGAGAAGCCAGATTCACTCTGGGACGCGTTGCATCAACCAAATCCACACCCTCCACACCCCAAAACCAACAAGGGCTTCGAGGAGGGAGAAATGTGTACGTCGGTGGAAAAACGACGATGGTCTTCTTGAGCGTCCGTGAAATGTTCTGAAGTATACAAGAGGAAGAAACTATGACGGAATCAATACTCACCTCCCGTCCAGCAACGCACTTGACCTCATTCACGACGGCTTTCGCATCGAACAGGATATAACTCCCTCCGACCAAACCCTCCTGTCTTGTAGGCCAAAACCCAAACCCATTCCCTCGTCCATCATTCCCTCCATTCATCCCACTCTTCGCAAGCGTCTGTCCCTCAGGATGACACATCCACGCATCAACGAGTTCTTCCCAGTGTTCCGAGGGTAAGTCACGATACTGGTCAGGTGGAGCGGAGACGAGAGGAAGGGAACACGAAGAACAGCTATACGACAATGGTGAGAGCGAGTTAAGGTCAGAAGCTGACAACAGAGATCCATCCTCGTTCTCGTTCGGTGAAACACCAGTTTGGGAACAGCTAGCCTTTACCTCCCAGTGACCGCTCTGGCTGACAACTGTCTTCGAGCCTGGGATGACGGGGACGGGGAGCGCGAGGGGCGGAGAGGGAGTACCAGAAAGCCGGAGGAACAGGGAATCACCATGAGTACCACTAGACGTGCTGGGGAGAACCTCAGCTGTGGGTCCACCATTTGTCACGCTGGATGATCCTACGAGTGCGACGAAGAGCAAGACGTGTTTCAACGTTTCGTGATGCTCGGCGACATATGCAAGATCCAGGGCGCCTACAATCAAAGTTCTTGAGCCATTGAGCGACCACTGCAATGCGGAGAATGACTCACCGCTCCTCACGTCCTCACCACCAGCCGACGTAGGTCGACTCTTGCTCGATCCACGAAATCTCCCCGAAAACCGTCGAGCAGATTTCGACGTACTAGACTGTGGCTGGCTCTTCGCGTCGGAGGATAAAGTCCTTGCCAACAACCCAGGAGTATCTTTCGTGTTACCTGCATTCCCGGACCTATCCTTCCCCCGTAACCATGCCAGATGGGGGGTAGAAAGACTCCTGCTTCGCGACCTATCGTGACATCGCGGATCAAGTGTCGAACCAGAGGGCGGCGGGGGAGGAAAAGATGCCCGCTTTCCTTCCAACGAACCCTCGGGCTTGTGCCCCAGCTCGGAAGTCTGGTCTACGCTCGAGTCTCCTTCTCCCTCAGGCGGTGAGCCAATATCACAACTGGCATTGAGCACCGCATCTTGACTGTGGAATCTTCCGGCGGAAGAACGATCGATGAGGTGCTCGACGTATTGCCTGCGCTGAAACCAGGTTGCTTCAAGTAGGGCATCAAACACAGGAGGAACCACTCACCAGTTCCTCGAAATCTTGCTTACCCCTTTCCCGGGTTCTACGTTGCGGATCAATGACAACACTTTGATCGGGTATCTCCCTTGCTGACGCTCGACCGAGCAACTCGAGCATCTTATCCAGCTCCCGGTCAGCGACATCAACGAGCGTACGAGCTTTACCCTTCCCCTCCCTAGCCTTTTCCATCTGCATAATCTTGTCTCTCCTCAGTTCCACGCGTTGATCAGATAATTGTGGGGCAACGAGGTACAGCCTCTCGATGGCATGTGTGATTAATTCGAGGTCAACAGATGTGGTTGATGTGGATCGGTTCTTCTCCATGATGGATGCAGTGTCGGTTGTGAGCTCCTGGACGGAGGCAGTCGACGAGACTTTCTCTGGTGGGTATTGAGAAGTTGATAGCTTTGCGTCTGGGTATCTCTCTCCATGGGATGAATATATGTGGCCATCGTCTATGTATGAAGGCGGGTGTTCGTAATGATGTTCTGAATCATATTCTGGGGGAAGGTGATCATCGAAGGATGGTGCACGGTCTTGAGCCCAGTTCTTCTCAGGCGTGGCAGGCCGGACAGCAAGGTGACCTTCGGTCGATTCAGGATGTCGGGAATGTAGAGAAAAGGCTGCGCGTTCCTTGCAGAGCGAGACGACCGCCTCTAGCTGTTCGTCGATACGCGCCCATAGAAGTGCTGTCTGGACTGTTTCGGCTGGTGTGAGCTTAGAAGAAGAAGCAGACGGAGCGGAGGGTTGAAGGGAAGACAGCTGTCGTTGAAGGGACGTAATATGTGCAAATTGGGATTTCGAAGCGGAGTCTTCGGAGATCTGAGAAAAATCGATTTGGGAGATGATCTGGGCAGAAGTCAACGCAATGGAAGCGGGAAGTTGTTCGAGGTCGACAAGGAGTGCTACAATAGCCTGAGCGAGATGAGCGTCGCGTCTGTCCAAGGAGGGCGCGATTGCGTCGACCAACTCATGGAGTTCAGAAAGCAGAACTGCCTCTTCAACGGGTCGGAAATCGCCCTGGCTGGATGAATCACGATGGCCATCGCGGGTACGGAGGGTATGGACAAGACATGCGAGAGGTGTTTCCGCGAGGAACTCTACGAGTCCAAGTCGGCTTGTTGAGGTCGAGGGTACGTGTTCCGTGTCGTAGAAATCCGCAGACGGGGATAGGGAAAGTGAAAGAATATTGGCTAGTGTCACCAGGCATGATTGTTGGACCACTGCGAGGGATCTCCGGATGTCGTTCTAGCATGGTGCCACAAACCGGTCGTGAGCTATCGGAGCATCGCTGTCAACGTGGAGGCTTACCTGCGCCAAACTGGTGTCCTCTGGTGTATCATAATCGACCCTCTCAGTGGCAAGCTCGTTGAGGATATCATCGCCGTCGTCCTGCAAGTCGATTAGACGTTGTGAAGGGAACGGCGTGGGTATGTTCCTTTGGAGATCAATTGATACTGTCTCCTGGTCAACCCGCTGCTCGGAACGCGTACGGACCAACGTGGCCATCGCGGATGTCGGACTGCAAGGCGGTTGTCGTCAAAAGGCACGTCGTAGAACGACTACTTTGGAGAGTTTTATTGTTTTCTCCAGCAGACTAAATAATCTAGTAACACGTGACGGCAGCGCAGGGTCGGACCAAGGGTCGACGGACCCTTGGGCTTGAGGTCCCCTGACTCCGGGCCCTGAGGCCTGAGGCTTGAGGGATGTCTTCGCTTGGCGTCGTGGTGGTTCGTGGCGACGCTGTCGGTGCTCGTCGTGCTCGTCAGTTGAACACAACTGGCGGCATCTGATCAATTATCAATTGCTGCACAGCCGATTGTGATAGATGAGCTATGTCTATACTACAGATCCTGTAATATGTACCTAACTTATTAGTCGTGACAGTTGACCTGTGAACTCAACGTTATAATTCAACTGCCACGCTTTCAAGTTTGTTTCAAGTCCTTGACGGCCTAGGGTGAGTAGCCATTCCAAGAGAGTTTGGAATAGCATCAGGTAAGGTAAGTAGAGGAGTCGCCACTGGGAGGATGATGTATCGGATCGGAGTTGGCCGTACCTCCAGCGCAACTCCAGGGATTCCATTGACAGTGTCCTGAGACTCGAGAGGGTCGAAAACCTTGGCTATTGAATATTTATTCAACCACCGTCGTATAAGACGTACAAATCCCTGATTACATTTGTCACTTTGTGGAAGACCCCACCCAATTGAGGTCAATGAGTGAACCCAAAGGATACCGAGTACTGCTAGCGTAGTTGCCGTAGTGTAGTGTAACAAAGTGGTACAGTCTGCTCACGTGAGTCATTGAAGTCGCGTTCATTAAAATCATCTCCCTGGCCCAAGTTTTGTCCTTGTCGACGCGAAAACAAAGTCTGAGCCCAGACAAAGCGACAAAGCAATCGTGTCCGACGAGGTCAAACTCACAATGGACGCGTCTTTTTCCTCTTCATCCTTCACTACCTCTCTCCCCGCCACTCGCACTCAGATGGATGCACTCATGGACACCAGCCAAGATTTCGACACCGACCCAGATGGTATCGTCAGATGGGTGGCTTCTCAAAGCCCAATACCAGCCTTGCAAGCACTCATGAAGGAGGCCGAGAGGGAGAAGAGAAGTGAGTGCGTAACCCTTGACGCGTCCACTCCACTGACAACCCCACGCAGCCCGACCGTCGACGCCTATCCTCACCGAGCCATCATCATGGACACGCTCAGTCACGTCTACGATATCATCAACATCACTCCCCGCCTCCGGGGGATCTCCGTGGCATTCCAATGGCAACAACTCGATCGACAGTTCTTATCTCCCGCTCTCTGGCGATAGCGCATCTACTTCCTCTTCGTCGGGACTCAATAATGCGAGACGGACGAAACCTCTAGCCCTAGCGCAACGGAAGCCCCTTTCTGCATCGACATCATCAGCGAACCAGGCAGTGCGTCCCTCCGCGAGGCCTCGTTCGTCGTCCCACTCCACTTCAATTTCCACTTCCAAGCCCGTCTCCGTGGCCCAGGATACATCCCCAGAAGAAGAGACAGAAGCGGCGGCATTTCTGGAGCTTCTCAGGGATGTATCTCGCCAGTTGGATGTGAACTCGAGGAAGAAACAGCGTCTGGCTGTTCGAACGAAGGAAGAGGAGCGAGAGCGATCCCTGGGAAGGGGCGGGATCGACAATCACATGGGTTCGGATTCGTCCACGCGAGCGATCATGAAGACCTCGAGCGCCTCTGCAATCATTTCTGTGGCTCCATCAGCAAGGACGCAGAGAATGTCAAGCGCATCTGGGTCTACCTCAAGCTCTGCGAGTAAACCTCAATCTCGACCGCGCGTCTTGACGAAAACGGCAAGCTTGGGTGCCCCGGGTGTAAATCTGGTGTCAGGAACGTCTACTCCAGTTTCGCTACCCAGTCCTAACCTTGCCTGTAATCTCAAACCTAAGCCTATTCCCCATAATGCTCTCGCCAGAACCTCCAGTTCATCCAATGTACATCACAATCTCAGCCGGAAATCTGAACCCGTCGAACCCTCTTCGGAAGACGATGAGCGAGACGACAGCGCGATGCAGGGCATCGTCATTGACCTCACCGAGACAGATACTGAATGGGATGCAGGTCGTAACTTTGGTCGTCCGACATGTGCAGACACCACCATGTCGATGCAAGTGGACGACGAGGATAGTGACATGGGAATGGACATGTCGTTCTACCTACCCAAGCCTCCCCCTCAGCTCCACTTTGAACCTAAACCAAAGCCTCTACCGCAGTCCCAAACAACAAGCACCACCTTACGTCCTCCAGCACCCACTCAACGACGCCCGGGCCCACCACCCCTCGGGATGCGTCGTATACCCCAATTCCCATCTTCCCAATTCAGTCACTCACAGGGGCCGAAGAGCGTAAGCGTTCCACGATTCAAACCCCCGTTGCTGGCCACTGCGGATAGAAGCGGGAGCGGTTCAAAGGTCATCAACACGGCCCCCACTTCGAAGCAGCCCGCTCGCAGTGGGAGTGCCAAGCGGGAAGAGGAAACACCCCAGAGAGCGCGGGGGACGGGATGGACTCAGGATGCGGATTCGTCATTTGATGTGTCGTTTGACGTGGATGGAGACGCTCTCGAGGACGTCATGAAAGCTTATGACTGACGCGATGGTCGCCTTCGCGCATCCTCTCCCGAGCCAGAGTTGTGTACTAATCTATCAGATACATGTTTTCATGCAGGTTAATATGTAGTCCCATATAATCGCATCCGTTTTCTTGCCACAACGATTACCTCCCGAGCGAACTATTGACCCCTGCATCACATTTCAAGAGCTTCGGAAGGAAATGATCATTGTCGGTTCCGTACTGCAAGTCTACTGAATTCATTTGAGTGTGGTTGGTGATTGCCATATTCGGCTTGTGTTATAAGAGAGCATGCCCCTATTTCATATTCTAACCATTACACCATCCTCCAGCATGGCGAATTCTACCCCAACCCAGGGTGGCTCGGACGCTGACACCGTAGCCAGCGTTGTCATAGTCTTGACGTCCTTGGTTTTTTATCTTTCGATTTACATGGGCGCATATTATTTCGCACTGGAAAGCGTTGCACTCTCTTTCTTCTTCTTCCTAGCGAATGCTCTGGTTCGCAACGGCCATTTAGCAGCAGGCTTCGTTGCATATTGGGGTATCCCTGTCTTTAACAACCTTCAGATACGCAGAATATGGGGCTATCTACGAACCAGTAAGCGAGCTACGCATTTCATGCTCGTCACGACAACTCATGATCTTGTAGTCCACTCCAATGTTCCAGAGGACGGAAATGCCACCATTACCTCAAGTCAAGGGTTATCTGATGGTGCCTTGTTCGGCCAAGCTGTGGTTTCGTTGGTTGCGCTGCTTGCGATCAGCGGTCTCCTCTTCTTCATGTGTAGCTCTCCCATCGAAGACCCTCCTAAAGGAATGGATCAGAAAGCGAAGTGGACTGACTATGATTTGGTTGAGTTGTGGTACTGGATCGTCTCCGGTAATGAGAAACTCAAAAAGGCCAAATCTCAGGGTATGTCTTCATTGTATCGTCCCTTTGGATGCCCCACGAGCGACTGATGATATGCAGGACATACAGGTCTAGGACCCGAGGCTGCTTGAATGTGTCTTTCAGTACATGTACAGTGTCGTGTCGCTGGTCTTACTGCGATAATGACATGCAACGTAGTCGTAGAATTGTTGGGTACGGACCTCTCTTAATGCACAGCCCCTATCCCAATGTTTCAACCCCGTCTCAACATTCGGAACCGTCTGCTTTCTGTGCAGAGTCTGACTGAGGGATTGGACAGGCCGCCTAGAAGTAGACACCCACCGGTACAACAGAAAGGGGAGTGAAACTGCGAGGCAACTCACGATGGTGAGGGTTAAACAGCCATGTTGTCGAGCGAAATGGCTCGCAGGTGTAATCACGAAAGGAACCGTTCTCATGGGACGAGCGCTGAGCGTCGACAGGGAAAATATGCAGAGGTATCGCCGGGGTCAGCAAAGATCGTGGATCTGTACCACGGACTGTTCAACGTCTTCCCATCTGTGTCACGTTAGCGGAAAGGGTATATCCACTGCCACTAGCTTTGTGTGGCGGTGCTTATGTCAAGCGCAACAACATCAGCCCACTTTTAGAGCGCATAGGCACGGCATTCACTGACACCGACACCCATGTTCCCTACTGCTCGCCTTCTCGCTCTCTTCCTTCTCTTCCTCTCCTCTCTCACAAACGCCATCAAATTCACCATCCCCCCCGCTAAAATCCCAGTAGAAAAGTGCATATGGAATGCAGCGCATCCACATGCACTCGTCATCGTCACCGCCAACGTGGGACCGGGACCAGGCCAACGCATTGACATCGAGATCATAGACTCGACACCCCAGCGGAACGTGTACCTCTCCAAGAGAGATATCAAAGGGGAGTCGAGGTTGGCGGTCACGGCGCATGCGGAGGGAGAGGTTGGGGTTTGTTTCAAGAACCACTTGTCGCCAGGTGTGTGCCACGTCCCCCAAGCTGCCGATTGGGAGAACTCCCCTTGACGGACTGGGCAAACAGATATCAAGATAGACATTGCACGGAATATGACGCGGACTATCGACCTTGACATTGACATTGGTGCCGATGCGGTCGACTACAAGTACGTCTCTCGTTTCTTTCCGTCCTCGTCGCACTACTTACGTCGTATTTCTAGCGCCATTGCGAACCAAGAATCACTTTCAGGGCTCGAGACGGAGATGCGGAAATTAGAGGGCCTCGTGAAAGAGATCGTGGACGAGATGGACTATCTTAAGAAACGTGAAGAGAGATTCGCGGACACGAACCGTACGTTGTTCTCTGTGCCTATTTACTTTTTCGTGCTGAAGGTTTTCCGCTAGTTTCGACGAATCAGCGCGTACAAAACTTTGCATGGCTCACCCTTCTTTCCCTCTTTGGTCTTGGCGCTTGGCAGATCCTCCACCTTCGGTCTTTCTTCAAACGAAAGTACCTTATTGACTGAGCAGCGTTATAATATGCTATCGCGAGCCTTGTACATGCATACGAATGTTGATGTCTCGGACTGCAATTCACCATCTAACACCCAGACTTTACATCCATGGTTCCGATTAGATTTGGATCGTATGTCTACAATTACATGGCGGGGGGCAAGGACGAATGGAGGAAAGCGATAGCTCGAATATGTGATGCGTCGAAAAGCAGAAACAGCGAAACGATTTGAACACGAGATGAAATAGTGATCAAAGAGCTACCATGAATTACGATGCATTGTTACTCGGCCAAGGTGACTGCATGACACCAATCTGATACTCTCCGACCACCGACGACATGGCTCGACCGTACGTGGAGGAAGAAGGGGTCGGCATGGATATCATGACGGCGACCTGAACGGTGTCTGGTTGTGGCCGTTCCGGTTGTGGCGGTTTTGGTGGGTGATCCGAGTGTGACGGGCGTCGGGGATTGACAAACGATATCAATTTCGCTCTCCACCCAGATGACGGGGAGTTTCTCCTGCTCGATGATGTCTTCGGAGAGGACGAAGAAAGCTCGGCCCTATACGACGCCAGCCTAGATCGCGACCACAAGAACGCAACAGATATCGGCTATAAACCACATCGACAGCAAGGGGGGCCGATACTAGTATGTCAGCGGAGAACAACCCCACGGGGGATCCATGACATGGGACTGACCTGGACACCCTCCCAACTGGGCGCGTTGGTGGGGAGCTTTGGGTACGTCCACGTCTCCCAAAATACTGGTCGGACCAGTTTCCGTCTGCCCCTCTTCCTCCCCCCGAACGGCCCTTCATCCACACCCTGTAGTCTGGCATCCCACGCCGTGCCTATAATTCGGAACCGTCTCCAAGATCCAAGACCGCACCCTATGAAGAGGAGGAGGAGCACGACGAACGTGATGACGAACCCGAAAAAGTAGTTAGCGCTGGCGATGCTGGGGTCTGCCGAACTGCCAGTGGAGCTTGCGTCTGTAGTGGACGTGG
Source organism: Chalciporus piperatus (assembly GCA_038093975.1). NCBI lineage: Eukaryota > Fungi > Basidiomycota > Agaricomycetes > Boletales > Boletaceae > Chalciporus > Chalciporus piperatus. The sequence continues at coordinate 128,616 of JBBPTG010000015.1, forward strand.
GACTGGCTGTCGTGGATGATGATGAGGTGGGTGAGGAAGAAGACGACATTACAGTCAGCCTGTGATGTGTAACGCGTTTCGCAAAAAGTGCGTTTGGTTATAAGGAAGTATATATAACTTGAAGTGGAGCTATTTCCAGTCGGTGAGAGAATGTGCGATATCGATCTGGACTGGGTGCGCTTGACGACCAAAGGACTCGGAGTAGTCTGCTGGTGGTAATCTGGACGACTAGCACGAGGTGGTCATGGTTGTGGGTAACGACGAGGTCGTTGTACGGTCGTTGTAACGATGGTAGATGACGACGGACCGCGGAACCATCTCATCAAACTTCACTACAACAAACACCGACAGCCTTATGACTTCCTCTGACATTGACAATCGCTCACAATCAAATCAGCACGAGGACTCGTATTACACGTACCGCTCCATACCGTTCCAACTCGGATTGTTCCCCTCCTAGATTACCGCGTGCTTAAAACATGACATTACATACTTTTGACATACTCCTAGTCACGAGAAGACAGAGCTGATCGTAACTAGTGAACCTATCAATGGGGGTCACCCATATCGGGCGTGTTCCGGCCACGCACCAACGAAGGAAATCTCCCCCCCCGTCGATAAGCAAGCGTAGATCTGCTGCTGCCAAGTAACGTATTGTGTTGCTCCTCCTCCTGCTTCCATCTCGGAGAAACCCAAATACGTCATCCTGCATCATGATTGGCCCACAGATACGCGCGAGGGACTGAACCTCCGCACGAATCTTTGCCAGATACTCGGCCTACGTTCTCTCGTCTGTGATCTCGCAATCCTGGTCCCACTGGCGTTCCTTCCAGGGTCATACTCACGCGCACGGTTGACCAGCACCGAAGCTTGCAATGCCTCTACACGCTCTCCTGATCCGTAACTCGGATGAGGAGATAGGCCACCTGAGCCTCCACCGGGAACGGGAACATGGACCGGGCTGTAATGAACGTCCTGGACAAAGTCCTCGCTGGACCGTCCGCGTGGTAGCTGTGCAGGTCCAGCATATGACGGTAAATTTTCATGAGCAGTCCTCCTCGAAGGAGAGATCATAGTCATTCCCGGTGGTGCCTGACGCCCTGGATCCGCGAGGCAAAGGTGTGTTGGAAGCTCGCGATAGAGTGGTGGTGGCACGATAGGAGAAGCGTGTTTGTTCCCCGTGCCAGACGTCGAGTGGGGTGTCTGACCGTGTGGGATGATTAGCGAAGGAGAGGGCCGCCGCATCAGCGGAGAAGGTGAACGAGAAGGCGGAGGTGGTGGTGCAAGGGAGATGCCGGGTGCGAGTTCGATGAGACCAACGTCTGGGTCTGGGGCCGTCTGGCCTTTCACAGGCGGCATGTATGCATCGCGTGGTGGGTAGACCCAGTCTTGGGAAGGGAAAATGATCCCTGGGGGTGGTACGACAGGGGGTAATGGACCTGCGAAGCTGCCTAGCTTCTCATGTCCATAGCGCGTGTCCCATCGAGGGACAGACGCAGTCGCCGAAGCGTACTTTTGACGCTGTTGTTGTTGTAGTAACTGGTACTCAGGACGAGGACGAGTCTCGTCCTGAAGGATGGATCGCAAGCGCAAGACAGGATCATCATCAAGAGAATCTGCGCAGTCTGTAGAACCGTCGTCGTATCCGCTCCGACCCAGGCTCTCGCAATCATCGCTATCATACACAGATGCGACTTCCCAGTCATCGTTATCCAAGTTGTGTCGATACACAGGAATCGTCATCGTGACAACCTGTGGTTCTGGGTGAAGAGGTCTGAGATACGCCGAAGAATAAGATGGAGAGATGGACTCGACCAGATATCTAGAAGGTCCAGCCTGCTAGAGGGTGCAGATGTGAACGTCAGTCTGAAAGGCATGGCCACGACCACTCCCATTCATATACAACAAGGGTCGAGACACGTTCTGTGGAGACACTGACGCCACGGCGATCCGCCGTGGATAATAGCGGCGGTGCCGCCGGAGATTGCAACAAGAGACCATTCTACGCTCGTCATCGATCCAGGTTAAGAGGACGTCCATCTGGACCAACGAGTGTGGGCGCTTCCTGAAGGAATTACGGATACAAACTCGCAGAGCCACAGTCGTTTCAAGATACCTGAACCGGATAGTGCGTGCATTGTATGACGTTGTCTTTGGCTAGATGAGTGGTCCCTTTGCATGGGAAGACAACGCGGTAAACGTGCAGCGCAATACGTCCATACATCGAAGAACCCTGTGCTTCGTGAGAGGTGTACAAACAAGCGTGATACCCTCCTATCTTCATCTTCACAGGGTGGCATGAAGCGGGATGGCTGTGTTAAAGCGCGAGTGCAATCTTTGAGCAAACTGCTTGTGACGCACGTAAATCCACAGTATGACATCGAGGTTTGACTCACGACGCAAAGTCGTCCTAGCCCCACTTTCGCCCGACATTCCTTCCTGCTTCAACACAGTCACCGACACTGACGCCTCCAACACCCGCCCCTACGATTTCCAATCGACCATTCCATGGCTCGGATGCTAGGACTCCTTTCAAGTCCTCCATTCGTTGTAGATGGCCTACGGAGAATAAGGGTATACATCGTGTATTCGTGTGGACTTTGACAAATACGGGTGGTGGAAGAGGCCGATTAAGCTGGTAAGAGAGTTCTGAGAGAACTGAGGGGATATCAACTTGAGGAGTGGAGACCGTAGGCGACGCATAGGGACCACCAAGCATCACAGTCATCTTAACGACACCTTGGCCGGTGGATGTGTCCTGAGCTCCAGTCGAAGACGAATCAAAGACACAACCTAGAATGCCTGAGCCTTTGGCTACAGAATAGCCCTCCGCCGGACGGGGTATGAGGTAACCAAAGCCGTCTGGGTGAAGTGCTGGCGAAGAGGGTGGAGGAGCAGGGAACACGAGATTGACGACCGTCACTGAAGAGTAAGTGTTGGTTGTAAGATGAGGAAGCGGGGTTGCTGGTGAAAGCACCCCTTGTAATTCGTGCAGTGGAAGGGCGGAGACAACATGTGACGGGAAGAGGGTTTCTTGTGATGACGTTGACACCTGGAGAGTTTTAGAATGTGTTAAACTCCAACGAATACGTTTACCTCGAGACGGTTGCTTCTTGAGTTAAGGCGAAGGCCCATAACCCTTACGCCTCCGTACATGCGCACGTTGGGCTGTTCTCGAAGGTGTTTCACGAGGGCGTTCACAATCATTCCAATGCCGTCCTGAAAGCTGTACACAGAGACATCACGCATCCTTTCCTGCAAGTCTCCCAAATCATAAGGCACGTCGGCTTGGCTTGATTGCGAACTGTTGGAAGCACGCATGAATCCAGTCAAAACTGAACCGCGTCCACGCTCTTCTGCGTCCCACATGGAAGGGAACGCCGAACGCAGGCTCAGTTTCCTGGAATCCGTAGCATATATTCCATGTACGAGAGCGCTCCCAAAGACTCGAGCAAAGTCCCTCCCGAATCGCCTGGTCAAAAAATCATCAACGAATTCATCGTCGGCTCCTGGAGGTCGGTTTGTCCGCTTGAACGGCTCCCGAATAACGGAGAGGAGTATGCGACCAAGGTGTGCCCTCGACGCTTGGAATGACTTGACGATTTCCAGGGGAGATGTTGGAATACAATGGATTCCCTGGGAGCCTGGGATATGCAAAAAGCGGCTCTTTGCAGCCGCGGAAGTCTTTGGGACCACGACTAGGGAGGAAGTCAAGTTTAATAGATGAATCTAGTCTTCGGTCAACGTTGTAAACAATATGCTCGATCCAGACATTAGTGACACACCAACTCGAGGACGCTCGGTGCGTTGGGACGTAGAGTTCGTGGACCAGCTTCAAGCAGGACCTCTGCTTCTTCTTGGTTTCCAGAACCACTCTTGAAGGTAAGCTTGACCCTCTCTGAACGTACCCATCCGCCGAAGCGCGTATCCCTATTTATGATCACGATGCGAGCGGTCGGGAAGCGTCGGGAAAGGTGGAAAGCTGCGGAGAGACCAGTGAGGCCCCCACCAAGTACTGCTATGGATTCAGGCAGCATTCCGAGCTGTCCAGCTCCAATAGACCAGTACTAGTAACTGATCACTCCTAGAGTCACAACTGATCATGTCAGGGTCTTGGGGTGACTCCCAAGAAGGAAGGTCTTTCACACCACGTATTCGAACACGTCGCATGCCAAGAGCTGCTTTGTCTCGTGCCTCCTTCGCCTTACACTCTAAGCGTCCTCGCATCCCTATGCCATCAAAAAATTCAGCCAAGGAGCTCACTCCAGAGCCTTCAGTGCAAGCCTCGGGTTCTCGTCGAAGTAGCTTTGCCTCGCCTGAAAAACCCCCAGGTCCACTCAGCATACCCGTCTCCGCCGAGGGGCGCGACACCATCAAAGTCAACAATGCAAACGTAACAGACCTCAAGAATGCCTGTGATGATGCTCTCAAGCGTGTACGTAGTTCTGACCTATCACCAATGTCGCATTTGTTCACCCGCTATTCAGTACATCTCGCGTCCGGATTTGTTTAAGCAGATACACCTCCATACGGACGTACGCCTCACGCTCGGTTGGGCAGGCGTGCTTGCCGCCGCTGCGACCGGATTGTACGGCTGGAAAGTTGAATTCGAGCAGTCCAAACCCGGTGTTTGGGCCGGTTTCATAATGTACGTGTTGCGTGACTTTCTGCGAGTGATTCCTACCTCTGACACATGTCCTCGTGCAGTTATGTCATTCTGACGTCCCTGCAAACCCTCTACGCATATTTCATAGAGGGTGATATCGTGTTCGTTGGCAGACGCAAGACGTTCTCCAAGCGGATAGTAACCGAGCGCATCACGATTTCTTCGCGTACAGCTCCTGCCTCTTCCTCTTCCTCTTCCTCCCAACCATCACCTGTCAATTCCCCTTCCTTTTCTTTGAACATCTCCTACGTGCAGTCTACGTCAGGGGGCAAGTCTCTTCTTGCCAAGAACCGTGCGCAAGGCTCCAAGGAGTACAGCGCATTCTTCGACGAAAACGGTGTTATGGTTCAGGAACTCTTTGAGAAGTGGGTGGGAGAGCTTGTGGAGAGTGCTATGGAGGGGAAGGGCGCTTAGACGTTGACTCGGATTTTCCTAGGCGATGGGTTGTATACAATATTGTAGGATCCACAATGATATCTTGGAGTTCATTAGGATTGGACGGGCAGACATTTCATTGAGTCTCAGATATTTGAGATCACAGACAACTCAGGAGTTAACAACGTACGGCTTGGAAGGATAAGGAGCACTCGATTGTTAATGGTACAACAAGGTACATTAGCAGCATCTGCCGCAAGCAACAATAGGACACTAGGCACAATAAGTAATACGCTATCGATACACTTTCTACACTTCCTGACTTTCGAGACTCTGTTTCTTTGTTTTGGCGGGAAGAAGCTGGAAGCGATGAGCAAGGGATACAAGGTGGATTTATGAAAACTTACTGCGGGGTTGATGTATGGCACCACACCTCCCTCGGAGATGATGACGTCGCCGAGTAGTTTGCTCAACCTAACACAACGGTCAGTCGTGGGAGAAACAAGGGAGATGGTAGCACGTACTCTTCGTCATTACGAATGGCAAGCTGCAGATGCCGAGGGTTGATGCGGCGTTTCTTGTTGTCGCGGGCGGCATTTCCAGCCAGCTCGAGAATTTCTGCAGAGAGATACTCGAGCACGGCGGCAAGATACACTGGAAGTATTTACTATATTAGACAATGAACAGTATCAAAGGCGCTCATTGGGCGCTCACCTGGTGCACCACTGCCAACACGGCGACCGAGCACTGATTTCCTGAGCATGCGGTGAATACGGCTCACTGGGAACTGAAGCCCAGCTTTCTGAGCGCGGGACTGTCTCTTTCCGACCTCCTTGACCTTTCCACTGAGCTTTCCACCTTTGGCACTGGTTTTTGCGGGCATGTTGGAATGTGAAGGGAGAGGCGGGTCTTTGCGCCTTCACTTCAAGCCTTATCTATTTATATTCGAGACGCGCCACTTTGGATCAACAAACGCGTCGTGACGCGAAAACAAAGTTCAACAAACCTAAATGTCACGTGCGGGCTCGTGCGGGGTATATTAGGGGTGAATCTTAAGCGCGATCTCTTTCTTCTTCTTCGACGATCCATTTTAACTGCTAGAGAAGCCGAGTACACCAAGCGAACAGTTGTCCTAATGGCACCCAAACCCGCCTCAACTGGTGCCAAGGCACCCGCAGCCGCTACTGCCGCTAAGCAACCCGCCAAAACGACAGAGGGCGCAAAGGGGGCAAAGAAGACTGCCAAAACTGCAGTTCCGGCAGCTGGTGGTGAGGAGAAGAAAAAGAGGCGAAAGGCTAGAAAGGAGACGTATTCTTCTTATATTTACAAAGGTGCATACGTTCTACTCGACACGTTATGTTTATTTGACCTCGGATCACTAGTTCTTAAGCAAGTACACCCTGACACCGGTATCTCCAACAAGGCGATGGCCATCTTGAACTCCTTTGTAAACGACATCTTTGAGCGTATCGCTACGGAAGCATCCAGTAGGTCACCGTTTGATTTGTCTTGGTCAAGGTTCACTCAAGCGACTCTCAGAGCTCGCCGCGTACTCCAAAAAGTCGACCATCTCCTCCCGCGAGATTCAGACTGCTGTGCGTCTGATCCTTCCGGGAGAGCTCGCCAAACACGCGATCTCAGAAGGCACCAAGTCAGTCACGAAGGTGAGGAGTTGTTTCTCTCTCGGTGCACGTTCCTCTGCTCACAGATACCCTAGTACTCTGCCAAGTAAGGTGTAAAGAATCGCCTAACCTCGTATCTGTATCGTTAGCTCTGTTTCTGGGTATTCCCTGTGTATTCAACCGCATGTACTGTTATACGTTAAGTTATGGATATATATTGGAGACTTCGAACTTCTTCAAATGAAACGGATGATTTCGAGCGTCTAACTTGTAACCCGAAGAGAACGTGAGTGAAATCTGCCTTGTACCTGCACCAGTGCTTCTGATCACTCAGTGATTTGTATCCCGGGCTGGTCGGCCCGACCTGTCAAGTCGACAGTGTGCTTATGATGGTTTTGTCTGATGTTTCCAGGTTTACCTTATCTGAGCGTTCGGTGTCCCTTTTCCCCGGAACTCTTTATTTAGATCCAGTCAGGAAGCCCTATATAAGCCACAGGCGTCTGGTCGACTCAAGGCATGTCGCTTACAACCTCCGCTTCGAGTTTGATCTCGAAAATTGAGGCATGTACTCATCCTCTCTATGTGATCTTCGGCTGATGAAACGTGGATTTGGAAATAGTATTTCCGCGTGCCTCCACGCTGGCTCTTTGTCCGCGTAGAAACTGCAGACGGGATCGTCGGATGGGGCGAAGCTACACTTGAGGGACACACAGAAGCCGTCGAAGGCGCCTTCGGTGATCTCGCTTCCCGCTTCGTAGGCTGGGACGCAGATGGCATCGAGGACATTTGGCAGGCTGCTTACAGAGCCCGATTCTATCGTGGAGGTCCGGTTTTGATGGTACGTACGATCTTCGCTTTTTATTCGCCATGTGTTTCAGTCTGACGGCAAGAATCTTCCAGTCTGCTCTCTCGGGCCTTGATATTGCACTGTGGGATATCAAGGGGAAAAAGCTCGGTGTTCCAGTCTGGCAGCTTCTGGGCGGTAAAGTCCGCGATCGTCTACGTGTTTATGGTTGGATCGGTGGTGACCATCCCAGTGCTGTGCGCGAGGCTGCAGCCGAACGAAAGAAACAGGGATTTACCGCTGTCAAGATGAACGCGACCGGTTAGTCTTCAGGGTGCTCTCAAGCTCACGCACACCTGATTGATCGTATGAAATGTAGAGGCCGTTGCTTGGATCGACTCGCCAGAAGTTTTGAACTCGACTGTCGAACGCGTGAGAGAAGTCCGTTCCCTGGGTTTAGACGTCGGAGTCGACTTCCACGGACGCGTTCACAAAGGCATGGCTCGCCAACTCGCAGCCCTACTCGCAAAAGAGGGAGTCCTGTTCATCGAAGGCAAGTCCCGTCATCACACCATGCCCAAGGAAATCGCGCTAATTTTGGGGTGTTTGATGTGATATAGAACCTCTCCTCCCTACATTCCCATCCGAGTTCGCTGACCTTGCGCGTTCTGTTCCGGTTCCTATTGCTACTGGCGAGCGGTTGTATTCGAGACACGATTTCAGGCCGTACTTTGAGGCAAGAGCGTTGGATATAGCTCAGCCTGACGTGAGTCTTTCTTTCGTGTCAGAGTGTGAAGATGACGAGTGATTCGTTCCGTTTTCATATATCGCCAACCTACTTGTTCGATCTCTCCCAATTATCGCACCGCACCGGTTTTAGGTCTCTCATTGTGGTGGAATATCAGAACTCGTGCGCATCGCCTCCCTCGCGGAGACATACGATGTCGCTCTTGCCCCCCACTGTCCTTTGGGCCCGATCGCGCTTGCAGCATGTGTGGGAGTGGGCGTTGCCCGGGTGAACTGTGAGTATCATCAGGTCGATCACCGGACTTGCTAACACATTGTCCGGTTGCAGTCTTCATCCAAGAGATGAGTTGGCAGGTAAGACCGTGTTCCCACGTGAATTCGCTGCAATGCCATCTAATCCAACCCGCATCAGATCCACTACAACAGCGAAGACGCAGATCTCTACACGTATCTTGAAGACCCGAGTGTCTTTGCCGTTCAGGACGGATACATCTTGGCACCGAGCGGTAAGTGCTGATTGATGCCAATGAGTTAGGCACCTCTGACGATCCTTCATTCTATCATTCTTATCATATCTCGCCCCCTCGACATCCGTGACTGCCGTGCCTCTGTTATGACACGCCACATAACCTCCGACTCGCTGCTACATTCCCTCCGACGCTCTTAAATTCCGCTCGACGGCACGATGTGTAAAACGCACACTGCCCCGTTGACCAACCTAGGTCCTGGTCTCGGCATCACTATCAACGAGAAACTCGTCAGAGAGCGTTCAGAGATGCACACCAAGAGTGGTGAGCCGGCGTGGAGAAATCCTCAATGGAGGGGTGAGGATGGCAGCTTGAGAGAGTGGTGAAGCGAATATGGGGAAAAGGAATACGGCCATGTCGTGTTCAAGATAACCTAGGAGGTACGGTGGTGTGTATCCGGTTCACTACTGCTACTCCCAGAACATGGCAAAGTTATCATTGGTTGGGACAATGACACCCGAGTTTTCAGTGAAGAAGTTGCATCGTGCTGTGCAGCCTGAGCACACCCTTGGCAATGCAGCACACCGTGATCCCAATGAAGCTTCCCGACCGCTGACATTGACCCGTTCTCGACTAACACTGTAGATTTTCACTCATTCCGATTCATACCCTACCCATGTAAGTACCACTCACAACATCGTCCACGGACTCGGCATTGGACATTGCATAGATCTAGTCTGAAGCACCGGCAAAGCAAATGCGTCCGAGCCAGAGTCATTTGAACGCCTTTGATCCCAATGGTGGCGAAATGACCGAGTTACTCGCACTGCTATGTAGTTGCGATGCCCCAAGGGAGCAACCAGCATATGGTTCGGTTGAATGGAGTGACAAGAGTACAAAGACGTCCAGGATCACCAGAATGACAATGCCTTCAGGAGCCTGAGAAACGGAATGACTCGCACACAATGATAAAAAAGGTAGATGATTGCACGTATTTTGGCCATACTCACGATCGGGGGTTGATCGATATCGGGGGCATATGTTTTTTCTCTCGGATTCAGGACATCCCATAAAACGACCAATTTTATACCACCCCGTTCTCCCCTGCGAAGCTGTATTCACACCTAGATAACGAGAACCACTTGGGAATACTTTTTCGGCTGATTGATACCCAGCATACCCAGGTCCCAGCCGTTGGAGATCGGTTGCCTATCACGAGGATTCAAAACTAGAGTTCGTTCACAGTCGAAAAGACTATAAACACTCACCATTTTGTTGGGTTATACTGCCAAACGGTCATTCCAACCCCCCACCATGACAATCGTACTCACTCAGCCTCCCACGTATCTTCGCCGCTCTCCACCCACTTGTGTCGCACTCGGTTCGCGTTGTGCACATGTCAAAACATCATCGTCGGCCTTCACTGCCACCACATGTAGATCGGGGCCCCTTCCATCCCTTCCGGCCGAACTCCATCTCGAGATTATCGACGCCATTGCCAGTCGCATACCCAGTACGCCCAACCATGATCAACCGTATGATCCCGCGGACCTGGCCAGCCTCTGTGCCTGTTCGCTGGTATGCAAACTCTGGTTGAACACAGCGAGGGCCGGCGTATGGGCCGGCGTACGGTTAAGCGGCCGGAAGAAAAGCATAGCATTTATCAAATTGTTGACCGCATACTCGCGTGACCCGGACGACGACCGAGCGACGTTGGGCATGCCAAATTTTGGCATTCAGGTCGCTCGTCTGTCGGTCAGAGAGACGCGAGGAAATGCTTGGGACCCAAAATGGCTCGACGATGCTCTCCCCCATCTCGCAGCGCACCTCCCTCGCGTGCAGACTCTCGAAATGGAACGGGTCACTTGGGAGTACCTCTCCTCTCGATCTCGCGTAGCTTGTCTCAAGGCTTTCAAGCACGTGAAAAGCCTGACCCTCCGTGGATTCATGTTCCACGCCTCAAGGGATATGTACGGCTTCCTCGGGGAGTTTGGTGAGTTGGAGGCGCTCACGTTGGACAGGGTGCATTGCACCAAGAAGAACACACTGAAATGGTTCCTTAATTCGGCGGTGGATGGGGAGAGGGCTGTTAACCCGCCCTCGAGGAGGTTGAAAGAAGTTGGATTGAGGGGCGTGCAAATGGAAACCATATTGGAGTGGATGATGGCGGGTGCTGGGTATGAGGGGGCGTCAGGAAGGTCTGGACCGGGGATCCAAAGCATTAGAATGGGGGGTGTGGGCATTTCGGATGCGAAAATTGTCGGCAGGTTTTTGAGAGGGGCGGGCGGGAGTCTGAGGAAGATCAATATCGGGTTCGAGACCGATTTTTTCGAAAGGGGACGTGAGTATCATGCTGAGCAGCTGTAGCATTCGATTGACCACGAAGCTTATACAGATGAGTTGGTGCGGGAGATTGAACTCGCAGAAAACACGAACCTTGAGGAGATCCATATATTTGGCCTCGTGGTTCCTTCTCCTTCTCCCGTTGACCCCTTCGAACAAGGGCCCGCACTTCAGCAGAGAGTTCTTGAGCCTCTTACATCGCTCCTGTCGCAAATCCGGTCGCGGATGCGCGTCCTCTCACTTGCCTTGTATCCTGCCGACCTTCGCGCGATATCCGCGATAGATTTCGAAGAACTTGCTGAAGTGTTTGAGAAGCGCGTCTGGTCTTGTTTAGATGAAGTGCGAGTGGTCATTTCGAATAAAGGGGAGTATGGATTGGGAGAAGTAGTCACGGAACGGTTGACCCGATTGAACGAGAGGGGTGTACTGAGGGTTAACGTTGGTTTCGACGAACGAGAGATTCTTTGACGTGGAAAGATAATCTTTGATGCTCCGTATACCTGTAGACATTAGATATTTGCCCTGTACTTCGCGGTTATCATAATACTATTTAGATGGTCTTGTATCAGCCTGAGCGAGAGCTCGGAGATAGCAACTTCTGCCATTACATAGTGCAAGACTAACGTACTATACCTGGAATGCGCTGCTGAGCTTCACTTTGAATGGAATCGTCAGCGACGTACCTGTACATATCCTACGTCGACCCTTCCGCTCGTCGTTTGGAAAGTTAGTACTTACTAGTAGTAGTGGACTAGTAAAGGACTAGGAGGCCTGCGAATTCCCACGTCCTTCTCGACACTCAAATCAAACCGCCACCATTTGGGTTTACTCAGTTCCACAACCATGGCAGATGCAGGTGCGTACAGACATACATCGAGCCCAGTTTGAGCGCTGATGTTGGCTGGTTTGATTTCAGGTTTCTTCAAGGGCACGTCCGCCGACCAGGACAGGCGTTTCTCTGACAAGGAAGTCAAGCTTCTCAAGTCGATGAAGTTCCCTCCAGAATTCGACAAAAAAGTTCGTTGCACTTCACGCTTGAAGCATCAGTCATTGCTCATATCTTCCTCGACCCAGGTTGACATAAAGAAAGTAAATTTACAGGTCATTAAACCATGGATTGCCAAAAAGGTCACAGAACTCGTCGGTTTTGAAGACGAGGTGGTCGTCGAGTATGCGATGGGCCTCCTCGAGGATGCAAATCACACCGTGAGCGCTATCATTTTTTCCGGGCGATGTATGCTAGTCGACCTAACGCAATCTGTACGCACAGACCCCCGACCCGAAAAAAATGCAAATCAACCTGACTGGTTTCCTTACCTCATCCACCCCTGCATTCATGACGGCACTGTGGAATCTTCTGCTCGAGGCACAGGATTCACCCGCTGGTGTACCCAAGACGTTCGTGGAAGAAAAGAAAGAAGAGATACGTAAAGCTCGGGAAAGCGACCAGCGAGCCTTTGGTGAAAGAGATCGAAGAAGTAGGTTGGACGAAATCAGAGAAAACGAAAGAGCAGAGCGTGGAGAGCGCGGTGGAAGAGGTAGGGGTCGGGGCAGGGGCCGTGGTCGGGGTGGCTTTGAAGGCGGTGGCAGGGGGAGAGATAATGGGTGGGGTGGACGCGGTGGTGGGGTAAGGTTATCTCATATTTTTATGTCAAGTCCTTCAATAATTCTCCCTCTCAGCGCTCGGGACGTCGGTTCTCCTCTCGATCGCCACCACCACGTCGCCGTCGTTCCCCATCTGGCTCACAATTTGATGCGCGTAGTTCTCGCTCACCGCCGCCTTCACACCGTCGTTCACGTACACCCCCAGGCAGGAGAACCTCGCGTTCGCCTCCAAAGTATAGTCCACCTCCGGGCCGTCGCTCTCGATCACGCACTCCTCCCACCCGTTCAAGGCGTCGTGACAGTCGTTCCATAACGCCTTCTCCTCGCAGACGCCATCGCTCTCCTTCTATCACCCCTCCGGGAGGTGCCACCCGCTCCCGTTCTCCTCCACCCAATCGAAGACGAAGACGATCGCCTACTCTTTCTCGGTCTCCCCCAAGAAAACTCAGTGGTGGAAAGGACAGAGGACGTGATAGCAGGAGCCCACCAGCGCGCAGACGCCGCTACTCCCGCTCGCCAACACCACCTTCCAGTCGTTCACGGTCACCGCCACGCTATGGTCGCCGACGAAGTCCGAGCCCAAGAAGTGGTCGTAAGGGCGGGCGTGGTAGCCCGTCTCGTTCTCGCACACCTCCACCTCGGCGTCGCGATTCCAAGGAACGTGATAGAAATGCTGATGAGATCCGCCGCGTGAGGCGAAGTCCGTCTCCTGCAACAATGGACGTTGACAAATCAGATACTCGATACAGAACTCTGGATTCGGATCTCCCCCAGAACTCTCGGGGTGAATTGAAGATCAAAGGCCAAGCTCGTAAGTCTAAACGGGATGATGGGAAGATGGTTAGTGATCCCACCGTGTCTAGAAATTGGGAACTAAACACAACTTTCGTGGGATAGGGGAACGGCGGCAGGGACGATGATGACAGTGCGAAATATGAACTTGAAAAACGTGAGAACGAGTTGAAGGAGCGGGCTCTTAGGAACAAAGTGATCAGAACACGAAAGGGTAGTGGAGGTCCAGCCACTGGCACGAGCTCAGGTTGAGTCACCTGCATGCTGCTGTGACTGGTATTTTTTTCACGTTTTCGACCCCGCCTCATCGCCGCTGATGGTTTTGTATCCCTTTTTCTCTTCTTCTCGAGGTCACCGGGACCAGTTGGAAGGACAATACTCTTCTCTCCTGGCTGGCGAGTACTCTAATGTGTTTCGTGTCTTTCTCGACTATTGTTCACTCAAGCGTATATGTCATTTAGCTGCTCCAATGACTTTACCCATTCCTTCCCAGTGCTTGTCGATACTACTGACTCGTCAATAAACCATATTTTATGACAAACAATGGTCTTAAAGAACGTTGTATTCCTTCCTTTGACTGACGTTCTTCAGTTACAGAAGTGTCCGACTACAGGAAGCATGGGTTTCGCCATGTACCGAGCGAAGCCGTACGTTTGTAAGATGACGCCGTTTACCAAAACGCGCGCTCCGTGCTTGAAGCTTCGATATGTGCGTTCGTTGATGACTTGTAACAACAGAACTGACTGCTGTGCACGTTGAACTGGCATCCTCTACGACCCTAGTTTGCAGATGTCGCATGCATCCCAAGGAGTCGCTTGACCTAGCTTACTGCTCACCGAACCATCTTGTCCTAACCGGATCAATGACCCACCTGGGATAGAGCCCCGTCTTTCAATCCTTCTCTTCGTCCTTACGTCACGGTCTTTGTTTCGCGCACGTGTTGTGGGAAGACGATCCGAGAATGAAGCATCATTGCTTGTTTTGCACATCCCGAGGAGCAATTCGCAATATATCGGATCATCACCGGTTGCTTGCACCCTAACAATGTTTGGTTCGGGAGGGCCCCAGTGCCTTGTGCGGTCAGAAAGCTCTTGCCGGTTCTGCTTCGTGTCCGAAGGAATGATATTTATCCAAGGTTGCTCCCGTTGAACAACTGGACTTTGCGCGTCGATGCCGTCAAGTCCTCGGTATATCTGGTCAGTTGACAAGCACACTTTTCCGCTGCCAAGATATCTTCCTTGTGAAAGAACTTTCGAGGGGAATAGAAGAAGAGGAGTGCAACTGTCTTCGCAAACCCTTCGCTTTTCTACCAGGAATTTGAAAACATTACTGTCTCTGGCCAGTGCTGCTTCTCGTGGCATCTGTCGCTGCATATGCGACTTTTCAAGACCTTTGGATCAACGGCGTCGATTACTCCCAGTCATGCGTTCGCCTTCCTCAGAGTAACTCGCCTGTCGCGGATGTTACCTCCACTGCAGGTGTCTATTCATCAGCGGATAGTGACTTGTCTGAGTATCCCCATTGCTCCTAGGACCTGGCATGCAATGTCGATCCAAGCTCGAGCCCAAACAAATGCCCAGTCAAGCGTAAGTTCACTGTTCTGCATGAACGGACTACACTCAGTGCCCCCTTACAGCTGGGAACCGCGTGACATTGGACGTGCACCAACAGCCCGGTGATCGCTTATGCGCAAATCAAGCTATCGGTGGAAACCACTCTGCGCCCATAAATGTGCGTTCTTATCGCTCCCTTCGAAGCTTTCAAAAGTCTCACTCCGTCATTATGTGTAGGTCTGTCTACATGGCGAAGGTATCAAAGCTGTCGGCTCATCTGCTGCGTTGTTCAAGGGTCCAAAATGGGGGTACGGAGGAATTGGTTGTCGGAGGGAAGCGTCATTGGGTCGACTTGCTGACGTTCACGGTCCCCGCTAAGATCGCTCCAGGCGATTGCCTTCTTCGTGCTGAAGTCATCGGTATGTGCTCCAGCAAATATAATGCCAGAAGCTCCATGATTGAATTACGTTCCCGTTAGCACTCCATGTCGCCAGCACTGTAGGCGGCGCTCAGTAAGTTGCCTAATCTACGCTTGCCACGTCCAAGCAATCCGTGAATTCAGGTTCTACATGTCCTGCTACCAACCTACCAACGGTTTCGATCCCAGGTGCGTATAATGCGATGACCCGGGTATTCTCATCGATATATACACACAGCGGGGACGACGTGACGCGGATCCATTGGTTCAAGTTGATCAAAGTTGACGACTTTGTTTGGATATGTACCCACCATGCGTGCAGTCTATTTCCAGTGTACTATCTACCAAGCGCGAAAATCCATTGCAAGACAACTATCGATCAATAAGCGAAAGATTTTCAAGGGTATCCCCAAGGTCTCCGATGTCAAAGTCGCCAATTCTCTCCTCGCTATCAGTTGACTCGGACTCTATGTTGACCAATTTGCTGGCTTTCCCTCGCCAACGGCTTACTTTGTGACGTAGAAGTACCTCGATGTCATCAACACTTTTGCACGCGTTTAGAGCAAGTCGAAATTTAGAATACCAAGGGCGGCGAGCACTGCTTCAGCCATCAATCTTGGGCCGATCAAACTGGGAGTTGGTTGCCCATACATACCATTGAAACTCGATGATGTATCGCACATGAGCCTGAACTGTCCTGAGTGTTGCTACGTCGGATAATAGCTTGCAAACGTCAAGATATTCCAGGGAGATGAGCACCGGGTCCCGGAGCTCGTCACCTGCAAAAATGCTGCGTTTTAATTGCTCTCAATGCGCGTTCTGCAGTCCGGCTAACTGATATACAGACCAAGGGTTTCCCAGCAACGTTTCCCCCACCATTGCTCCGTCCGCATGGGTATATGCTGTGTTTTTCTGTATATCTGAAAAGGTACGAACATTTCCGTTGCTTATCACCGGGATCGTCAGAGTCGATTTCAATTCTCGTATGGCATCGAGATCCGCGGCTCCCTGTCTTCGACGCTTGGCAGAAACATGCCTTGCGTGCAATGTTACCCAAGATGCACCCGCGTGCTCGAGAAGACAACCAAAATCCTTTGTGTTTGCAGAAGGGCAAAGCCGTATCTTCGCCGATGATGGAACGACGAGAGAATGGGCCATTGAGGAGACTTTTATTTAAAGAAGATTAAAACTGAGTCTTCGCCGGTGGGAACGAAGCACCTATGGAATCCACCAATGGCCAGTCTTTTTTAGTGAGAAGATACCCTCCATAGTGGCCTTCTTTTGCATGCTCTTGAGGGCATCCGAGATTCAAGTCTGAGAAGCTTTGAAAACAGAACGAAACTACGAAGGGATTCTGCGGCTCACCGACACCATCACAATACGTCTGCACTCGCCTTGCTGCATTCACAACTATTTCAGGGTCGTTACCACAGAGCTGTACGACCACGGGACGCGTACAGGTCTCCCGGTCGAGGTGTGTTGATTGAAGATCACGAAGATGAAACTCGAGATAGTCTAGGTCGTTCAGGAGTCTGTGTGGATCGAGCATCTGAGTGTATGTCGACGTTGCTCCATATCGCCTAGTGAGCAAGCGAAACGGGGCGTCACTTTGATTGACCATTGGTGCTGAGATATAAGTCAAGTCAGGGATCATGGCCTCTGCTCGTCGTGGTCTCCAGGTGGTGACCGTCTTGGTCATTCGGACAGCCAACGCCGAACCACATAAAACCGGCGAGCAATCTGTTGAATCCTCACTCGGAGTCGTACCCCTCACTCGTACTACTTACGCCGCCAGCAAAAGCATCGAGCAACCGGTGAGCATATGAAAGAACATCTTGTAGCATTGAACTATGTTGTGACAGTGCCTCAGCCTGATCGCTTCTTCCCATTGGCTCATCAGATTCACGTTGAGTGTGAATGTTGTGAGCCTGTCCCTGAGGCCTGAGGGGCTTGAAGCTTGAAGGTCCAGGTCACATCATGGACACCAGCATTTCTCCCACTGGGTCCGAGTCATGGGGGGCGTAATGGCAAGTGGGTATTGCAAACCCACTGAGACACCAGCATCTCTCCCACTGGGTCCGAGCTCGCGACCCCATGATAGTACGTACCACATGTGCTCTTGCGCCCTACTTACCCACCGCGTAGCATTGATGGGCCGGATTCGGTGGTACTTAAGCCTGGGTCCCACCTTGATATATGGAAGCTGCGTTGCCAAAGCCCGCCTCAAATGATATCTGCATACCTGGTGTTCTTCACAATATGCGTGGGCGGTTTTCTTGCCAATGCCCAAGACCTAAGCGTACCCACAAGTTGGCAAGTAAGTGCACCAAATCAGGCTACAGCTACACGAACACATCTCCTCCCAGGGCACTACCTTGACAGCCTCGAATTCGCAACGCATCGCAACTGCGCAGGCCTGTTTGAATAGCCTATCAGTAGGTGCTGATCCAATTTCTGTGTCTGTCAACGGTACTTTCTACATGCTCCAGTTTTATGTAGCCTCTAACCAGTTCTGTAGGCATTGGATACTGGCAAATTGCGAATTTCCTATCTGCAATGGCCAACCTCGACTACTTCACGGGCTCTGATACATATCAACAAGTCGTTACCGATACGCTGGGCTCTGCGTTCAGCAAGTACCCAAACTTTGATCAATACGGATACAACGACGACGCCACGTGGGTGCCCTATTTCATCTCGCTCAAAATCTTCCAGGTGGTGGGCAACGGCTGCATATTATGGCTACCGCGCCTACGGTGACCTAAATCTTTTGAATTTTGCTATTGCCACGTGGCAACACGTCTCTAACTAGTCCGTTTCCTCTTGCTGGATTCCTCCTTGGAATAAATTAAACTATATCTAAACCACTGGCAGTGTCATCACACAGCAAGACATTACTTACGGAAGTCCTTACAAGAATTTCACTATTCAGGGCACATGTGGTGGCGGTGGGCTTACCCCTGAATATCCCTGACCAATTTCTGACATAGAAAAGGCTCCATGCTGGGCGGCGTCTTTTGGGTAACTATGGTCCTTGTGTTGTGTCAGTGCCCCTGATCTTGGACGGTTATGCAGCGGCCCATATGGATGACGCAAGCGTGAACTCTATCACAACTGGGTCAGTTATGCGCCGCTGATATGTCATTCACTCGCACTGATTCGTCTCGTCAGTCTCTACATGACGTGGGTTCAATGTTTCTGTGCGCTTTGGGGCTCGATGGACCATGCCTTTCCTATAGCCTCTCTGCTCTCCTCGGCGAAGCCACAGGCAACAGTACTTATATAGTTGCATCCCTCAACTCGGCGTACTGGATCCCAGACACTAACATGAACTCGGATTACCTTGCTCTTGATACCATCAATGCACAAGACTGTAGCACCTCATCATCTACTTGGCTTTTTACTTATAACACTGGAAAGTACCTCGAGGGGCTCAGCGTCTTGAACACTCTCCTTACCGATGCTACTTTGGCAAATTTGTAAGTGATACACTTTACTTCGGAGACGGTGCTCAAGAGACTTTGCTAGGATGGTGAACATGACTGCGGCTGCCACAAAAACAACCGCGTGGCAAGGTTCTAATGGTATAATCACTGAAGGTGGCAGGATAGCTAGCGACAATGACAGCGTTGGATTCAAATGTACGCCTACATCACGGTCTTGGAAATCCCAACATGCTGAGCGTACTTGTTACTAGCTGTCCTCATTCGCGGTCTGGCCGAACTCTGGTCTCGCAACCGGGGAAACAGCGCCCTTACGAACCTCATTCAAAGTTACACCAATGTCCAGGTAATCTTCCCGCTCTTCGACATCGGGCACCGGAAGCACACCCAACGGCGACACCTGTTTTAGTTTAATGCCCTCCTTAACCTTGCGTCAAACAGCAGCTCAGGCACTACGTGGTATTCCCCGGAATGGGCCGGTCCTCTCCCGACCTCTTTTACCCCGTGGGGTCAACTTGCTGCTTCTGATGTGTTGACATCTGTTGTCAAGGTCAGCTGAAGTTGATGATGACCAAAGTGACGCAGGTTTCGAACAGGATATCCTCTGGCAATCTTCCGGACTAAAATGTACCGGTAAATAGTTATTCGTCTGGATGTATTTTTTATGTCAAATCAATCCCCAGATATGATGATCACTGTTGAGATCGAGCCAACAATCACATATTTTCAAGGGCCCTACGCTTCGATTTCTCTCATGCATTCACCTTTGTACAGTGGGGAGACGCAAACCTCTATACAACGGAAAGCGGATGTGTATATCTCCATCTGCACCTCTTGGCAGCTCTTGGCCCACGAAGAAAGAACCTCTTGAGGGAAGATGGAATAGGTCAGGTTAGCATATTCGTGTCCGGGTCTAGCGCGGGGAAGCTCTTCACAGCGCGGCGGCGGGCGGCCGTATGTAGTTCGCCCCAACTTGCCAAGTGCAAGTAAGGGGCAAGAACACCGCGTAGTGTTGTTCGGTTCCTGTAAGCCGGCATCAGAGCTAGATGTATTTGACGTGGTAATGAATATCCTGGAAACAGCTTGGCTTGAGTCCACCGAGTACCTCTTTCGAGGTTCGCAGCTTCAAATGGAAAAGAACTTGCCTCATTTCCGTGCGGTGAACCGAAGGGTGAAGAGATGGTCATTTATTTTCTTCTTTGGATGGAAATCGATACCCCATCAAGTTGACTCAGATGGAGGTCCAACTTATGGCCCGTGGATTAGTCTCGGCAATCTATTGGGTCCCCCGTCTCAAGTTGAGTCTCCTGCCGGATGGGTACGATCGGACCGGCTTATGTGAAACGTCGAACAGTTGCTGCCTTGTGCGGGGTTCTTCGAATTTCGAAGCTCCAGGCCTCCTTGGATCCCCTCATAAACTTCCGACATCATGCTAGCCAGGAGATCAGAATCCTGTGGGCATGAACTCCAGAACAATCCTCAAAAACTGCTGGAAGGGTGATTCGGACCATTCAGGTAGCATTAATGATTCGGAGACTTTCAGTCCCTTGTTTACACGTTCGACCTCGGCTTGCTTCCTGGCGATGGCATTTTTGCCATGTTAGTCTCCGGTACGACCTTCCCTCCATTTCGCGTTTCACCGCTTGGTCGGCCTCCGGGTCTTCGGCCCCCGGACTATTTTGGTGGTCTCTGAAGTATCTACTACTCCTCGTGCGTCATGTGCCATGTCGCAACCACGTGGTTGCTTGAGGTACTGCAGATCTGTGTTTCAGTACTAACTGGCCTTTAGTACCACAAGGGGCGTTCTTTGCACGCGATCATTTCTGACGCTTTAAGGGATGATTCAATCACTCCTGGCATGTGACCCCTCACGCCGTCAAAACTGTCGAAGCACGGCAGTATACTGCCGCAAGCAATGGCGTGTATGTCATCCCTTGTTAAATGTTTCTGCCAGTATGCTAATTGTCAGTCATCTCTCTGGCGGCCATTCGGAAACGTTTTCCGGCTAGCGTTGCCTGATCCCATCGTCGCAACGACACAAATCAATTCTGTTTTGCCAGCGGTAAGTGTTTATGGGTCCACTATCATTTCATGACAGCTGATAGCGACTCGGATCCGTGGGGTGACAACGAGCGTCTTCGGAGCCCAGCCTTGAGTTGTGCGATGCTCAGAAGGGTTGAAGTTGGCCAAGGTGGACACTTCCCTAGCGTAGACGATACGACGGAACTGAACTGATACTCGGGTGATATCATTCATCTTTCGTTCTATCAATTTGAATGACCCATGCGTAACTTTGGTCGGCGTTTTGGTCTCATCCGGGAGGCTCGGGCCGCACTCATCCCCGGCCCGTGATTCTATAACGTAGCAGATGTTTGGAAGGCACTCAAAACCCAGGAGGAAGTCTTCTAAGCAACGGCTACTGGCAGGTTAATAATTTGTTGTAATAGGAACTATCCTTAGCGTCACGAAGAGTTTCACTGCCGAAGGTCCATGATCTAATGAATGGTCGAGAAAAAACATATTTCCTCGTTCACCACGTCCGGAACTTCATATGGATTTCTTCTGTATTTGGTGTGTCAATGACGGCGTCACACCGGTACTTATGGAAAGTAAGTACGAAGTAAGAATGTACGTCAAAAGGGAGATGAACGTTGTGCCGCCGGTCGAGTCTTATCTGATATGAAACAAGTTACAAGTCCCTTTTCGTCCACTCATGCGAATGACAAAGACATTCAATACATTCGGACTATCGGCCCATCCAACCCTGTTGTTTATCATGAGCGCTTCATTTGATGGCTAACAATAGGCGACTTACACCGTCCACAACCACCAGCTCTCCACAGACATACTGACTTGCGCTGCTCGCGAGGAAAACGACAGGCCCAGCAAAATCCTGGGGTTGACCCCACCTTCCGGCGGGTATTCGCTCAGTGATCTGCCTGAGTCGCGTTGGGTCTGCTAACAGCCGCTCGTTCCTGAGAAGGGGAACCGTTGAGCAAAAAGGCAATCACCCCGTATACGAGAGTGGCAAGATAAGGACGGCTGCTGCAGAACAAAGAACCCCAATTTCCCTCGGCCTGAGAACCGGCTGGAAATGTGCGTCACGGGACTATCCGACAATGCCTCCGTGCAAGATAAATGTACCAAAGATAACGGGGGAAGCTCACATGTCGGTGGTGATATAACCTGGACAAATACCGTTGACTTGAACATTGTGTTGGCTCCATTCGTTGCTGAGAGCTTTGGTGAGCTGCCCAAGTGCCCCCTTTGCCGCAGCGTATGCTGGGACTGTCAAACCGCCTTGGAAGGTCATGAGCGAACAGAAGTTAATTATTTTTCCCCTCCGGAGAGGGACCATGTGACGTCCCGCTGCCTGTGCAAGCAGCCAGACCGCCTTGAGGTTTACATTCAACACCTAAGAGGCAATTGGTCAAAACAGGGTTCAGGAATTTGATCAGATGAGAGGGAACAGGAACCAGGAATTAGCGTGGTGCTAATGTAAAGAGATAACCTACATCGTCCCAGTCTGCCTCTGAGAAATCGACGCTTGGCGATCTCCGCTGTATACCGGCGCAATTGACGAGGACGTGAATGTTTCCGCCCATGGCCTCGAGTGCTTTTGGGAAGAGTTCTCGAACTGCGCCCAGGTCGGCTAGATCACAGTAGACGATCTTGGCATCCCCCCCAAAAGCACGAATGGCGTTTGCGGTCTCCATGTTCGGCTCAGAGCCCGGGGAGGGTTCTCGCTGGACGAGACAAATGGAAGCTCCGGCTTGGGCCAAGGCAATGGCACACGCAGCTCCTATACCTATATTGACATATTGTTTGAGGGCATCGCATTCAATATACGACGATGTGGATCGGTCATCGTTTAGGAAGAAGTGGTTTTACTTCTAGGCAATAAGTACGTTACCTCTAGTAGCTCCGGTGATGAGAACATTCTGGCCGGATAGATTGAACAGCTGAGAGGACGGTACGGCGGGTGTGGGATCCATGACGCGCGCTAACGAAGGGGAACTCGTTCACCTGGAAGTACTTTTATTCTCGCAAGCTCCCGTCGACAGGAGTACCAAGTTGGCTGATTTACCCCATGATCGGCAGATAAGGGCCGACGTTCCGGCAAGGTCGATCCATTACAAAGAAAAGAAATGACAAAAAATGGAGGAAATATAGCGAATTGAGAAATCGGTAAATGAGGAAGTGTATCCAAAAGAGGATATAATATGAAAACGAGGACTTCAAATCGGGTGTTGGTGTGACGGCAGCATGACGGGTGTGACTGGCTGAGATAATGCACGTTTGGGGTTTATGTCATCGTTAGATAGGCTCGGACTCCGGACCGGCCAAGTATGTCCCGTTTGAGCAACGATCGTTTCGTACCGAGGTCTCCTCACGGGGCTCGTAACTCCTTCAAACTTTATAAGACTATCTCAATGCCCCTACTTTGCATCTTCGCTTCCCCCTCCTCCCGCGATGTCTCCCGCACAAATACATACACAACGAGCCGCTGTTTTACACGGCGCAAAGGATCTCCATGTCGAAGACCGCCCCATCTGGCCGCCCCAGTATAACCAAGCCCAGGTTGCTGTACGAGCAACTGGTCTGTGTGGAAGTGACCGTGCGTGTCGCCCTCTCACATACGTATACCCATGCTCACCATAACCCTGCAGTGCACTACTACCTTGAAGGTCGCAATGGCGACTTCGCCCTTCAAGCCCCCCTCGTTCTCGGTCATGAGTCCGCGGGTGTGATCGTCTCAGTCGGTCCAGGAGTCCAAAACCTTGTTCCTGGTCAACGGGTGGCTATCGAGGCTGGAGTCATGTGCAAGGAGTGCGACTACTGCGACGCTGGTCGCTACAACCTCTGCAAAGGCATGCGCTTCGCCAGCAGTGCCAAGACCTTCCCCCATCTCGATGGCACGCTGCAAGACCGTATGAATCATCCCGCACACGTTCTTCATCCGTGAGTCGTGGACTTGTCATACGCCTTTACTCTCCTCACTTTCTTCCTAGACTACCCGATAACTGCAGCTTCGAGCAAGCAGCATTGGCAGAGCCGCTTTCTGTCTTGATACATGCTGCTAGACGCGCTGGCCTTCACAAGGGCCAACGCATCCTCGTCTTCGGCGTTGGTGCCATTGGGGTTCTTGCATGCGCCCTCGCGAAAGCATACGGTGCTTCCCAAGTGGTAGCCATCGATATCAACCAACAACGGTTGGACTTCGCCAAGGACAATGGCTTTGCCTCGCAAATACATTGTTTGCCCATGGCCGAGCGGGCCACATCGTTCGAGGAACAACTCCGACGTGCCAAAGAAAACGTGTCTAAGGCCCTCGAGGCTTTCGGAACACCAGACGGGTTCGACATCGTGTTCGAGTGCACTGGTGCCGAACCATGTATTCAGATGGCAATACACGTAAGTGGTGATAGTCTTTGATCGGCGAGAACCCAACCCTTATCCCTGGTATCAACAGGCCGCAATAACAGGTGGTAAAGTTATGCTCGTCGGGATGGGCTCCCGTAATGTCATGCTCCCCCTCTCGGCTGCTGCCTTGCGGGAAGTCGACATCCAGGGCTCTTTCCGATATGCCAACACGTACCCCGATGCAATTTCACTACTAGGCTCTGGCGAGTTGGACAACATCGAAAAGTTGATCACGCACCGCATAAACCTACAAGACACAGCTCACGCCTTCGAGCTCCTAGCTCGCGGGAAAGACGAGGATGGCAACATGGTCATCAAAGTCATGATCAGTCCATGAGACCATCTTTCAAAATACCCCTCATCTCTTTAGTACAATACGGAGCGGCACGATTGTAATCTTATTCCAAGCATCTCAGGGTACAGCATCATATTATTCTTTTTAGCCTGCGCCACTTTGTAACTTTACCCGCGCACACCACCTAAGCAATCTTTGATGACAATGACACGTTCTTGCTTGCACTATCCATTTCCTCAGGGTGTGATCCGAGGGGACTACTCAGATCAAATCATCATTCTACCATCCTACCTTCAACCAGCCTCGACCCTATCTTCGTCCTATAGGTGGGACAGTCAAACATATGTGCTAAGTGGTGATGGAGTCCCCTTTCTCCTGGGCCTGCCCAATTACATAGCTGAAGCCCTCGCACGTGTGCATATCCCCTCAACCGACCACGACGTATGAAGACGCCAGGCGCAGGTCTAAGCCACCCCTTCTCCCGCGAAGATGATGACCAACACTTACCTTGACAGATTCCAGTCGGGAGGGCAGGACCTTCCATAAATTTGGGAATTCGTTGAACATGACCTATAATTGTAGAGGTATAACATCTGATGCGACCTCCGCACTTCCAAAAATAAACTGGTTGTCCGTGGAAGAGAAGGGTCCCGCATGAGAGAGTGGAATCCGAAGGCCTGCGGGGCGTGACACCGGAAAATACGGGCGATCGAGCGCACGATGTCAAATGTCAGGGAAAAAAAAGACATTTTTGACGCGGTCCGCTTAAATAAGCATCCGCCGGGATGATATCTGACAGACCATTCCGCACACACCTTTATTTCTAACGGAGTCCAACCGGGACGGTCGAGCGAGGGCATGCGAAGTCTATCATTACTTGCGGGAGGATGAAGAGAGGGTGTGAAAAGATACCTGAGAAGAGGGTCCTGAAGTGTCCTCTAGGAAGTCTCGTGATGGGGACTCGCGCAAAAGTACGGAAAGTTCAATGAGATTGTCAACGATGACCGATGACCGTGACTGCAGAGGCCCGTCACGCGTCGTGCGCAGTGACAACGTTTGGGTCGGGAGTAGCTTCGATCAGCCCAGATGATTTGCAGTGCGGGAAGAACGGGTGAACCAGAGCCGAACAACGGAAACCGAAGGCACGGGGAAAGATGTTCCATAGGATATTTGCATTGAAAAGTTATCTTTGTACGCTCCAGGGAGCGGAGGCAAGTAACGTGTACGAGCGTGTACGCCTAGACGGGAACTATATCGGACCCTCTGCTGCCCCGAGGGTGGTTGACAGCACTCATCCTTCGACCCATGACCACGGTCAGGGGGTACCTTGTCAAAGTCAGCTGGCGGTCAATTGGGTGCTGTATCAGCCCACTGACGGGACAGTAATCACTAGTAATCATCGTGAAAAAAAGTTCAATTTCATTGATCGAGAGACGGCCGATGGTCGGGAGCGTGTTGTGGGCGTTTGGTCATCGGACGATGACCGGTGTGCATTCCATTCACGGTACCTATCTCGTTCGTCTGAGGTTGTGACGCCCCTTCTCATACAATCCAAATTCATTGTTGTGGGTGCTTCATCAAATCAAGTCAGGGGACTCGATTAATGCCCTTGCGATGCAAGGGTGCTATTCGCCCTTTAAGTGTTAAGTATTACCGGGACGACCCAGGGTCGCATGTACCTCTGACAATCTATAATTCCAAAGCAATCAGCAAGATTCAACGGAGCAAATCCAAGAGGGAAGGGGTAAACGCTCGAGTTCCAGGAACGCCTATTTTGCCACAGGTCAACGTTGCCCGGATCTTCAGCCCTGATATTTCCCTCTTGAACAAGTTCCTGGTACCTTAGCCTCGACTTCACGGGCCCGTAAGTATGGAAATACATTGGGTCTGGGGCACTGGATTAGAACCCTACCGTTGTCTTCCGCGGTAAGCGACAGTGTCCTGGGCTCGAGTCTTGCTTCACCTTGCCCTCGTGAAAGAACCACCCAGAGACAGGAATGAATAGGCTCAAAAGCAGCTCTCCGTATCTCACCTGATTCGAAGGGGGCAAAGCAAAGCAAAGGATGTCGCAGAAGAGCCAATTTTTCCTAAGGCAAAAGAATCAGATACTTCAAGTGGAAACATGGCTGCGAACGCGCGAGACAGCAGACAATTTGGACACATGACTTCTGAACGCGTCTTCGAGGTGAGTTGATGAATCAAGATAGATTAAGGGATCTAGTAAGTGATACAGCTAATATACAACAGCACCTGCGCGGCCTAAATATGTGATAAAAGAGTAACCCGCTTATTTGGGAGTGGATGTAGAGAACTGCAGAAAATGATGAGCGCGGATTCTGAAAGAGAAGGCTACTAGTACGTACCTTGGTAACACTCTTGGTACCTTCAGAAATGGCGTGCTTGGCAAGCTCACCAGGAAGGATAAGGCGAACCGCCGTTTGAATTTCTCGCGACGCGATGGTGGATTTTTTCGAGTAGGAAGCAAGTTCTGCCGAAGCCGATCAGCCCTGCAGGAGCTATTGGGGAGAAAATCGGCTCACTAGATGCCTCAGTAGCTATGCGCTCGAAAATGTCGTTGACAAAGGAGTTAAGGATGGCCATAGCCTTGTTGGATATACCGGTATCAGGGTGCACCTGCCTCAGCACTAGGAAAAAAGTGTAAGAAGTCGTAAATGGTCGAGATATAAGTACACACCCTTGTAGATGTAAGAGGAGTAAGTCTCCTTGCGGACCTTGCGTCTCTTTTTCTTCTCGCCGTCAGCTGGAGTGGCACTGCCTGAAGTCTTTGTGGCTTTTTTCGCAGCCTTGGCAGAGGCAGGTGTCTTGGCGGGGGCCTTGGAAGCAGTGGAAGGAGGAGCGGCGACCATTGTGAGATTGGTAGAGGTAGTTGGTTGACGAGGGGACTTTTCGCTGACAGAGGAATATGTGCACTGATCTTCACGAGTGTCGCTGTATATACCTCCTGTGACGCGTATGGTCGTGTTTGGCACCACACATCAGACGCGTCGCGCGTTTGTTGATCTGCAAACCTTATTTCGTGGTCTCCCTCGGATATGTATAAATACCACCGGACGTCTTTCCGATGCCCACATATCCACCCCCTCGTCGCTGCAAACGTCTTCTCAGTCCACACAAACCACCTGATTCTCCATCACTACTTGAATCGAAATGTCTGGCAAAGGTGGCAAAGCAAAGTCCGGTGGCAAGGCTTCTGGTGACTCAACCCCCAAGTCCCAGTCTCGTTCGGCCAAGGCCGGCCTTCAGTTCCCTGTCGGTCGTGTGCACCGTCTGTTGAAGAAGGGTAACTACGCTCAACGCATAGGTAGCGGAGCACCTGGTAAGTCTGAGCGTTTTGTATCGGAAACGCACTCACTCTGGTGATAGTTTACCTCGCTGCTGTCTTGGAATACCTCGCAGCTGAGATTCTTGAACTGGCTGGTAACGCCGCTCGTGACAACAAGAAACAACGTATCGTCCCTCGACACTTGCAATTGGCCATCCGAAATGACGAAGAGTAAGTATCTAAGCCCTTTCTTCATCCCTTTCCAGTTGAATGACCTCTCCCAGGTTGAACAAGCTCCTCGGTGATGTCGTCATCTCACAGGGTGGTGTCGTACCATTTATCAACCCCGAACTCCTGCCTAGTAAATCATCAAAGGGCAAGAAGGAGAGTCAGGAAGTTTAGGTCTTGTTTTCTTCTTAGATTATTTTCTTTTCTATCGTGTAGGATGTACTGTACTCTATTACTTATTTGTTTCCTTTCAATCCATGCCTGCGTTGTCAGCGAATCAAACTCTCCTCCCATCATAAGTGACGGTAGCCTGCGTCCGCATCTTTCTGAATCTGATATTGATGATGCTGATACCCGACGCGAAATACAGGGTCACGTGCAGTGCATCTGTCGTACCATTTTTAACTTTCTTTAACTACCCCCAAACTTCTCTACTGCTCGTTTCAACACAGTGAACAGGACAGGATCCTCCTGCACCCATTGTACAAGTTGGGAGCCATTCTTGACGACATTCGATGGCCAAATCACGTTCCACATCCCAAGGACCAAAGCCAACCGCGTCCCCGCAAAGCTGTTACAAAAAATGGACCTTGCGAGCAGTGTTCTTGGGTGTTTTCCTTGTGATATGCAGCTGGTTGGACACAATCAAGGTGAGGAAGCACCCTTTTTGGAGTTCTACCTTGACTTGACCGGTCTGTCTCAGCACCAGTGGTACGTCTTTGACCCACCATTCCTACACCAACTCGCTCGAGATGCCATTGCCGCGTCTCCCGACAACCTCGACGGGATGATTCAACATATCGTCGCCAACCTCACTTCCACATACCCCTCCAATCAAATATCACTCAACACCGACTCCTCTGAATGGGTGTTCAACAACGCTGGAGGTGCCATGGGTGCGATGTACATTATCCACGCGTCCATTACCGAATATCTCATCATTTTCGGCACCCCTCTCGGTACCGAGGGTCACACTGGTCTGCACACTGCGGACGATTACTTCCACATTCTCGTTGGTGAGCAGTGGGCGTTCAGACCAGGTGCTCTCGAGATGGAAAGATATGGACCTGGAGATGTCCACCTCTTACCCCGTGGAACTGCGAAACAGTACAAGATGCACGAGGGTTGCTTCGCAATGGAGTACGCTCGAGGTAATGTTTTGGCTCTTCTGGGGTCGATGTCCAATACTGATGTGCGTTTTCGTTCAAGGCTGGATTCCTCTTATGTTGCCGTTTGGACTTGCCGATACGTTGACGTCGACGCTTGACGTTCCGACGTTTTATCACACCACGCTTATCACGGGCCGTGAAATGATCAAGAACCTCCTTATTGGAAAGATTTGAAGCGAGGTTTTGTGCTTGCCGCCAGCTTCCTTAGATTATACCCACCCTCTCGAATAGAATGTCCCAGTTATCTATCTCTAATGATATAATGCTTCCTTCAAGCTGCTCTCGCAACCATATCTTGATCCGACCGGGGGCAAATGAATTATTGCCGTCTACAAAGTAATCGTGTGATCGACGGTCGTATTTCGCGCAAGTAGTCCGTTTACTCGTTTAGGATCTTTAGGGCCCACTGCACCCCCTTACCCTGGGGACTCGAAAGCCTCCTCAATAACTAAACAGCGGATCTACACGCTTCTGGAAATTGGAATGGGAAGACTCGCCCTGCACCTCCCTGCACCCACTGCCTCAGTGATCATTGTGATGGTCTTGGGACCAAGGTGACATAAGCAAGCATAAGCAGCATCCGTTCATTGATTGCTGGCGCACATCATGATGCAGGGTGGAGTCGCCGCGCTCAGTCTTTTCGTAAGAATTGGGTATACTGGCCCGTATGGATGACATTGGATATGTCTAACAAATGAGTACCATTGCTCCACATGGCGATACAACGTTGGAGTTGCTATTACACGCAGTTACGATCAGTACACGAGGCTGATACACTCGCCGCTGTGGAAGACGATGAGCGGAGTGGTTATGTAACTGCCCCATAAAAGGAAGATGACGTCTGACGTAGGGTGGCGCTGGTGTGTACCCTGTTTTCGTCGCTGTGGAGCTCATCCGTGTAAATGAACGAGTCGCTTCTTCTCTCCCTGCTCTGTCCGACTCGTCTCTCTGTCCGACTCTGACTAGTATTCCTTTTCTAGGGTCACCCTCTCTCTTGACCGAGCAGACTTACACCCAGAGTCTCGCCCGCTCGCCCTCAACCTCGGAACCAACACATACCCAAAACTAATCACAATCCATCCGCATCGGTCTGTATTTCCTTAACCCGTATCGTTCTAGCCAACCTGGCGTCCGAGTAATGCTCTCTCCCCCACTTTCTACGACGGTATGTTCTCTTCCTTACCATCCTTGCCCTACTTCACGCCTTCCCGATCCCGACGACATCATTTCGATCCACCTTCGTTTCATCGTGTTCCGTCCCCCTGCTTACTTCCTCGCATCCGCGTCTCCTACCGCAGCCATCATCCCCCTACCAATCTTCTACATCCCCCTTGCCTGAACCATATGTTCTATCTTCCCGACCAACGCCCACCAATGATGACATCGAGGCTATTATCAAGATGGCCACCTCTTTACACCCGTCAGCCGACAGACCACTACGTGATACCCGCACCCAGCTCTTCGTAGGAAATGTATGTCCCCTTTATCTGTTGTCCCCATTTTCTAACTAACCTCCACGCATGGATTCTCTTAGCTCCCATATCGAGTCCGCTGGCAGGACCTCAAAGATCTCTTTCGTCGTGCTGGGACAGTCCTTCGCGCAGATGTGTCACTCGGACCCGACAACCGCTCACGTGGCTATGGTACTGTTCTCCTTGCAACCGCGGAAGACGCCGGGCGCGCGATCGACATGTTCAACACTTACTGCTGGCAAACACGAGTCCTGGAGGTTCGGCCAGATCGTCTAGGGGCCATTCTTGACGAAAACTTAAATATCAACCCTCACATCCCAAATCCCGCTGTACCGTTGGCACACCCAGGGTTGAGCCTCCCTGCTATGAATCCCGTCACGAACAGCTTTGATGATTTTGCAATACCCATCCAAGCGAACGGTGAGTTAATAAGCGGGGGTACAGGAATGCGCAGTCTCTTTGTCGGCAATGTACGTCTTTCTCACCTTCATATGTCAGGCGATCGCCACTTGGTGTCTACCCTACCTTCTGTCACTGTTCGCTCACTTGATTCCCAAGCTTCCTTTCCATATCCAATGGCAGGATTTAAAGGATCTCTTCCGTGCTGCGGGTGCAGTTACACGTGCTGATGTTGCTCTTGGCCCCGATGGGCGATCTCGAGGCTTCGGCACAGTAACATTTGTAACCGAAGACGGCGCAGAGCGGGCGAGAAGAATGTTCGATGGGTAAGTTGTAAAGGATACCGAGTTCTCTCTTCTTTACCCTCGAACTGTCTCCTTCTCCGACGCGCTTTTCGTTTGTTTCAGCTGGCGCTGTCCAGATTGGTTTATTCTGTCCATTTTCTGTCGCTGATAATTATCATCTAACAGGTACGAATTCAACGGTAGACCGTTGAAAGTACACTTCGACAAATTTGCGCAGCCGTCGCAAAACATCCCTGTGATCGGTGTCCCGCCGCAGGCTCCCTCGAGTTCCAACTTCGCACCGTACGATACCATTGCCCAGCTAACATCACCGCTATCACGATTCGAGACACTTAGTGTTTCTGATGCGCATGCCCACCCACGTCTTGATACATATGCTCAACCACACCTACCTCTCGATCTTCAACGCTCTCACTTTGAGACAACGTCGTTGGATACTCTGGCCCCTGTGCAATTGGATGCTCTTCTTGCGCAGCGACTATCGCTTACATCACCCACTGCTCTCTCTCAACTTTCGTCACATGTGCATTCACCCGCTCTCTTGCACGCGCAGACTCGAGCACTGGGTGGCCGTTCTTTGGGCACATCCGTCGTACAGCCTCTTGCACTTTCCTCTACTACCCAAAACCCAGCGCGGCCACACTCCCTCACCGGATCTCCCCATCCTATATCCTCAAATGTGTCCTCAAGCGCCTCTTCCGTATACAACTTTGCTGGCATTGATCCCTTGAGAAGCGCCTCAGACTTGACGCTGGTCACGGACCTTGATATTGGCACCGATCTGAAACTCGCTACCGAGTCCCTCACGTCGCGTAGCACAACCTTCAGCTCTCCCAGGCCAAGTTTGAGTGCCGGGTCTTCTCACACCTCCAGTTTCGTTTCGTGTGCATCACGAAAGCCGAATGCAAGTGCCGGGTCGTCGAGAACGGATGCGTTCAGCGATGCAGCGAGCCTTGGCTTTGGGTCTCAACGGCCGAGCTTTTCGAGTTCGGCGAGGCCGTCATTTAGCGCCGCTAGTGCAGAGAAACCTTCCTTCAGTGTTAGCGGCTCAGAGAGACTTTCGTTCGGCACTGCTAGCTCCGAGCGGCCTACTTTCAGCGCGACCAGTTCACAACGCTTATCGATGAGCTCGACGACTTCGCAAAAACCAACCTTTGGAGCGTCTTCTCAGCGGTCCACCGCTCATCTCAGTACACCATTTTTGGACGATGACGGTCCAACATCATCTTCGGGACCAGCATCTATCCTGGGGACATCGAAGCCCCCGGTTTTGAGACCTGTGGCTATCTCGCTAAGTTTGCCGCCTCCGAAGACTGGGCCCCAACTTGGGTCGTCAGAATCGACCTCTAAAGCCCCTTCATCGCCTTCGCTCGGCAGTACTTGGACCGATTCTTCAGGCGTCGGGTCGCAGGAGGGCGGTGGTGCCAAATCGTCGGCGAATGCTCGAACGTCCCCGCAGAGCACTTCTGAGCACACGTCTCCCCGAGCAACTCTGCTAGCCCAATCCATCCTGAATGCGGAGACGTCGTTGTCACCTGACTCGATCTGGGGTGCATCTAAAACTCGGTTAAGCAAAGAGCCCCCTACGAGCAAAACCAACGGGACTGTGGACTACGTTGCCACAGCACTTGGGTCGCTTGGTTTACGACGTGCCAATAGGGCTCAGAGTAAGCAATTGGAGGAGAAGAAGAAGCCATCAGCGCCAGAACAGCAATCCCAATCCACTTCGACGTCATCAACACCTCAAGGACACAGTAAAAGGTCTACCCGACCATCTTCTCACCGCCATCCTGGCCCAATCGCCCTTCCACCGCCTACTACCTTCACCCTTCCTCCCGGAGTTATCTTCTCTCCGCATGCGCACCCTCAGAGTCCGATGTATCACCCCGGTTTCCCCCTCAGTCCCGTGCACCCACATCCGATGGGTAGTCCCCTACACCACCCCGCGCACGTGCATAGTCCGTTGCATCATCCCAGTCATCCGCAGTATGGAACATATCCCCATCACCCACATCCTGGGCCGATGCATTATGGCGTTATTACACCTCATGGGTTACCTCCGATTACACCCAGCATGCCGCCATTCACATTCTTGCCTCCGCCGGCACATGCACCATCGCAAAATGGAAATGGTAGCGAGCAAAAGCGGGAACGAACTGAGCACACGACGCATGATGAGGGGCGACAGAACGACATGTTGAAGCAGGAATCACCCCCGCAGATATCGCAACCCACTTACTACCCCCATACCACTGCTCCGCCCTATGGTATGCAATATGTGCCCCAGGTCCCTACACCCATGTTCTCACCAGGGATTCCTTTCTCGTCTGGCATCATGGTTCCGATATCGCCTGGAATTATGCCCCCCGCTGTGTCGATGTCCATGTCTGGCGTTCCAATGCCCTTGACGCCAGGTGTTGCGTTGACACCGGGTGCGTTTTGGTCGCATGCGCCGTGGATTAATCCAGCTGTTGGGGCACCTGTGCGTGCTGGAAGTAGCGAGCCCTCGCATTCTGGTGCAGAGGGATATTTCCCGCCTGTTAGCCAACCAGGTGGGTACACCGGGTACGCCCATCCTATGCCGAGCGTTGCGAGTGAGATTTTCAGGGAGGGTCACGGGCTTGCGTCGGAGTCGGGAAGTACTCCTGGAAAGGATGCTCACGAGGAGAGGGAGAATGTGAGGACGTCCCGGAGCACATCGCGATCACACGTGCCTTCGCCAGACCTTGCGTCGCGAAGTTCACAGGATGTGGGCCGGAAGGGAAATGCACAGGCTATGAAGAGATCGACGTCTGCGCAATTTGACGGTGGAGTGCCGAAGCGGAATGGGCTGTTGCACCGGGAGTCGGATCCTGAGGTGATGACGGCAACTGGCAAGGGGGGTGTATCGAAAGAAGCTTAAGGGTGCCTGTGGGTACTATATCTCGTCTCTATCGTTGGGGGCCAGGGATCGTTCTCCGCAAAATCCTGGGTGCGTACTCTTTTCAACTCACGTCTTTCGTATGCTCATCTCGTATTTTAGCTTTCTTCGACATTTTCGCTGCATACACATGTAATTTTTCTTCAAGCTGATGATCTTTGGAACCAACATCACTGGATCGACCACATGCATGACAACAACAGTGCTCTCTCTTTTTTCCCCCTTTCCTTTCGCCCTCTCCACTCCAATCCAATATCCATGACAATTACATTGCTAGATAGGTTTCGGTTTTTGCTCGTTTGTTTCGGGTATATATACCATTTCTTGCTATGATGGATATGCATAATGGTTTTCATGGCGCTGTCTCGTTACTAGTATCTCTATCTCCGTGGTTGTAGTAGTACGGTTCGTCGAGTATTTATCTCATCTCTATCTAAATCGCATGCTTTCTTCCTGCTCATTGGCCGATGGCGGACCCGATGTACCAATTCAGCACTCTCGATAGAGCAAGAACGACTGTCTTCTGCTCATCGAGAGTCTGGGTTTGGGAGACTAACCTCGAAGCACCTTGCCTGAACTGGAAGTGTTTCACTCGCCGCAGTCGCCAGCCTACCGAACACCAGTGATGCCGACATTGAACGCTGATACAGAAAACAAAGTTCTGCCTTCAAATTGATGATTATATTTAGGGATCTTGTGTTTCAAGCTCAAGCGCTCATGGGCCACCAGTGAGGCGCAACATCCCCTGAGTGAAACCCTCTTATCGAGATGGAAATTGACTTTGTTTATAACCTCGACGATCTCGACTCGTCAACAATGCGAAGGTGTCAAGGTGTGTGCAAGGTATGCATTCCTTGGATTGCATGGTTCCGTCAGAGACTCAACCGTGACCTAGATTGGAATTTGGGGCTTCTTTCAATTTTGAGAGTACCTTACCGCCGGCAATGCTCAAGCGCAGCGGCCGTTCGACAGTGACCCAGCGAGCATCCCGACATGTGGAAATGCTCGCAAGACGAGTCGTTCTTCCGGCCCGTAGTACGCGCATTGGGCCTAGGCAGTGAGTCTGAGAGGGCTGATGCCTCACTGACCTGCCATCCTGAAACTCCTCAGATCGCGTACAACAACCGAATAAGCATCCTGACATAATTCTTAGCGAGCCGAGCCCGCTCAATCAGCTGTGGATCTGTGGTGACGTTATTCGCTTCAGATGTGTGTATTTCTACCCAACAAATGTTGGAAAATCTCCCGCCATTGCTATCTTTCACTGTTTTGCTTGAAGGTCACTGAAGAATGGCCTGGAATACCTGCTTTTCCTGGGTTTTTCTGTCTCTGATTCTCTTCGTGCTCTTTGTTCAAGGTACGTTGTACTAGCACCACGATGAGCAGCGTGCAGAATTATTTTGTAGGCTTTCCAGGCCATCAATGGCCTTCCACAACGCAATGGCAATCCTTCAATGAGTCTCTTCAAGTTGGTGGCCGCCTCAAGGCATTGAGGCCGTGGGCTGCAGTATGTTACTCTGAGGATCCATTGTATGATCCAGCCGAGTGTCCGAATGTTCTTGCAGGCTATGACAATGACACCATCGTAAGCCGTCCAGACTCCAGTGCAGTTGATATCTTTTCGCTTATCATTGGCATTGACAGCGAGAAGATGTTCCCTCCGCGCTCCTTTGGCCGAACTGGGAGGCTTGTGGCTATGGAAATGGCTGCAGCCTCAACTATCTCGATCCGCAAGTAGTCGCTAATGGAACTTGCCATCAAGGCACGACGCCGCCATACAGCATCGCAATCGAAAATGCTCAGGATGCCAGTGCTGTAGTGAAATGGGCTGTTGATAACGGTGTGAGGCTTACGATGAAGAACACTGGTGAGCGGCTTCATTGGATTCACGTTCATGCGCTCACTTTGACTAACCCAGGACATGACTTCTTGGGTCGTTCTGCTGCACCGTGGACACTGCAAGTCAACGTGCACGGCTTACAGAATTTAGAATATATTCTGGAGTTCGTCCCCGAAGGCTCGAACGAAGCTCCGGTGCCAGCGATTACCATGGGTTCAGGCGTCAGAATGGTCGATGGTGTGTGGGCTTCTTCCCTTGCGGCTGCGATCGCTGAGGTGGTTTCAGCTTGGACCTTGGCGGAGGAGAAAAATGTCTCCGTAGTTCTGGGCAGTTGTCCGATGATTGGAGCCGGTATGCAATACCCCTAAATTTTCCTTAACACATCTAACTTTAGGTAGGTGGATTTTTCCAAAACGGCGGCCATGGCGTGTAAGTGAAATGCGACCGATCCGTCTTGAGGTCTCTCACTTTTGTTTAGACTGGTGCCTGTGTTAGGACTTGCGGTACGCCAATGAAACCATGGCTTCTCATACAACTGACATTTTAACACAGTTGGAGCAAGTTTTGGAGTATGAAGTGAGTTTGCTGGACATAGGATTCCGACCATTCACTTCATTTGGCCGACGGACTTACGTTTTCAGATTGTCACAGCCGATGCACAAATCCGAAAGATCAATTCTGTACAAGACCCGGATTTGTTCTGGGCCGCCCGTGGCGGAGGTGCGGGAAGCTGGGGGATCATCAGTGAGTCTGAGTGCCGTGCTGCTTTGGTTTTGTGATCGGCCTAATGTCATGAACAACTCGCAGCATCTGTCACAATAAAAACTTACCCCCCGATGACAATGGGTGCTTCACAGCTTGTCGTCGAACCGAATGCCACTCAAAATAAAACAGAATTGGCCATCGCCTTTACTACAATCGTGGCTAGCTATTCTAATGAATGGATCAATAAGGGAATTTCCATTGGGTTCGTTCAATATGAGGACCAGTACGAGTTGGTATGCAAGCATTTCATTCATTCTTCGCCCAAGCCTGATCATTGACATGATCAGTATCTTAACTGGCTTTCAAAAGTCGTTCCACTCGCAGTTCTGTTTCCTTTCTTTGATGAGCTACACTCACTGTCGGCAAACTACACTATTACCTCAAACAGCACAAATGAGTCAAGGTTTGCCTCCGTTCCCCAGACGGAACTGACGGCCATAGCACCCATAGCGGAGGCATTAAATACCTATGGTGCACCTCTCGAAGTATCCACACGACTCATACCCGAGTCATTCTTCTCGACGCGGGAATCTGCACGACAGGTTTCAGAAGCGATTTGGGCTGGCTTAAACATGATCAATGCTGTTGTGCGCAAGGTGAACGGCTCGACATTTGGCGTCGTTCCGCTGGAAGTCTCTGGAAGTACTCCTCCTGCTTTAAAAGCCAACGTCAACGAAACTGCGTCGAATCCTGCTCTATATGAAGCAGTATGGCAAACTACATTTGCTGGGTTAGCCACTTTCTTTACGATGGTTTCACGATGATGGAGTTGGCTGACTGATAGATCATAGATCGTGGCAGGTGAATGCGTCGCGTGAAGTGCAGGATGCAATGACATCTGCTATCACACATGCGGTTGACCCTCTGACAGCAATGGGGATCATTGGAAGCTATCAAGGCGATGGAAATGCCTACGAGGAAAATTGGAAAGAAAGTGAGCAAAGCCTGTTTGTCGAATACTTGTATACTGACCAGTGGAAGCTTTTTTTGGCTACAAATATTCCAACCTTACCTCAATCAAGCGCAAGTATGATCCAACTAACTGTAAGTTTATGCCTCATAAACCACCCCACCTGTGTCTCTGACATAACATTCAAACAAGTTTTCAACTCCTGGAAGGTTTGATCTGTTCCATGCCAATCCACTGCCTGCATTGTTGTCTGACCATTTCTTTCTTCCAGGGAGTCGACTGGATAGAGGACCTTCCTCAGTACCAGTGCTATTGACGCATAGGCAATGGTGACGGGAGATGTGTGGTTGATGTTTTTCGTCGGCGGTCACTCTTAGATGCTTCTGTTTCCTTGAATCGCGCTGTAGGACTGGCCGAGAATAGTAAAGGTACCACCACGCTGAGTACAGTAAGTCAAGTACGATAAACCCATGTGGCGATCTGACGCCTGTCAACATCCATGATGGCGTTCTCATGCGGTGCTGCGGCTCCGTGTATAGAAAAGTGGAATCACTTGTGATATGACTCATAGAATTCGAATCGTTCTGATCGGTTAAAATTGAAAGGAGAGCGCGGGAGTCGACTTACGCGCGCCGTCAGTCCACCTCAGACTTCAACTTGGACGTTGTTCTTTTACGCTCTCTGGTCGCATCTCGTATGCCCGCGTACCAGTTGCCGATAGCGGCCATCCTAGCAGCGGTAGCTGTGGGGAGCATCGTTGTCCTTTATCTAACGAGGCCCAAACTTGCAGGGAAGGTTCAACTTCCTACATTTGGTGGTGAAGATGAGCCGCTGCTTCACGACCCTTTCGACGTGACGCGGCCAGAGGATCTCATAGATGGGTACCCAATCAACGAAGCAGCCTTCTGGGACAATGTACGCCCTGTGTCAAGCTGCTCGGTACTCACTCACTCGCTTCTTTTTCCAGGTTCGCCTCTGGAAACTCCTGGTCTCCGCCCTCCTTGCGACAATCCTCGTTCTTCAGTCTGTTAGCCTGGGATGGACCGTTTCAGCCGGCGAAGGCGACAGTGTTCTGACTTATGCGTTGCACGTCGCGTACGCATTCTACCTAGCTGTTCTCGCCATTCGCTCCGTCTCTCAAAGTGCAGTCGCACCACACTCAGAGTCCATCTTTCATCTCGCAGTGTTGACCTGTGTGCCCACAATACTCCTCCTTGCGACAGCCATCCTGCCGACGTCACGACCCATCAGCGTGTCACTGATCCAGAGCTACCCTGGGCTAGTCGGACTTTGGCATGCTGTTCTCGTTCTCTACTTTGTCACTACGGTGATCGTGTTCACAATACCCATGGGCCCCACCTTGCACTACCCATCCGAGATCCTGTATTCGGAAAAGATTATCAAAGTTACAACGAACCGCGACGAGAACAATGTCTGTGGGGTGGTCGGAACGTCCGTCTGGGGTTATCTCCTCTTTAACTACACTACCAAGGTGGTCATGCTCGGATATACTTCGGAGTCCCTCGAGATCGGTGACCTGCCAGTTGTTCCTGGAAACATGCGGGGTACTCATCTCTATGCCGCCATGCGACGCACAATACGAACCATCAAATGGAGTTTCCGTTGGTGGCGACCTCGAGTAGGATCCGGTTGGGAGCTCGCATATCAGCTCTTGCGAGTAAACGCCTTGCCGTTAACGGGATTGGTATCACTGGCTGCTGTCTCGGCTTGCCTGTTCTATACCCCGCCGTTTTTCTTGCGACAGGTCGTGATGTATCTGGAGTCGGACCCCAATCGTGAGGACCGTAGTTGGGGTTGGTTTTATCTTGTCGCCATGGTCTTTTCTACCGCGTTTGTGGATCTTGGTAAGACGCGCGCCGTATTATAATGGTTTCTCCTTAACACTCGTCTTTCTAGCTACTGGTCAGCTTTGGTCGCTTGCTACGACGACAGTGCAAGTGCGAATCAGGATCCAGCTGAACACAACCTTGTTCAGTAAGACCCTTGTTCGCAAGGACATCGCATCATCTTCCGGCACCGCGGATAAGAGTAAGGACAGTGACAAGGATAAAGGAACAGAGAGCAAGGACGCTGAAGACGACTTTTCGAGCAAGGCGCAAATCATGACGCTCATGACGACAGATGTCGATCGAGTCAGTGACTTCTCATGGCATGCATTCGCCCTCGTTGGTGCGCACTCATTCATTTCCCCATGTCGCTGAATTGGTGTAGTTAACGTTAACGCATAGACTCACCGATCGAAATCGTTATCGGCACCTGGTTCCTTTACAATCTCCTCGGCGTATCGTGTTTTGTTGGGCTTGCTGTGATATGCTTGTTCTTGCCTTTGAACCATTACGGAGGCAAGGTCGTAGTCAACGCCCAAGAGAACCTGATGAAAACTCGTGACGAACGTGTGGCTTTGATGAATGAAGTACGTGGTATTACCATGGGTGAACGTGCACATTTTAATGGCGTGAGGTAGATTCTAGGGGCGATCCGCATGCTTAAGGTGATTGATGCTTCAGTTAATGATTTTGCACGAAGCTGACAGAGGATTAGTTTATGGCCTGGGAACGCAGTTTCGAGAAGAGGGTGTTGAAAGTTCGAGAAAGGGAACTGAAATATCAGAAACTGAGTTACATGGTCGAGTTGCTGTTCAACGTGCTATGGTCGGTCTTCTCGCTTAACATGCCCTCGAATCTTAACGTTAACTTGGGCTGCAGGGATGGCTCACCGATTTTGGTTACTATTATTTCTTTCTGGCATTACGCAGTCGTTCGTGGGCAGACACTCACACCCTCTACTGCATTCACTTCGGTAAGTTACTTTTGCCATACAGACGTCAATGTAACTGATTGAGATGTGTTCAAAAGATTCTCGGTGAGTAAGATGCCTCAAGGTCATTCGCAATTATCTGACGTCCCGTGGAGTCTTCAATGAGATGAAATTTGCGCTGAATGCTCTTCCGGAGACCTTTATCAACATGCTTCAGGTCAGTTCATACATCATTTCAAACGTTCCTGGAGCCGAGAGCCTCTTCTATAGGGCTTCGTCTCGCTCCGCCGCATTGAAAAGTACCTCCATGGTGTAGAAGTCACTCCAGTTCCGCCGCTCGACTTGCAGTCCCCGCAAATCACACTCCAAAACGCAACGATTACCTGGCCTCAGGACCGCACTCAGCAAAGTGGCAGCTCGACCCCTTCTGCTGTATCCACTCCTAGGACGAAGTTCATGCTGCTTGACCTCGCTCTATCTTTCCCCGAGGGCGAGTTGTCCTTGGTC
The DNA here is from genome assembly GCA_038093975.1 of Chalciporus piperatus. Classification (NCBI taxonomy): domain Eukaryota; kingdom Fungi; phylum Basidiomycota; class Agaricomycetes; order Boletales; family Boletaceae; genus Chalciporus; species Chalciporus piperatus. Next base: position 169,726 of record JBBPTG010000015.1, read on the forward strand.
TGTGGGAAACTTGGAAGTGGAAAGACTTTGTTGTTGTTAGGCAAGTGTTCCCGCGAAACGGACATGTTTCGCTGAGAAATACTGATCCGATGGTGCAGCGCTCCTGGGAGAGGCAGATATCCTCGCGGGGCAAGTGATCTGCCCAAGGTCACCGCCTGATGCTCTTGCAAGCTTCTCTGGAAAGCCCGCTTCTGTGGAGGAATGGGTTGTCAGAGGGATTTGCGCATACGTCCCACAAGTAAGTGATCCTCCGGTCTACAAATGAGACCTCATTGACCATCTTGCATCGCTAGACCGCTTGGCTTAGGAATGCGTCCATCAAAGGTATTTCGAGATGCCCTTTAATGGCCGAGTCTACAGCTGAATTGCTTTCAGATAACATCCTATTCACCTTGCCTTACGACGAGGAGCGGTACCAGAAAACCATCAAAGCGTGCGCACTTGAAAGCGACCTGCTTATCCTCGAAGACGGAGATGAGTCTGAAATCGGCGAACGCGGCGTAAGGTTCTTTGTCTCACTAACGATAACGCGCTGACCTGGACACTTCTCAGGTAAACCTGTCTGGAGGCCAGAAGGCTCGAGGTGAACCCCGTTCTTCTTTCGCGTTGTATTTTGATGCTGATAACGTCTTACAGTCTCACTTGCTCGCGCGGTGTACTCTCGTGCATCGGTGTTGCTTCTCGACGACGTTTTGTCTGCGGTCGATGCCCATACTGCCCATCACATCTACAATGAATGCTTGAAGGGCGAATTGGTTCGCGGAAGAACTGTCATTTTGGTTTCTCATCACGTCCAGCTGTGCGCCCCCGGTGCCAGCTACGTCGTTGCTCTCGAGAATGGACGCGTCTCATTCCAAGGCGATCGCGACTCTTTCCTCGGGTCGCCTGTTATGGCTACTCTTGTGCATGCGAACACAGGCGATGGCGATGAAAAGAAGAAAGAAACCGCGGATGCGGTCGCTGAGAAGGTTTTGGACCAAGATGAAACTCCAGAAGCCACATCCTCGCAAGAGGCGGAACCCATTTCGGAGACGAGTTCTACCGCGTTCACGACCGAGGAGACCAAGCCTGAGCCAGAGAAGAAGAAATCGCCCCGCAAGCTTATCGAAGAAGAGAAGCGCGCTGTTGGTCACATCGGAAAGGATATTTGGGAGACGTATCTCAAAGCTTGTGGAGGGTACAAGTACTGGATCATATTTGGCCTTGCCCTTTTCCTTGGAGCATTGAGTCCAGTTGTGGAGAATTGGTGGCTCAAGTAGGTCCTTGCCGTACATCTTAGGTTGTGAAGCTAATGTTCTCTGTTAGGATGTGGTCTGGCGCTGATCCTGATGAAGCTGCACGGAACGGTCCTGTCTATTATATCGCTATCTATGCTGCGGTATGTTATTCGTTAAAGACACGGAGGCGTTCGCTGACGTGATTCTGGCCGTAGGTGACAATCTTTGGTGAGTAAATGGGGATGTAGCGGGGCTCCGTAATATAACATGTTTTTGCAGGGCTTTTCTTGAACGTTTTCCGATTCTACGTACTCTGTGAGTCTCGGCTTGCGCTTACCTTGACCCAAAACTCATTGTCTCGGCAGACACTGGATCCATCAACGCGTCAACCGTTCTCTACAAGAGTAGGAGTGTCATCCCCGAGATCCCACTGGTTACTCATGCGAATGACAGGGCTGCTCGAAGCCGTTCTTTTCGCCAACATTCGCTTCCATGACACAGTTTCACGAGGTCGTCTTTTGAACCGATTTGGCAAAGACTTCGAGGGTATGGATTCCATTGTATTGTGAAACCTCATCACTCAGTCTGCGACTAGGTATCGACAGTTCCATGTCGGACAACTTTGGACGTAGCATCGTTTATGGTTTGGCAGCGACGACTATTATCATTACTATCAGCGTCGTTGGTGGCCTTCCGTTCATCATTGCCGCCTTGGCTCTCAGTTATGTTTACTACAATGGTGAGCGAAGCAGCGTGTTCGGTGTTCGGAGGGTCAGCCGGACTAATGAGATCTCAGTCTCCAAGGTGTACGGCCAGACAGCACGAGACATGCGACGTCTCGGTACGAGTGCGATAGTTCTGCTCCCTCCCCACGTCTAATTCATCTGCCCAGACTCCGTTACCCGGTCTCCGTTGTACTCGATCTATGGTGAGACCATTGCCGGCGTTGCGATTTTGCGCGCTTTCGGAGCGTCATCCAAGTTCTTGCGTGACATGATTCGCTGTGTTGATACTGTGAGTAACCTGCCGATGCATTGATCGCTGCGCTCACGCACGCCTAGAATGCAAACCCTTATTACTGGATGTGGGGAGGTGCGTAGTATTCGAAGGTTAGCAGGAAGGACAGTCGCGCTGATGATGGCCTCAAGTAAACCGATGGCTTTCTATGCGGTTCAACCTGCTCTCGAGTCTTGTCGTTGGTCTGACGGGTGCCGTGGCGGTGTTTTACCCAAGCATATCCGCCGCCTTGGCTGGCTTTGCTCTTGCTTTCGCCTCGAACATCACCCACAATGTATGCCATTCTTCTTTGCTATCTCTGCGTCACTGAATGACATACTATTCGCTGCAGCTCTTGTTCTTGGTGCGACGCTTCGTTGCTCTCGAGCAATCCATGGTAGGTCCTGTTGAGTTGCTACCTGCACATCGCGTACTGACTTCAGATTAGGTTGCGCTCGAGCGTGTCAAGGAATACTCTGAGCTTAAACGCGAACCACCTGAATTCGTTGAGCCTCGTCCAAACCCATCTTGGCCAGAAAACGGTCACATCAAGTGTGAGGACTTGGTGATCAGATACGCTGTGAGTCTGCTCCTCTCGATTCTGCCAGCACCGACTGAATTGCTATGAAGCCTGAACTCCCCAACGTGCTGCACAGTTTGAACTTTGAAGTCCTGCCTGGTGAAAAGGTATCAGTGTCACAGACAATAGAGGTTCCTTTATTAACCTCACGGTGGCCAGGTTGGTATTCTAGGTAGAACGGGGTCTGGAAAGAGTACCCTCGCTCTATCGTTCTTCCGATTCGTAGAGGCTACGGAAGGAAAGATTGCCATTGACGGCGTCGATATCTCACAAATCGGTTTGACGGACTTGCGAAGCAAAATCACGATTATACCTCGTAAGTGGACGGACATCCCGACCGCACACATTCTCATGGTTTGCGCAGAGGACCCTACTATTTTGAGCGGGACATTACGATCGGCGCTCGACGTCTTTGATGAGTACGAGGACGCGGACATTGTGAGTACCCCATCTCTCGTAGGATAGCTATGAATCTGAAGGTTCTTGGAAAGTTCGAAGCCCTTCGTCGTGTGCACTTGATCCCCTCTGAAGATGTGCCGGAAGAAACACCAGAGACGATCAACGTGAACGTTTTCCGTAACCTCGAGTCGCATGTCTCTGAAGGTGGTGACAACTTCTCGACCGGGTATGTATCCTTTTCTCTGAAGCAAAGACATGTCTCATGTCGGGTCCCGTTCAGTGAAAAGCAGCTTCTTTGTATGGCTCGTGCAATCCTGAAACGTTCGAAAGTCTTGGTCATGGATGAGGCAGGTGTTCCAATAAGCATATTAACTCGCGGAGTCTGACTTGACTGTTTGTGCAGGCTACTGCAAGCGTTGATTATGCGACCGACGAGCTTATCAGCAAAACTATCCGACAGTAAGTTACGATGCTCGTCGTCTTTCACAAATAACTAATAACTCGACACAGGGAATTCGCTTCAAGTACCATCCTCACAATTGCGCACCGACTTCGCACTGTCATCGATTACGACCGAGTAGGTGATCTGTATGCGGCATCCTGTCTTGTTAGCTGATAACCCCCGTGTTCAGGTGATGCTCCTTGACGAAGGTCGCATTGTAGAGTTTGATCGACCAGCGACCCTCTTGGCTAACCCCAATTCCAGCTTTTATTCACTGTGTAAAGCGACAGGTCACAAAGAGTTTTCAGTTCTCAAGAAGTTGGCAGGAGCGTAGAGAAACAACAGTCTATTATATTTATTCGATGCCAAAATTTGTACATACGCCATAGATCAATAACCCGTCATTGCAGGGAAACACAAGAGCTTCATCACTACATATTCATTGGGGACTCCACAGCTTTCGTGTCTGGAGGGGAGTTGCTCTTCCGTGATACATTGCATTGAAAGCAGCGTTGAATGCGGCCTGGTATTCGAGCAAGGCAAAACGGCGTCAACATTCAATATTCAATATTCAGACAGCAATCATACTTAAAAACCTGGATCCCTTCGGGACCAGGGATGAGTTAGCTAGTTAGTAGTAGCAGTAAGTACTAGTAGTAGTTGATGGGTGCCATGTCACATAGGCCCGTGACAATGTGCACGTGATTTTTGTCACGTTCGTATTACTATGTCACGAACGCGTGGATAGGACACGCTCTTGTCCCCAACTCCAAACTGATCATGTCGTCCAACTCAGACGATGCTGACACCTCGCCAGAGGTCATGTTGCAATTTTACAGGATGCTATATCCCTTCAAGTCGATATTCACCTGGTTGAACCACGAGCACACACCAACCAAACTCTTCACGCACCGCGAGTTCTCATTCACGCTCCAAGGAGACGTGTATCTACGATACCACTCATTCAATACTGCGGAAGACCTCAAGAAGCAGGTCTTAGCACTCAAACCTACCCGTTTTGAGATCGGACCGGTGTACTCAGCCAAAGTGTGCATTCTCTTTGGTCACAATACATTTGCCACTGATCACTGAAGCTCGTTAGCCACGCGACAAGAAAAGCGTCCGTGCTTCTGCATTCACCCCACAAAAACGCGAACTTGTGTTTGATATTGATATGACCGATTACGACGGCGTTCGCACATGTTGCTCTGCTGCAGACATATGTGTTCATTGTTGGGGTTTCATCGCCGCTGCAGTCAAAGTGCTTCACACGTCACTCGTCGAGCAATTCGGTTTCCGCCATATGTTATGGGTGTATTCTGGTCGGAGAGGGATACACTTGTGGATAAGCGATCCAGAGGCGATGGATCTCACGGACGAACAACGAAGAGCTCTCGTCAACGCAGTGACGGTGGTCGAGGGCGGGAAGGAGATGGTGAAGAAAGTGAATGTTAGGTTAAACAACAAGGCATTACCTCCTTCACTGTCCGGCGCGCTGTCCATTCTACGCACATTATTCGATCCCCTGGTCCTCGAGGATCAGGATTGCTTTGGCTCCGAAGAGGGCTGGGAGGCGCTCCTGCAGTTGGTTCCAGATCGATCCATTGTGGAGACTCTTCGGGCTGAGTGGTCGAAAGACCCCCATCGACCTTCTTCACAGAAGTGGAACGAGCTTGGTACCCTCGTCAATAAGACAAAGAACGCGCCTGAATATGTAAGTCCAGTGTTCTTACTTTCTTCCTCGCTCTCACTTGATGGTTATCCTAAGAACAAACTGCGGGCTGCACTTGAAGATATCATCCTTCAATATACCTACCCTCGCTTAGATGCCGAGGTTTCGAAGCACCGAAATCACTTGCTCAAGGCACCTTTCTGTGTCCATCCGAAAACGGGTCGCGTCTGCGTGCCTGTGGACCCGGCAAACGTCGACCGGTTTGATCCACGCGGCGTCCCGACAGTTGCTCAATTACTAAGGGAGTTGGACGCCGCGGGGGAAGGTGCCGACTGGGAGAAGACAAGTCTAAAACCATATGTCGAGATGTTGGATAGACACACAATGAGTCTGATGGAAGAAGTACGGAAGGCCAGACGAGGGGCGTACAATGGTGAGATCAAATTTAAACACATGCTATCTAGAGCGACATCGGCTAATTCACATGCACAGATGGTGGGTGGTGATGCTAGCCCAGAGTTTCACCGTAGAAAACATGTTACACCAAGTTTCCTGGACGCCATGTAGGATTATGCTACTCATTTTGTACCCTATGAAGATGAACTGTATCGAGTTCCGTCTCCAGCATAATTGTGGTCATGACCACTTCACCGCCACCCCCACACTTCAATGGTAATCGAAGAGGGATAAATTGCCACATATAGAAATGAACCGTTTGAGACCGTTTGCCGTGCTGCGGACCTTGCCTCGGTGGTGGACCAATCAGATTGATTGGAAAGGGAGATTACCTGTCAGCGCGGAGCAAGTCTTGAGACCAAAGATGCCTCGAGAGTTGCCTGGGAATACCCTGCCTCCCTGCATGGGCTAGTCGTTGACTACCATGTCCTACACGCTGATAACCGTGGCCCTCTCGGCGGCGTCGACCTCCCCCTCGGCGACGCCTACCACTTCTTCAAGCGACGGTAACTCGCTTTTCAACACCTCGACCCTGCTCTTCGGGTTCCTCGTCACTGCGCTATCGCTTTTCGGTGTCTTCATGACTTCCGCCATTATCTGGAATCGTCTTATTGCCCGACGCCGGGCTATTGATGCAATGATGGCTCTCAGTTCATCCGCAAGTACCACACGGACGCTTCGCCGACCCCCAATGTGGGATGTTTGGGTCATTTCCGATAAGAAGCCACTTCAGTGGCTCGATGAAAAGGTCAGCAATCTCTTATGTATGTCACATGTGGTCGCAACTTACTTCCCTGTGAACAGCCGTTAGCAGCTGATCGGCGAGTCGGAAACCTCCCGCGAAGCTCGCGGTCTGAGCAAACTATGCCCTTCTGGAAACGTCATCTATTAACCCGCCTCCCCCCCGAAATCACTTATCTGTTCCACCACCCAATACCTGCAGCAATTCCCCCACCCAATGATGCCGACATATGCTCAGCTGAACTGATCAATGGATCGGATATCCAAGTCTCACTACTAATATCCATGCCTCGCGCCCCCTCAACGCGGGAAAGAGAAGACGAGAATAGTCATTCGCTTCATGAATGGGTTCTCGGAACGACGAGTGTTGTATATCATGACCCTGCCTTGTCATAGGATGAGCGTCTAGTCTATTTCGCGACATGTATTTGTGGTCTCGTCATCCTCGTTAGGCTTTCACTCACACTGATTACACCTTTTGTTTTTCTTCGGTATCTGGACCTACATTTACGCCCCCATAGTACCGCATGGACGTTATTGTCTAGTCTCCGCAATTGTATACTCTCACCACCAAAGTAATCTGATGTACAGGGGTAATCCGCCAATTAGATTATGGCCGACGCCATCCGACGCCCACATCGTCTGCACACAGCATGCGCCATGCCCTCCTTCAAATGTGGCTGGAGGCGGACAGCATCAGCGATATCCCTACCACAAACTCAGCTCCGTCAAGTGCCGCCGTTCTTTTTGTGTATGTACCCTTCGAGAGCCTTGACCTTGATGGGTCCTGATCCCATTCTCGGGAAATCTGTGAATTGCTTCCTTTGGCTATTCCCCGCAGCCACCCTGTCGCACACCCAGTCTCTGACTTGGAGTCCCACAGCCGAACATTTGTCCTACTTCCGCCCCCCGGCGCCTACATCATCAGGAAGCTCCATCCGAATCGAGGCCCTGCCTCTCATTTTTGACTCTCGTGCGACGGCGCACTTCTACAGCAAGTCCTAGTCGGAGTTTACTGATCTGGCCCTCCGCGCGTATGCTCCACTTGATTAGTATCAGTGTGCTCATAACGAGAGCGCTCAGGATGGCCCGCGGAAATGTTCAACCCCGAGTGGCGGGCAGTGATCCCGATTAGGATAGCTGACGCGCAGCGCGGCACAGGCCAGTCCGCGATTCGTCTCAATATGGCAGACATCGGGTTTCTCTGAATGGTAACAGTCTTTCGGGGGAGTGGTGCTGATGATGTTGCTCATATTTTGAATTATATTTGTGGCTCAGTCTGTCCCGAATGACGGCGAGGGTGTTCCCCTTGACATTAAAAAGGGGGGGATGGGTGGGTGGAATATCATCCCGAGTCTCCCTCGCTCACGCACGTACACTCCCCCTGCGTACACCATCACACCCCCTTGCAGAAGATGCAGCACTACGGAGTGGGGATCAACCCCCTTTTCACGTCGTCACCTTCCGGGACGCCCTACTTTCGTCCGGTCCCTATCCAGTGGGACATCCGGCACCCACCCAGACGCGCGGCCCACATCGTTGAGCTGGAGCAGCTCATCTCCTCCAGGCAATTGATTCAGCTGGCCACACTCCCTGCGGTGCCCTCCATCCACGTCATCTCTGACCTCCTCTCGGAGGACTGGGTCGTGACCGCGGCCAATCCAACCGGGGTGACCGTGGAGGACATTTTGACCGCCATTTACCGGGAGTTACGCGTACCCATCACTCAAGCCGAATGGTTGCGTATGTCTCCGAGACAGCAATTTCTCATCCAAGACACATTCTACGCACGGTGCGCGGCATCCCGCGACTTCGAACGTACTCGTAACGCCGGCGTCCTCCGCATGGATTGCCTGCACAACACGACTACGTTCGCGGGACTGTCGTCTTTGATGTATAGAAATAATCGGTGGGAGGTCGTTTTGACGCTTTCAAGAGACTTCAGGGCTCGTGCCCCGAGTCAACGCCGGAACATTTAGATGGGCGCCTCGCCGATAATTTATTTTATCGTATTACCTACAGCATTTCTACCACTCTTATCGTATTTTTCGGAACCCTTTGGGATGTCATGGCAGTCCGGTACTGCTTCCCGTTATCTGTCATTCATGATAGGGGCACATGAGTATCGTTATTGGATTACCTCTTCTCGCTCTCACGTTATAGCTATGCTCATCATTCTTAGTGTATCAGAAGTTCCGTTGAAAGGCCACGGCCTCTGTAGTGTTATCGTTTACATCGTACGTTTGCCATCTAATTTCCATTGCCCATACCCTTGTCAACATTCCGTAGAACTTGAAGCTTGGGCAGAGCAAACATTCAAAGTGCAGCTAACGTTTGAACCCCTGATCCATTAACCTTGTCATCTCCATATATAGTTGGAATCTTCTCACAGCTATTGTATGTCCCTGGATGACATGGATGAATCCACTGCTTTCCCCCTTGACGTGGTAGGACCGGTCTGCAACTTCTTTTGTTTTCAGGTACTATGACGTCATTCGAGTCGCGTTGGGTTTCAATTTTCGGTGGGCGAGCGCACTGCAAGCGCGCATTCCAGTCCACGTTGATCCAAGCTGAAGCGCTTCGGACCAGTCGTGAATATTTTGCCATCGCTCCATTTATTTCCTCGGACCCACAGGCTGAAAATCGCAGAGGTTGCATTGAGTTGGAGGGCTCGGTGTTCACAGGTGTTCACCGGTTCACCCCCGAGGGAAAAACGATCATGATCAATGAAATGTAGGTATGTATCGAGTCAAAAGTTTTGGTTGATGTGCGCCACAGTGACACAAGGTGGTCGCCACTAGTGCCCCCTCGATACCACCGTAACGTGTCATACTACAACCCATGTAGCCGGTATCGCCGTGTGGCGATTCTTTTGTCGGTCAATATATGTTGCATGCCCTCTTCCACTTCAGACAGGATTCAACATGCCGTTCAGACTACGATCGTGTTCGAAACGAAAGAATCAAGAATATGATCACGACAAGGACTCGACGATAATACGTTTGGTGATCAACGAGTGGCTGAGGAACTTAAACACTCGGCTTGCGTCAACCCTTGGTGGGTCCACTTCCTAGTCAGTAGAATGGTCGAACGTCTTTTGAACGAGCGTATGCTTCTCGTTACAGGCGCGATTCTCGTCATTAGTACGATGCGAAAGCGCAAAGTCGTCTCCAAGCTATTCCTTGGTGACAGCTCGTTCGGAAACGCAGGATGCGTCCGTTTATTTGCGTTCCTCAATTCACCCCCTGGCCTTCACTATCGAGAGACTCTCGTTTTAATCAATCTCACGAACAACAAAATCGGTGCCGAAGGCCTTCGTGCCTTGTCCACCTTTTTGAAAGACAATACAGTCTTGAGAGAGTTGTATCTATCTGAAGTATGTGTCGATTATTTCGTTGGTTTTTTCCTTCGCTAATTTGTATCTGTGGCCATCAGAATCCTTTGACCACTGATTCATACGTTATCACCGAATTTGCGAATGCAATCAACTCATCACATCTGTATGCTTTGGAAATCAAAGATTGCAGCTCTTTGGGAGACGCGTTTATCCAAGTCTTCATGCCTAGACTCTCTACGTTCTATCTGCGAGAGTTGGACATCTCTGCCCTCAACCTAACTCAAGACATCGTACCCATCCTCGTAGACTATGTGAAATCTCCTCGATGTCTCCTGAATATCCTTTATTGTCACAACAACAGTCTGACCGCGGCTGGGTCTCGCAAGATTATCGATGCGGTAGAGGGAAACTACTGTCTGCGTACCCTCAGGCTCAATGATAAGGACATCGTGGATGTGGTGCCATACGGTCTGGGTAGCGAGGAGAGGACGATCGCGTTGTTGGAGGGCCATCAAATACTACGGAATATCCTGCGCCGGAACTCGGACCAAATGGAACGAGTTAGGGATGATTCCCTCCTGCTCCTACGTTATTGTCGCGCTCTCTTGGTGCGCTCAGGATCGACGAGGATGAATAAAGGTGTTCCTATTTTTGATCCCAACATGTTGGCTCGACCTGACGACAAGTCCCGTCTGATCACCCGTTTACCAATCGAGCTCCAACTGGAGATCTTCTCTTACATCGCACCTTCAGTTTCACTGGTGCAATGTGCACGAGTCGCCACCTTCGCAGCTGACGTCACCACCTTGTTCCTAGTCGGTCCTAAATTCGACGGCGTTCGCGCACTCACGAAACACCTCGAGTATCTGGTTGAGGAAAACTTCAAACTGCGAGCTTGGTGGCAGACACAGAGACCGGGGGACGTATGGATACCACATTGGTGGTGGGAATGCAGCTGCCGCGCCACGGATATCCGACCAATTTGCCGTTATCTACGCAAGTGGCAGACCGAGATGAGGCATATGTGGCTTACTCAGGTCGTTGGCGATGCTTATGGCCCAGGGACCTGAGCGCTTGAGCCCTGTACCGTTGGCCAGTAGGCCAACGGTAGCCCTGACATGGAGCCGCACACTCTAGGAATTAGGTATTTTTCCTGGGACCGTAATGTCAGTGTACGTATTCGTGTGCTGTGTTGGATAATCACGTACAGTAACCGTTTGGTGTTTGGGGTACTATGGGGCTTGTCATATTGTCGTCCATTAATGGAGAGTACTGTAACATGTTACAGCCCAGACACAGTGACGAAACTTCCTAATTGGCATTCATAAAAGCACGCTGGCCGGGGTACAAACATTTCACCGGAAAAGGGAACCCGAAGGAACACGAGTGCACTGATTCGGTCCGAGTCCCTGTCGTCAAAACACATGGTTTTCCTATCTGCACAACGTCCCAGATCGATCATAATGTCATCCTACCAAGTAGCCGGAACAAAGCAACCATAAGTCACATCTAGTATCGTCATTCTCCTTCACCCCAAGGCACTTCCATAGTACCGATGCAGTACTCTCCCATTTCTTCACGCTCCATATCCACGCCTCCCGGACCCTCCGACGTCGGCGTGTGACTGCTAGACGCTCTCTGTGTGGGCATGGCGATGATGACGGAAACGCCAAGTGAAGAGGGCCTCTCCCACTCCAGCACCGAGTCAACATCCGATGAACGTGATTCGGTCCCCGAGTCCTCCTCCTCGCCCGACGAGACTGTGTCCGCAGGCCCAGGAGGTGGCGCAGGTGGCGGCGGCTCAGGCAGCACAGATAAATGGAGTCTCCTGACAGCCAACGCCAAGAACTGCAATAGTATGTGATGATAGTGGTGACGAGATTCCGTGGATTTGAGCGGCGGGAACGGCTTCTCTGGTTGTTGTTCAGGGGGACTCAAGAACGTAAGGACGGCCGCAAAGGGCTGGATCCACAAGAAGGTCCGAACAAAAAAGAATTTAGATCAGCGAGAGTTTCGTTGGCATTGGTGGTCAGGGGGCAGGTGACTCACCGCGATGTTCTCGCATCGGATTTCTTCGATGTTGGTGACGCTAACATTCGGGACGCTCGCCCATAGGTCCCAGAGGATGGGTTTCTTGCCAAGAACAATGGACTTGTGGGTCGTCCGAGCAGGCCGATGACCCAACCTCCGCCTCCGCGAACTCCTCCGCCATCCAACGACCCCGATTACAGCAACGACGAACAACCCAATAGCGAGGAACGCAACGATGAGAGGTGGAGAGCCGTTCGCGCTGAGAAGGTTACCCAAGATACCTCCATATGTAGGGCCAGAGGAATCTGAAGGGGATGATGTACTTGTTGGGATCAATGAGCTAGAAGGGTATGTTTGACTGGTCATAGCCATCTTGCAGCCCTGTACACGCCACGACCGGCGCTGTCGTCAGAATTTTTGGCTGATGGCACAAGCACGAAACCTCAAGGCAGGGAGGTGGTCAATTATATGGGTGATTCTGCACTCCGCCATCCAAACCCTTGGTGACGATCCCGCCAAGTCAAGAGAGTGACAGTGAGATTCCATGGGGAGCTACATGTGAGAGCTCCTAAGCTCAGTTCGCCAGACCACGAGAGCCTTACCACATTGCAGTGAACGCAAAAATAGAGTCACGTCATGCGAGGGTGTCGTACGAGCCTTTGAGGTGCGGAGAAATAGTTTCGCCCGCAATATGAAGGGAAACATTGTGGTGTGAGGATAAACATAGTTAGTATACACCGAGAAACGGCCGTGCAACGAACACAAAAGTGAAAAGCAATGAATCCCACGATCCTACACCTTCCAACCTTTAGACATGCCTGCGCTTGATTCCCACACGACACACGACAGGCTTGCGAAGGAAGCCCTCACGAGTGGCAAGCTAAGAGCACATGGTGAGTCATGTGAGAAATCCGGGTGATGAGCGCGTGGTTTACTTACAGGCTGTTCAGGCTCAGCGAGTACGAAGTGGTAACGACGAAGGATGGAAGAAATGATAATCAGCAACTCCAGCGAAGCAAGGTTTCGACCCACGCAAGCTCTGAAAAAGCAAATCGTCGTTAGATCGTGGTTGGTATAGCTCCCGTGTAGCTTACCGTGGGCCAAACGAAAATGGATTGAATGCTTTCTGCATCGTGACATGATCCCGCTCAAACCACCTCTCGGGACGGAACATATCCGCATCCGTTCCCCAGGCATTCTGATCTCGATGAATAGTGTACGTTGGGACACTAAGGATTGCACCATGAGGGAATTGTACCCCGTTGATCGTCAAACCTCCTTCAGGAACGATACGAGGAAGGCCAATTGCCGAAGTGGAGTGTACTCGCAAAGCTTCATTTATCACAGCTTCCAGATAGGGAAGCCGTTTGACCTGTTCAAACGACGTGATGAGCTCATCTGAATCGCCCAGCGCATCGTCAAGTTCCTTTTGAAGCTTCTCCTGTACATCCTGGTGGCGGGCGAGGTAATACGTGATGGAGCAGGAAGAACTAAAGCGAATGATCAAGAAGTAATCCGTTTCTCATTGGGCATACACTCACTTCGACGTGGTGTCAGACCCAGCGATCAGTTGAGTGAGAGCTTCGGCAGTCAATTCTTCTCTCCCCATCGGATTGCCCTCGTCATCTCGCCCTTGCTGAAGTTTGCTAAGGAGATCAACACGGTCCACAGGTGTCGTCAAACGCTTTGCAACTGCAGCAATGGCTAGACCAGCTAGGTTCTTGACGGCCTGTCCACCCTTCTGGTACCAAGGAAGGAGACGAACGTAGGGTCTCCAGGAAGGGGGAAGGACACCCATAGATGCCGAGAATTCGCCACGGTCATTGAGAATCTGTACTGCGGGGATCTCAACGACCTGGCATCCTTTCTCCGTTCCATAAGACTTCATTGCATCCTTTTGGGAGACGGCAACGGGCGCAGAATCCCTCGCGTTGAGGACCATCCCGAACGGAGAACCAAAGGCAAGATCACCTATCGGATAAAACATTATTTGACTGACTTATGGTACTCTCCAAAGGATAACACATACCGATAATGTCAAACGCGAGGTAGTTATACCCTAAGAAACTTGTTAGGGCTAAGCAACACACTGGAATCATTGAGACCTACAGGTTAGACAGTCCATCCACAAACGGCCGTCTTGACCATACCAACCATCGCCTTCCGCACCAGAGCCTCCTTTGACCGCTGCGTCATACAATCGGTCCCATTGTTTCAAGAGTTGAGCGATGTAGAGCTGAGCGATAGGCTCGAACTCCAAAACGTTCTTCTGAGAGAATATATGCGACACAATCTTTCGCTTACGTGCATGGTCAGCACGGTTTCTGGTGTTGAAGAGTCCTCTGTGGATGGATACGAATGCGTCATAGAACTCAGACTTGAGGCTTCCATTCCCATGTGCATACACAATCTGCAGAGCCTCCGGGTCTGCAATCGATACATGGTTGGGCGCTAGACGAACGAACGTGCCTAGGAGGTTGAAATGAACGATGAAAATTGGAAGTTGCATTGGAGCGGGCACCATACCATATTTCTTGTGTAGTTCGTGAACGAGGTCTGAGCGGTGCCCTTGACTAGTAGTCCAACCGAGCCATAGGTCTGAAAACTTGGCGAGAAGAGGCCCAGGAATGCGTCGCTGGTTGAACGGGTCAAGCAGGTATGGAATGATGTGAGCCAGAAAGATTGACACTGGTACAATAGCGAGCACTGCCAACAGGTTAAAGTTGTCGTTGCCCGCGGGAGGGAGTAAGGTCACCCCAAGAGTGTGGTTCATTGTGGGGAGAAGGTGAAGTGGGGGCTGAGCGCTGAGGAAGAGGAGCGTTTAAGCGAGCTATATAGACCGTTCCCGGATCTTGTCTCGGCATATCGATCAACCCTGAATTCAATTACAATGTGGCACTGACTTATCGACATGACAAGAGCCAGCCTGAACTGCACTGGGGCATCGAGGAAGGGGTCAAAGTAAGATTGCTTCCGCAACGTGAAAATATACACTATCCTACACTATCTGAATCAGATCCAAGTACAAATCAATGGCAGCTGTCACTTGTCAACGTTTCAAAAAAGCTAACCCCTGTACCCCAGTCTCGGATCCAGCCGTTGTGGTGACAGCTGAGGTCGTCGAGGTTCAGGAACAACCTCTAGGATCAGTAGTACAAGGTACAGTATTATCGAGTATGGCCCCTCTCAGGATACGAATCGTTGGCGCCAAAGGACACCCAGGTCTAGCAACTTGGTCGGAATAGGTTGGTTCTCGATCTCTGTCCTCGACGGGTCCCCGTGATCACGCACTTTCCAATTCGGCGCCGTCTGAAGCCGTTTGAGTCGCTTTCTAAGTATGAGTACGGTATGGTTTCACAAAGCCCCAGACATACAGCAAGAGCTCCCACAGTGACATTGCCGCGGGCGAATGATAACCCCTTTCTCATGTATTGTCAGACCAAGTTTGGACCAAGTTGCATCAATGAAACAAACGTAACGTGTGTGTGTTAGTCCTGTCAGCTGCCTGAGATAACGCCACGACAAACCTGGTCAAGACCCTCAAGCTCCGCAAAGCCGACGGTGGGCGTGAGTATGTGGGTGTACCTTTGCTTGATGGCGATGCCATCCGTTGAGACGATGAGAGGTTGGGCACAGATCTGCAAATGATCAAAGTAGTTAGAAACAGTCTGTCCAATGAACTGAGCAGCGTGATAAGGGGAGCGGGCTGAGGCTGGACCTGCGAAGTGATAGCCATTGGTCACCCCAACCTTGAAGAAAATCGGTAGAACTATAAATCACAATGCTGGGCACCACGTCTGCCTCGAGTGCAGGCAACCCGAGAGCTTCACTACGAATGCTGTTGTTGGTGGAAAAGACATCAATCACTTCACCTATGAGCTTGGCGAAGTGAGCCCAGCGTTGCTGTGCTTCACGAGGAGCAGGATCTTGCTTGGTTTGACGATACAAAGATCTGGTTGAACTGAGTTTGGACACTTCAAGTTTGCTCAACTTATAACGGTGACATTGTTCCATTCAAAAGCCATCGCATCCCGTCGAATTGTCTCAATAACTTGAAATCGGGCAATGCACCCAATCGTCGACAATTCCGACACCGAAAGGGAGGGCATGCACCGTTCATTATTACCACGAAATTCAGAACGCCCGAATACTTCAACGAACCTTCCATATCGCTCCATGTCCCACCCAGCAGCACTACAATGGCACGCGACTACCTCGTGTTGATCGGGCTCAGAATATCCAAGTATCTGCCAATGATGGCGCCTGATCGAGACTCTGCGGCCGGAGCCCTCACGGAGCGGGGGTAGTCCTGCCAGGCTCTGCACACCAGGCTTCCTGCTGTGTTTGGAGTGACACGTCCGTCCCGGTGCTTTCACGAGAAGGCTATAAACCTGCTGAAGTGCATTCCAATAGTTGTCCTTTTCCTCCAAGTCTCATTCGCCTCGAGGCGCCGGCGCCGTAGTTACAGAGATGCATCAGCCTGGTCTATATGCTCTTGCCAGCCTCATATCGGGGGTTTCGGCAGCCATAGTGTTGCGAGATCGTACGAGCTATACTACAGCCCGTTCACCTCAGGGTCTTTCCCGCAATGCAACCCAGGGACCGTCAATATGCAATGAGTGCGGTTCTAACTCCAGTCAGATGTCCCAGTGTCAAGTTGCCTATAGTATGTTTACTCTCTTGTTTTGCATTCATTGCGCGGCTGATGTATCCATGTACGCCATCCAGTAAATACTATAGAGGACTTTTGCTTGTGGGCTCCCCCGCAGCTCAGTTCCGCACCGAGCAACACGGAGGTGAGTACGCGTTGTGATCGAAAGGGGAGTTAAGCCGACCAGAACATTGGTAGCACACCCAAGTCGCGTGGTGTATGAAGGTGTGTCAAGGGACGACATATTTCGTAAGAAAAGGCTAATCATTTTCTCTAGAGTGGGCACGAAACATGTCTCATTCCAGATGAAACGATTTCGTGGGCGCACCTCGTGGTCACCCCTGAATACGTTCAGGTCACAGGTATGAAAGTGAGAAATATAATGCATTTTGGCGACTGAACTGCGCGTCATAGGTGGTGGCAACCTTACTCACATCAACGTCCCTGCTGAGGGCTTCGGTGCGGCCGGTGATAGTGATTCTGTCCACAGACTCGTCTTTACGAACGCCTATGGCCAGCTTGAGCAGTTCCATGACTGGACGGTAAACGTCTCGTCGGTCGCCACGCAGTATTCTCACAAAATATGGGCAGAGTTTTTTGTCACAGGATCAGTTTTGCTTCCGGGCTTGTAAACCCTCCGTGAATGCGTCAACCATGTGTCCACCGATCCACGACGTCCTAGCGTGTCAATGGGATATCTCCCAGAATTCTGATATGAAGAGTTGCACAGGCTGTCCTGGGGACATGGCGGACGTGAGTCCAGCTGGGACCAACCACGCTATTGCTGACCGCCTCTCCAGAACGTGGGCGGTCATGAACCTTTGGCATTGGACCAAGATGTTTTAGCAGCCCCCATTTCCCATCCGTGTAGATGTACGGGAAGTAGGATGACCGGCCATGGAGGCATCGTTCGTCGGAGAAGAGACGTCACATCCGTATCTCCTTCGACGTCAGCAACTCCCAGGTTAACCCCTCGTCGATCCTCCAGGTCAAGCAGCCCCAGCACGTCGCCTACCACGACAACTGACGCTGGCACGACGATCACCTTCCCATTTCTCCCATCTTCTACCCCACCTTCCACGTCTTCTAGTAGTCAAGCTAGTGAAACCCCGACCTCCATCGCCTCTACCACTCCGTACCCTCATTCTCACTCGCACTCACATACGCACTCAAATTCGCATTCAAGTCTCTCAACTTCATCATCCATTTCCCTCCCGACCTCGTCTTCATCACAGCATCCATTTTCCCATCATCCATTCAGTAGTCCACGATCTTCTCCGTCTTCCAGTGACCTCTCTTCGTTGCCCTCGACGTCATCGAATCCACCAACTTCATCCACATCTCCTTCGTCTGACCCTCCATCATCTGCACCATCCCCATCCTCCACACCAACATCTTCTTTACCATACTCTTCCAACGGGACTTCATCCGCGCCCCCAACGTCATCCTCTCCCACAGTAACATCATCTCCCTTTTATTCTTCATCTCCTTATTCCTCATCTGACCCCCCTACATTCTCAATACCATCATCGTCGTCATCATCTGTTATACCCACGTCTTTTTTGCCGTCTTCATCATTTTCACCATCTTCAAGTCCACTAATTTCGACACCCTCATTATCATCCCCGTCATCATTGCCATCATCGTCACCGTTTACCTCTTCCTCATCTCGAACGACCGAACTCACTACTTTCCAATCATCCTCCACACCTATCGACACCACACCTCTCACCCCTTCTTCTTCGGGTTCCTTCACGAACTCGAACTCTCAGGCACAAGCCAGCTCGCAGTGTCCTGCTCGATCACGGACACCTGTGAACACAGGATCCGTTGCGTCTCCGCCTACGTCGCTCCTTTGTCTGATGCTTGTGGTCGTCATGATCATAACATCACCTTCAGTGTAGGAGTACTACTCGCACTTTGAGTCCGTGGACTATTTTCCCATTTCCTACATATAAACCTGCTCTTCGACTTGTATTATTTCAAACTCGTACTTACATGCGTTGTGACCTAGATAACCTGCTCTGGTTTCAAGTTATACCTCATCATTCCAGACAGTTTCGATTTCGTAGCGGATTGATTCTGCTGTGCCTTCCTTTCGTCCACGAATCATAGACCACTACACTGACACAATATACCGTACAATCGGTCTACACCCTCCCGAGATGACGATGGCAATTACAATGGTTCGATATCAGGAACTGGACCCACGGCGACGACTCTCGACGGGTTCACCTGTGCCAGGTCCAGGGTTAGCGTCATACCCAACAGTCTCAGATGGTAATGGAATCCAGACCTTTGTCTGGGACCAATAGTAATGGACTTTGATGTGCTGGAAGTCGGTGCTGGATTTGAATGCATCGTTGTTCCAGTATAGCTTCCGCATCCATCTAAGTATGACAAGTAGGAACGAAGAGTGAGAGTGAGATTCAGCATCTTCCAACGAAGAGGTTCGCAGAGGAAAATCTTACGAGTGGATGGCAGGATAGCCATGACGGATGGTTCGGAGGTTACACTTGAAGTGTCCTACATACACTGGATCGAAGCGGACCTGGAGCGATTCAGCGGTCACCATGGATCGAGAGAGGGATCTTATCGGACGATCTTACCATCGTCACGAAGAGCCTGATATCTGCCTCTGTGAGCTTATTGCCCACGAGATAGTCTTTTCCGGTAAGCATCTTCTCGAGACGATCCAGACTCTCGAAGAGCGAATACACCGCTTTCTCATATGCTTCCTGTGATCCCGCGAATCCAGCCTGGTACACGCCATCTATGCACACGAATCAGCGCCTTGTTCCATTCAACGGAAAAAGAAAAGACAAGAACGAGGACGAGGACGAAAGCACAGCAACGACACGCACTATTCACAGTGTCGTAAACCCACTCATTGATCGAATTGATCTCCTGGCGATGTTCTTCGGGATAAATATCGATCGCTGCTTTCTCGGGTGAAACGAACTCGTCGAAAGCGGTGTTTAAAATGCGAATGATCTCTGAGCTTTCGTTGTTGACGATCGTGTGCGTTTTCTTATCCCAGAGAACGGGGACTGTGAACCTGCGAGGATGTTGGTTCGTTCAAATCGGTTTCTCGAGTCGATAGGGGGGAAGGGTACCTTCCGCCATAGTTAGGGTCGGCTTTGAAGTAGATATCTTTGATATGTTTGGCGTTGTAGACGGGGTCGGGGTCTGATCCGGGGAAAGGATCGACGGTTGCGAATACCCATCCGTTCTCGCCCATATGGGGAGATACGGCGGTGACAGCTAAAAACGATGTAACATGTGGATTCGAGGGATAGAAGACTGCTCACGAATGATGTCTTCGAGGCCCTTCAATTTCCGTGTGATGAGCGTGCGCGTGGCCCATGCTATGGGATAACGTTGAGGACGGGATTGCAATGGAGCGTGAAGACT
The DNA here is from genome assembly GCA_038093975.1 of Chalciporus piperatus. Taxonomy (NCBI): domain Eukaryota; kingdom Fungi; phylum Basidiomycota; class Agaricomycetes; order Boletales; family Boletaceae; genus Chalciporus; species Chalciporus piperatus. The sequence goes on from JBBPTG010000015.1 coordinate 189,662, forward strand.
CACGACACGCGTACGAGATGTAGAGATGGTACCTGTCTGAAGAAACACAGTGTGAGGAAAAAACGAAGTCAGTCCAGAGATGCTAGCTCAGATACCTCTTTCAGGAGCAAACTGGCCACCCTTCTGGACCCAATTCCTGAAGGACGAGGCAGCTCTCTTGAACGAGCCGTCTGCTTCAAGCGGCAATTTACCGATGTCGGCTTGGAGAGACGTGTCGCGAGCGGTGGACATGTTGAATTTTCTGTAGGATGTGAGCTGTGTCTTGAACTGAGGAGAATATCTTCGCGGGCAGGATACCGTTAGGGGTCTCCTAAGTGCGCGACTTATAAGTTGGACAGGAGTAGCCATACAAGGCAGAATTTTCACTTGGGATGTAGTTGAATTTATAAGACGACGGTCACGAATGACAAACGTTGTGTAGTAATCCCAGTCTAACGGCACCTTTCATCATCCCTTTCATCATCCTGTCACAATTTCCTGAGAGACCAAAACACGAAACCGAGTGTCCTTTTGACAAAGCGACCCCACTTTAGGTACCAGCCATCCCAACAACACCAACATGGTCACGGATCTTGGCAATCTCGCTCGCGGTCATTCCACCTTTGCTCGCGCGTAAAAAGTCTTCAAACGCAATCAACGCGTCATTCTCGTTGGCAAACTCGCGGCTGGAGAACACGTTTAGTCATCGCCGTTTAAAAGTAGAACATAGTCTCACCGCAGGAACGCAAGTAATCGACTCCAAAATTCGGGTTCAGTGATGGTGGTTTGGTATGTTGAATGCGCCGAAGAGAGAGAAGAGGAGGGGATAACCGAGGTGTCCAACGTGAGAGTGATGTCCTGAGGTCTGCTAACCTCTGCCGACGAATCGAGCGACGCGACAGAAGGCGAGGGCGACAAAACGATGGAGGGTGTACGAGTGTGTCGATGCCCTGGGGAGAGTTTCGCGCCTGAACTAGACCCTGAGGGTTGCATGGCTTCCTCCGGTGCAGAGGTAGGGAACGATGTTTTTGTAGGATCCCAATCGAAGCCTGGTTTGACCATCAAATTTATAGTATCACCGTTCTTTACGTCGTACTCCTTGAGAAGCTTGTTGTCGACGAGTGCTTTTCCCTTGAGGAGCAGTCGTTGTGCGTCCGCAGGCGGTGCACGCGGTTGTGATGCGAGCTGGGATTTAATGTCGGAGATGGTATCTGTGGATTGCACTGCAAGAGTGAACGAATGGGGAGGCTTCAACGATTTGAACGTAATGTTGACTGTGGCAGCTTGATTCATCGCGGTTAGAAGAACACGTCGTTGAGGCGATGTCGGTGTGGGTCTGGCCTACCTTGTGGCGTCGAGGACTCTCCCTTACGTTCTGGAACAGGTGGTACTGGTATCTACGAGCAGCATGAGAGGAAGCGCATAGCCAAAGCTGATGCGCTACGCACAAACAAGACTGGGACCCTCTTGAGTGTGAGACGAGGAGGTGCTTGATAGTCATCGTCGAATGTCACTGGCTGAGCCGCGATCGTCTTGGTGAACGACTTGATGAATGCGAGTTCGGCTTGATCTGCCATTGGCCCAGTCAAATATTATTCTATCTCTCTCTCAGGTTCGTAGACTGCAGCAAGTGGACCGTCTGTGGACGAGTTTCGTCGTAGCTGGATCATCCTGGATGTTATCTCTGTGACTGTCTCGTGACATCTCATCACACGGCGTGACAGCTCTGTCCGTTCGTCACGCTCGTTCCTCCGAATCCTTCTCGTCAAATACAATGGCCGTATGTACACCTCTGCCAACTCACAGAGCGTACATGACTGACAGTTCGCGTTTATAGTCGGGTTTCGGCTATACTGGAGGTGCGCAAGAAACCGGCGTTGATTCCACTCTGTGTTGACAACCACACACAGGCCGTTCACGGTGTTTCACCTACTGGCAGGAATTCCAAAAAGTAAGACGACAATGCCGTCTTGCCCACGGCGACGATACTCATACAGACGTGTCGTAGTGTTACGCTCAAGCTGATGCACCTCAAGAATGCAAAATGCAGGCTGAGGACTACTTGGAATGTCTCCACCACAGGAAAGAGGTACGTCTCTTCGGCCTTCAACTGCATATATGCGTTACCAACTATTCCTAGATCGCACGAGCCAAGGTCATAAGGGCAGAGTATATCAAGCAAGCAGAACACCAGGTCCAAGAAGGTCGCAAGATGGCGGACATCCTTGCAGACGGTGTCATTGTGAACGTTGGTCTAATACAACGTGATCAAGCGGCTGCTCAACACAAGTAGGATAGCGGGTTACTAGATCGCTCGGTCGATCCTATGTCGCTGTTCTAAGGTTGGCATGGAATATATCCTTACCTTGGCGTGTTCGTGACCGCTGTTCCGCAAAACCTCACCAAGACCCGGTCATACCCAACCTGCAACTGTGGTCCAAGTCGACATTGGCATCTCATTTCCCCCTGACATAGAAATACTACATTAGCATCTACTACTTAGCAAGTACGACAATATTGTGATACTACCTCGCCTTCCTTTTTGGTCCATCTTTCCTTCGTTCCTTCTCGCAGCCAAAGAAGCAGGTACATTACTCGCTCCTTAGTCTGGTGGAAGTGAGCCTACTCCGTGACTCCTTTGTCGTGTTCCCCAAATGAAACTTACTACCCATACGACGCCGTCAGGTACGTCGATGAAGCTTCCGGTCATAACCGTACCCTCCAGCTCGAAAAACAGGTTTCCTCCTTCCCTCTATCCATGCTGCACCTCCCTTCTTTACGTGAGGTCATCCTTTGTTGATCGCAGATGTCGACAGTGATGAACACCACACCCAACCAGAGACCAGCCAACCCCCAGTACACAGAGCCTCTTTGCAGATCATTGGACAAGACTCATCCTGGCCTATGCACGACATCGCCGACTCTTTACCCTTCGCGTGGAGGACGCGGAGGCGCCAGGAAGTGACTGGGATGAGATATTGCGGAACGAACGAATAAACCGTATGTCGATCCTTGCATGGACTCGAATGTCACCTATTCAATCCCCCTCTCAACCTGCAAGGACGAATACAACCCTCACATCTCTCCTCGTTGCTCGCCATACTTGTATCGAAGAACGTGGCAGCCTACGAACCTGCTAAGCAAACGCGATCGGTATTACTACTTTGGAGACAACCCGAGGATTGGGCAGAGGCACTACATTCATGGGTGATGTCGATTCTCTGGGCAGCCCTTCTCCTTTGCGCTTACTTATTTACCGATCTCTTGAAGGCGACGGCATCGGGACAATTGAACACGATATTGACGTTCTATGAAATAACAGATCCGCCTGTTCTATCCCCGTTGTCCGGACTGCCCGTTCCGCTTCTACGTCAGGCGATCAATGTACTGGCACGTTCAGGACGGGCTCAGATCATTGGCGTTGCTGATGGGGAGGGTGTAAGGCTGTTTCCAGGTACAAAGTAATGCTCTGCTGTTGTACGGTGCATACCTTTGGAAATTTTTATTACCTGTATGTTCGGTGTAAGACTAGCGTAGTTGAAGCAAACAAGCCGGGGACATTAGCCCCTCCAATGCTTCCCAAACGCGGCCGATGAGGCCTGCAGGAGGAGACGTTGCCTGGTAGACGTTGCCCGGTGCAAAATGCACTTCGGCGCAGCCTCTCACTTCTCTGTGGTTGGAAGGCGTAGAGATGGATTCGTCCTAGGACGCTCCGTACCCGACCTTATCGATGGCGTGATGCGTCTACAGGAATATGACAACCAGCGGACGGGAATATGTCTGGCAAGGGAACCAATGCTGAAACGACTCTACTGTTGACCACAGTTTAATCAACGGTGAACGTTAACTGTCCCCTTCTGTGTCTCAATTGCGAGGTCAACATAGTACAGTCTTATCCCGAGGAAAAGAACATGATGTATTTTGATGTCGAAAGCATGCGGGTGCACATAAGGTAGTCATATGGTGCTCAGTGCATACATAAGGGCTGCGGTGGGGGGGAGATGGGAAGTTGGAGGATGCGTTTATTTCTACAGAGGATGAATCAATCAAATTTGAACGCTTGAATGACAACATGTATATACTCACCAAGATGATACCATCGAACCTCTGCTTGTACCAAGCCATAGTGTCATCCTTGCCAATACGGTGTTGGAAGCCAACACGAGCCTTGCGCTCTTTTCTCCTGGCCACACGCATGCCTGGTCTACCCATGACCACGAAGAAGTCCATACCGAAGATACCGATACCAGGGTCGTATCGTGCACCGAGATCGATGTGCTCTTGGATACCGAAACCAAAGTTGCCAGTCTCCGAGAAGTTCTTCCGCTTCAACTCGTACTCCTTCACCTTGAGACCACGCTCAAGGATTTCCTCAGCCTTGGGCCCCCGAATGGTGACGTGAACAGCAATTTTCTCGTTTCGTCGGATACCGAAGGTACGGACGGTGTAGCGGGCTTTGGAGGTCACGGGCGTTTGGCCAGTAAGCTGCTCCAAGACCTTTGATGCACGGGTCAAGCGATCACCAGATTCACCGACGCAAATGTCTGTTCAGGAACAGGGTTTCGTTCATGGGTCTGTGGTATGTACAGAAAGTATCCTGAACGCACTGATGACGAGCTTCTCGATTCTGAGCTCTTTCATGGGGTTGGTGGGCGTCGTCTTTTGTTCGGCCTGGATTGGTCAGGGTGGATGAGTATCTCGATGTCGTGTACGTGCATGACTGAATACTTGCCATGGCGTTCGTCGTCTTAGCGTTATCTTGTCGCTGTCGAGAGGGTCTTCACGTTGGTCTGCTAGTCGTGGACGGTTTGGGCAATGTGGCTGAAACCTTGTTCTCTCAACTGACCAGTCATTCGGCAGATCCCGGATCTACCAAGTGGGAGATGTGTCATCAATTCCTGTATCAAGTACATATGCTCGCATATACGGATATTTGTGCGAGAGGAGTATTAAGAAATACTACGTACGAACATAGATACGTCATAGGCCAGCCTGGGATCGGTAAGACACCTCACATTGAGCTCGACCTAATGTGTATTCCTTCTTCCTCGTCTACATCATGCTCACACGTCTCCTTGAGCGCAAGCTTGTTGCGAATTCTCATCGGGCCTCCCGTTCCATTCTTCTCGAACACAGTCGCTCTTCATACATTCGCCGATGACACGCCGTAAATATCGCAGGCGTAATGGCCCCATCTTGGCGATTCGAGCGTATTTGCCAGTGCTCCAGTTACAGCTTATTCACCCAAATCCAGTCGCTGGAAGGCTTGGAGCAAGCAACGCATAGTTGAGCGCTGAGCGCTGCATAATGATCATATGGAATAAACACGAGATCGAAAATCTTGCGCAAGTTGATTATTCTCCTCGAGTGGCAACCTCTGATGAGGAGCCTTCATCAGCCTTCTTTTCGGATTGACTGTGCAGTATATGACCGATCTTGGGGCCAAGTGGGGTCGTGTCGCCTGAGGTTCGAGAGGATGTCCGATAACGAAGTCGAGAAGGAGATTCGCTACGTTGCCAACCAGGCGGCGCATGCTTCTCCGAGCTTCCTTCCAGCAATAAATAGCCTCGATGCAGTTGATGGAGGCCCGTCTACGATATTCTTTGTCTTGCCAGAGCAAGATAAAGCTCGTCTCCCACATGCGCGTTGTCTGCCTTGAGCTACTAGACCGAGTCGCTGAGTGAACGGGAGTAAGTTTGAACGGAACGACTGGATAAACCAACGCTCCTCTGCAGGTTCGAAGATCAGTCACATAATGTACCTGGAAACTGAGAGTGCGCAATAGGGCAACTCACTATATTATTTTCAATCCTCTGAATCGACGTACAACTTAAACCACTCATGAGAGGCTCAAAAAGCGTGCGCAGGACAGCCTTCCAAAGTCCTGCCAAAGCATTCCCGTCCGTCCGTCCCACACATGTAATCAAAGTCCTGGGCGAGGGCGTCTTTAAACCGTTGCACCGTTCGGTTGGTTTCTAGTCCTCATACCTTGCAGAGAGGGACAAAGTTGATGTGTGCGGAGCAGATGAGTTCGTAGGTGAATGAGGAGGGCGCGAAGTAGGCTAGAGTGGTACTTCGGCGGTTGTGGTTGTAGTTGGTGGCATCTCGAGGGTGCTTAGATGGAACGAGGGAGTTTGTGGTGTTGAGCGAGTCGATAGGTGGATGGGGTTTAGCTTGTCCGGTCTACTAGAGCTACAGAGGAATTAATGGATCATGGGCATTTAGCACCAAGTTTGACCAGAAGGGTGCTTAGGCATCACGTCATGCCGTTGTCGAGTGCTAGACCGCATATGATACATCATACAGATAGCTCTTGTCCTGGCAGGGAGGTTGATCTCATCACAGAACACCACCAGCGTCCAATCTGGACAGGCGCAAGGATAACGCCGTTCAACCGACCCACGAGGCCAACGTGCGAGATACAGTGCGACGGTCGTAGAATTCGGGGCCCGTAGTTTGTTTTGGCTTGATGTAAACTGACTCAAAGACAGTTGTGGCGAGGCAAGGAAATGAACAAAGACGTCGACCAGCCGAAAAATGGGTGACCTGTCACTCCGGGAGGGATCTTGGCTGTTCTGAAACGTACTGAGCAGTAGGACATCCACTTATCATAAAAAATACCTTCGCGACAACCCAAGCCGTCTCCCCTTGGGTAGGTAATCGAAATGATGCGAAGCATCTTCGCCCGCGATCCTGTGCGGAGAAAAAGACGTCTCGCAAATTCAGGTTTTCCGCAATCAAAGGCATACGGCACCTGAGATCTGAAACCTAGTTAGTAGAGGGATACGAGTTACAGACTCACACAGAAAGTAACGTAAATGTACCCATGCACCAGGAGCTTGTGGGAGAACAGAACTTGAATGTAGTTCAAGGTGGCCGTGCATATCTTGCCGAGTTCCCCAGCGTCAAAAACCTGGAAGGGTTATCGGACGACTTGGGACGACAACATTCAGTTGCGCGACGAGAACAAACGAATCTATTGTGGTTGTATCCATGTCGTTGACATGAGAAGCAAATCATCTGACTTGCTGTCTGAATGAAACAATCGGCAGGCGAACATCCCCAGGCACGATGTACAGCAGCATCGGATCAAGTACTCTGGGAACTGGCCTGAACCACCTTGAGAGTGAATTGACAATTGTATTCCGGCTCAGCGCTCAGCCTAGCTCAGTCTAGCTTGCTGTACAGAGTGGGTCAAAGGAAGGCACGAGAACTGACTCGCTGGTTTTGTCAGCAACCAAACATGGCCCAAACATACTAAATAGCCAGTGTGCCCGAATACTGCGTCTCTGCTCCTCACCATCACTCCGTCCTCTAACGCCCGCCCGTCTGCCAACAAACTTTCAATGTACGTTCTCCCCATCGTTCTCAGCGTTAGCAATGACAAAACGTTCTCTTCGTCTGACCGTTGCATGTGCCTAATCGCATCTTGATGCCACCTTTACCCACACTGTCGTTGATCGTGTGCGATTATGCTCGATCTCTTCACGATGCTCTTCCCACCGCTTTTACAGACTCGCTAGGATCTTAATATCTTACTGCTATGGCCCTTAAGCGCATTAACAAGGTAAGAATTCCTACAGCCGCGTTATCGCCTCACGTGTGGCGCTGGGGCGCTATCTAAAAACCGCCCAAACTGACGAGAATCCTTTCAGGAATTGATTGACCTTGGTCGTGACCCACCCTCGTCTTGCAGCGCTGGTCCTACAGGCGACAACATGTTCCAATGGCAAGCAACGATAATGGGTCCGGTGTGTTGATATATTCCTCCGACGCGATGTCAATCCTGACTCATCCTGGGTTCAGGGTGATTCACCTTACGCTGGTGGCGTTTTCTTCCTTTCAATCACCTTCCCTACGGACTACCCCTTCAAGCCTCCTAAAGTCAGCTTCACCACCAAGATCTACCACCCTAACATCAATGCCAACGGTTCCATATGTTTGGACATTCTCAGGGACCAATGGTCTCCAGCATTGACCATCTCGAAAGGTTTGTTTCGCTGTTCTCTTTGTGTATCGGGCACCATGAATGATTTCGGATCTTCAGTTCTGCTTTCGATTTGCTCTATGTTGACTGACCCTAATCCGGATGACCCATTGGTGCACGATATCGCACATCTGTACAAGACAGATCGTGCTCGGTATGAAGCGACCGCCAGGGAGTGGACAAGGAAGTGAGTATTCAGGGTTGTGAATTGCAAAACTTTAGCTGACTTTGTTTCATCAGGTACGCCATGTAGTACAATTGCGACTTTCCTGTACATACAAATGATTGTGTTGGTCGGCTGTGTATCAATGTCTTCACCACTGCATGTCTTCATGTTCTAGTATTACCCTTCTATCCTTTTCCGTTGTGCATCAGGCTTTGAGCCAATGTTGATCGATCTGATTCATAAGCAACCCTTGCGCGCAAACTCCTGTGTAAATCCCGGTGAACAAACTCAAGGCAAGTTAGTGAACAGCTTTCCTGTGATCACCGGTGTCTCAGCTTGGTCTTAATCAACGCCTTTCATATTTTCAAATAATCTCCGAATCATTCTGAAGCCTGTAAGATGCCTCAGGCTCGAGCCAGTCACGGTATCACAACAGTCTCTCTTGGCTCCACTCCTGACCCGTCCTAGCTATGTTTTACGAGGTCTCGAGGGTACACATCGAGCCAGTTTGTAACAACCGGAGGTTTAAATTAAACCAAAACGGAACGTTTTTCGATGGCCTTCAAACCCGAGCCAGCGCTCGGTTGTGCGCTCATCAGCGCAGCAGCCTTCAGCGGCGTTCAGTTTCGGTATTTCCGGTAAGTCACTCTCGCATCGGGGCCTTCTCTAACTTGCGAATCCAAATTCTTTCTGCCATACCCTAGATAACGACCATGAATAACTCCACGCCCCCAGCCAATCTCTCCTTGACTTGGTACGTTTCCCTCGCTGTTCTGAAACTTTTCCGGATACCATCAGGGACCGTAACTCGTCAGTCCCTGCCTCCTTCCAAACCACTGCTGCGTGTAGGAAGGGTCCGATATTAATGTCTCGCCTACGACCTTGTTCTGGCCGCGCAAGGCGTACCATGGCTGCGATGGGACATAGCATCTATGAAGAGTCGTTCGTATATGAGGGGAGACTCGTGAGGACGATTGGAGTGCACCAGACCAGCAGACGAACCCCTCAGCTCCATCATTCGTCTGTCATCTGTCATCCGAGTCGCCCGCCCACACACACACATCCAGCTAATTATAATAAATTTGCGTGCGGCGGGACGGCGGGCACGCCCCATCAAATTCAAGATCATTGTTCACCATGTACGGAACCAACCCCTTCTCCGCCCAGGCAGCTTGGAACGCATCGAATCAATCCGACCCTCCACCTTCCGTATTCGGTGCACTCCCCCATCCAGTCCCAGCGAATAAAACACCCTTAGAGACGTTGATTACCTTCCGATTCACGCCCTTGAGCCCTACCATATTGAACTGCGCTGTCGTGGGGCCCAACGACGAGACGTATTACCGCGTCGTGACCGACCCGGCTGTACCTGGGTATACGGTACTCAAAACCCGGGGAGGACAGAACATCGCGGTCATCGAGTGGGGGAATTCACCAAAGGTTGAGGCGTGTGGAGTAGTGGCCAAGCAGCCAGTGGGACACTGGTTGAGGTTGGCTTCTGATAGACGGTTTGTCCCTTTCAGAGCATGTATCCCTTGGCAGACGCGTCTGACGCTTCATTCTATTGTCTAGATCGCGGTATATGGTCTCCAACGGGGCCAACTATTCTTGGGCACCTCTGGATAGGTTCCTGCACGTGAGTTCGCCCTCCCCCCCGTGCATGTTGTTGCTTTGACGCGTCTTCTCGATTTAGTTGTCTACCGCGGGTACGACGGATTGGTTGGCTCGCGTGTCGAGAGGCTACAACGTAGTCGTTCTCGAGTTGACACCTCGGGCGATCGAGTTGGGGCTCATCGACACTTGCATCCTGGCTACCGTTCTTTTGCAATGTGGGGTGAACATTGACTAGGCCCGAATGATTCAATCCGTCCTCATCCCAGACCGACGAATTTGACAGCAGGTGTTGGATGTAATCCTCCAACCAACTCATCTTTATCTATTCGCATCAGGTCTCATTCTCGTGCCTCGATTTTTCGCTTTCATTGCTTTGCTCGCTATATAGATATCCGTAGTTCATGATCGCTTTCGTTTAAATGACGGTAATAACAAACCCGTGCTATCTAGACACCTCTCACGCGACCTGAATGGACCTCATGAACCGTTCGAGCGCCGTCGTCTGTATATGCCTCAGCTTCGTCGCCTCATCGATCCCAATCAACCGGACCTGTGATTGTACCTACAAAGAAATCCCACCATCAGAAACGAAATAGAAGAGGACGAAAAATAAAACATGAACGTACGAGAGCGAGCGGCTTCACTTGATCAAGCACAGCCGTCAACCCAGAGGTCATCTCTGCCAAAGCGACCTTGTGTCTCGGATCAGATTGTAAATAGAGCACGTCAGGAAGTATCCCGATCAATTTTGGTACTGAACGGGTGAGGCTCTCCAGTTCTTGTTCTTCCGATGCGTCGGATACGGCGGCTTCGGAGAGGGAAGCATGCAGCTCGGGTAGACGGGCCATGGCGTGGGCGTAGTCTAGGTAGGCCTGGGCAACCGAGCCGAAAATGGGAGATGATAAGAACAAGCGAGAACGAGGGGATAGGGGCAACATGTACTTGCCTTGCCCTTGAGGTGCCATCCATCGACAGACTGGCTAACCATTCGCTCAAAGAGCGACACGAGAAGGTCAAAGTCCTGTCTGATCACTGCTTCGGGTGCAAGCTCGACCACCGCGAGGTCGTGTGCGGATTGATACAATCCCGCTGCCATGTACAGCTCGTATGCGTCGTAGACTTTGCCTTGTCGTATGGCATAGAGAGCCTGAGGAAGTGCTACGTCAACACTTGAGCTGTGGACGGTCTCGTTCGACGTACCTTGGCGTCGTTGACCCATGCTAGGGGAATCTTGAGACTCCCGAGAATTCCGCTAGACATCCACTCGTCGAGTTTATCAGCTGACCTATGTAATAGATCTCTGATAGCCTTCTCTCGTCTATTCCAGAACAAAAGTCAGCGTGGTGGTACGACTGGTTCCAAGAAAACGTACCCCGCTGAACCCTCGACATGGAGAAGCACGAAGATAGCCTCCTGAAGCATACCCACCTGCTCCAATTGTTGCGCATAGCAACTCGCCAGCAGATCGGCGTTGGGACTGTGACCTTCGCGACGTCCCTCGTCCCACAACTCCTCGAGGCGTTCCGACTCGGTACGATCAGACAAATCGCGAATACGCATACACCGTGAAAGAATGATGTACAAATGCCAGGGGAAAGAATAGTCTGCAGGTGATGGTCCAAAGGAGAGCGGAGAGAGGACTTGCGAAAGCGAGCATGCGGGCTCGGCGAAGAGTCGAATAAGAGAGAAGAGGGCGTCGGTCGGCGGAGGGGAGGGCATCTTGAAGGGAAGCTTTTGTGATGACGTGCCTTCCAGGTAGTGTGGTCGGGGAGGGGCCACCCGTGGGGGCGACTCTTGCGAGGCATGACGATACGACTCGTATACTTGTGCTATCGATGCATCCATAGGCTCAACATACCAGAGATACATCCCAAACGTCCGTTTCCAATCCAGTCCCTCCAAAGGATCGACGTCAGGACAACGCTCGAGACTGCTTGCTTTCGAACCCTCTAGAATGTCTAGGCTGCCGGCGAGTACAGAGTATATCTTTCTCATGCTCGCACTGACGTGAACATCTATTCGTTGTTCACGCCATAGCTCAAGTTGTTCTCTGATGTCTTCCCGAAATTCAAAATCACCACCTGCCTGAGAGAGCAGCGTTGCGAGTTTTACCGATCCAGAGTCCATGGCAGTATCACAAGCCTTTTCGATCTGATGACCAGAGAGAAGGGTGAATATGAGGGCGGCGTGGTCTGTGGAGGACTGTTTTTTGAGGTCTGCATCAACCGATGAGGTAACAACATCCCCTAGCCAGCATGAGAGTGCCGCCTTGCGTCGGACAGACGCAATGCGGTTTCGAACATCCACAGTCACGTCCCGGCCTAGTCGAAGATCGATCCTGTCGAAAAGTGCCTGGCCAAGACGAAACAGTGACGCTTCGTACGAGGTGTCAGTGCTGGGATATAAAGAGACGAATGACGAAAAGCAGAGCTCTGGTGACGGGTCCGCAAAAGGAATTCCATCCTCGTCCTTTACGATGGGTGTTGTGGAGAGATGGTGCTGCAGCAATCGGGAAAGCCTGTTACCGACGTCTTCTGTCGGTTCAGAGAAGAAGGGAACGGATGTTTTCGTGATAACTGAAGAGTTGGCAGACGTTTGACTGCCAACCTCGTAAGCACTTGGGCACAGAGTTGGAAGAGTATACCTACATCTGACTTGACGGAGCACACAGCTGTCCCAAATGGACTAGCGTGCCACCGGTACCCCATCCCACACGGAAAGAGCGTCCTAATGCAAGACCTGCGTCTGCCCATGCGCCTTCATTACCAGCCACTGCTGAGGCTGATGTCTCGACTCGAGCATACTTCCTTGATGGACGATACACGGGATGGTCGATGTCGTGAGCGAACGAGACTCTCTAAATGTGGCGGTGAGATTTGGTGGAATGGAAGATTGAACCCCGAACCTCTTGAGAGTCAAATCGCGCATCTCCAACAGAGTCACGGCTATGTTTTCGGCTCACATTCGGTGATAGTCTGAACCGTGGTCGTATAGGTTGGTTCATGGCCTGGAGTGCTGCCGCCTCTTCTGGCATACGGAACAGCGATGTTTGCATAACGTTCATTTTCTGCGCGTCCACACCAGCGCGTCCGGTCCATGTGGGGACAAGAGCAGTTCGTCGAGGGGCTGCTTCGAGGTCGGAAGCCGATGAACTCGACGAGCCAGATCGACTTCGAGCATGGTGGTATTGCATTTCGCCGTCCGAGTCCTCCACGAGAGCGTGATTACGCGTTCTCGAAAGCTTTTCGACGACCAGTTCATCTTCATCCATCTCTGAGGTACCCTCTGATTCATCGTCTTCCTCTTCCTCGCCATCATCCACTTCTATGTCCTCGTCCTCTTCTGAACCTGAACCTGAACTGGCCGAGTCTTGGTCCATGTCAATTGACTTGGTTGGCGAACCCCCGTGCTCATTGTGTGCATCCTGCGTGTGGGTGGATTCTTCGTCGCTGGTGTCGCTGGTGAGGGCGCTGAACCGAGTCATGATTCAAGAGTATGTGCTTGGACCGACGAACAATAACTTGCACGACTAGCCAAACAAACAAACGATTACTTTGTTGGATTACTAATCTCAGTCAATTAGCCCCTAAATACTCTTCTTCAATATGCCATCATCTCAAATCTGTCAAAAAGAGTGTGGGATGAACCAAGACACCATACACTTGCATATCGATTCGATACTGCATAGCGTTCATCCTCGTTTTGCATTGTCCTTTGGTGGGTCTTCGGTTTTGCGTAATGGCACCCTCAGCGCTGACTCAGACCGCATAATTTACAGCTGTCTTCGAGGCTATGAGCAAACTATGCAGGCAAAAAGATGTTCGCAAGGTGCACTGTTGTTCTTTTGGGAAGGGTGTCCATGATCTGCTCGATTTCTTGACGTTTCCCACTGGATCACATTGCCGAGACAGTCTCACGGAACTCTATCTCCCACGAAATGAGATTCGTGCCCAGGGTTTGCTTACCATCTCACGTTTCCTGAGGAACAATACGATTCTAAGAGTACTCGATCTGGATGGTGTGAGTATCAGCCATTTCCTCGACTACCTTCTCATCAACTGACATGCGCATGACTCGGATAGAACCCTCTCACGACTGATCCATATGTAGTCGCAAAGTTCACGAGTGCACTGAACTCATCTTGCCTACGCAAGTTATCAATCCTCGATGAAACCTCCTCTTCAGGCGACCTCTTTGTGCAACTTGTTCTGCCTGAGCTTAATACACCCTATCTCCAAACTCTCAATCTGTTGACCAGGTGCACTCGAGACATTATCCCAATCTTTGTGGATTATTTGGGGTCATATCGATGTCGGCTGCAACAACTGGGTCTTAATGTGGACCAAGTCACCCCAGAGGATATTTTTCAGATTTATGATGCCCTTGGAGGAAATCGGTGCCTCCTATCCTTGCTTTTTCATCTGTCGTATTCCGAGAATTCACATATTGACCTTACTAGGATCACGAAATCCACGCAGGTTGCGTCCACCATCATCGTTCGGAATCGTGAGCTCAATGCACAAGTTAGGGATGAGTCCATTGCATTTCTCCGTTACTCTCGTGCCCTCTTCCTGCACCCTGGAAGGGTAAATAGGGCAACCTCGTCCTCTCGGTTCTTCGATCTTCCGGTCGAGCTGGTACAAGAGATCCTCGGCTGGCTCACCCCATCGCTCTCGCTTCCACAACGAATGCGAATCGTGTTCTTTGCAGCTGACATGAGCACGTTGTTCCCCCGTGGTCACCAAGTTCGTCCTGGCCGAGTTGAACGCCTGTGGACCTTTGTTATGAATACTCTCGGATTCAAGTCCACATCACTTCTGGAGGGAGGGAGGTTCGGAGGGAAGCCACCTACATGCCAGACATGTGCTTCTACCGGCATTCCGGCATCCTGTAGTCTTCAACGTGAATGGCGAATGGATCAGAGGGAATTATGGTTGGTGGAAGTTGGCTGTGATTCGCATGAGTTCTAGTGATTCGGTCGTCCGTAGTGCTGGTTTACTCGTGCTTGATTGTCAGTATCGACATCCTGTCATCCATGTTGCTGAGATAGTTATCTCAGTGGATTGCACTCAGGCTCTGGGTGCATCTGTTTGTTTGCTACTTTCTGCGCTTCTCTGCTATAATAGTACTACCCATGGTATCGCATACCAATGTTCAAAGTCCAATATGAATGAAAGGAACCCATGCAATGAATGGTTCGCCACGTTGGCGTAAACGTTCGACTGCATGATGCAATGCACGCGCAGCCTCCCTGCAATCTGGCACATTGAGTCCATCCACGAAAAGTTGCTCATACACATCTTTCGCCAAGTCAGGTGCCACGCTGTCCCGTATGGACCACATCGTACCAATGACACTCTCGTACCCTGCGAACAACATGCCTGCAGCAAGATGGACTGCCTCTTCCGGGAGCTCTGCATCACCCATCGCGGTCTGGCACGCGGACAGAAAGGCGAGTCCACCAGATGGATGAGACAACTGGACGATGTCTGACAATCGCAGACGGCGGCCATCGGCGAGGCAGAGTCCACTGTCAGTCGGGCTTGCGAGGTCTTGCACCCCGTGACAAGCGAAGTGGACCCAATCCCATTTCTTCATCTCATCTAAGACGTCCCCTACGATGCCATTAGATTCGTGAAGGGTGACATGTGGGCTAATCGTCGCCTTAACGCGGTCGATTTCAGTGCGCACTCCTGGGAGTGGAATTTGCCCGTCTGAGCTGGGTTGAGGGACAGCAAGAATATGAATATTGGTTGGCATGACGTGGTGTTGGCGTGAAAGAGGTGCGGTTCCTAGTGCTGGGATATACGATGATATAACGAAGTCGGAAACCTTGTTCCCCGGGCCTGGGGCGTCGTACAGGCCAGCTGCGTGTATGGGAAGAAAGGATAAAGTTCCGATTGGACACCAAAAAACTCGCAAGAGATCTCCTGGAGTCTGCATATACAACAAGCTGAAGCTCAGCCAAGAACTCACGCCAAGTGGGTATCCACCTACCACGAGGGCAAGTCCATACAAAACTGGTCTGACAATTTTTGTCCACAACTCGGCCAAAATATGGTTGAAATCGGGCCTTTCCCCACGAGGAGCAGCTAGCCTCGCAGCCCTATCATCGCGAATGATTACGCGGCCATCATTTGCAAGGAGTCTTTGCAATGACATCTTGAGATGTTCGGCCTGACGGATGTTGATGTCTGGAAGCGGGATGTGCAACGGGTCCTCCAAGTCCGCCATAACAATCAAGGCATCACCGTGCACCTCGCCGATATTCAAGTAGATAACGGGCCCAGAGTTGGCGCAAGCTCGCAGTTGAGAGAACGTCATTGGCAGGAGAAATCGCTCGAAGCCCGGCAGCGCCCGAACCTGCTCAAGAAGCCCCTCGCGCTCAATTGCGAGTGCACGATATCGTCGCACCTGTTGCTCGTAAGACTCCCTCGAATGACGTTCTGGGCCAAAAGACTGCTCATCGCCGGCGTTGTATACCTCCAGTGCATCCGACAGCCACCCAAGTCGGTCAGCGAGGTTAGGATGGGCACGCCGCAGTTCGTCCAGGGGGCTCCGAAGCTGCAAGAGTTGACCCCATACGATGGAGCGTCCTTGCTCAAGCCACTCGACGGCCTTTTCCATTTGGCCCAGTGATACAGCCTCTGAGGCTGCATCACGTACGGTCCCTGTGGCGTCTAAGAGCTGTTTGTACCGGTGTTTGAGAGGGAGCCCGACCCATGCGAGTTGCGGAAGGAGGTTGATAGCGCAATCATACGCGTCAAGGAGTGATTGGTGTCGCGAAGTAAAAGCGCAGGTGATCCAAAATTTTGATGCTCGGAAGCGGATGAAAGATGGGCCGAATGGGGAGCGAGCTGCGTCCGAGAAGTTCGAGATGGCAGCATGGAGAGCATCAAGGTCTCCCAGCCGTGCGAACCGTACCGTAAATGCGAAGCCACGGGCGATGGCCATCGATGGCCTTCCCGGATGGTTGCCTCGAGTAGCGCGGATAGCCTCCTCGATCAAAGACATCCCCTTGTGAAGGTGTGCCAGGTTACCGAACCCCCAGAAGTGAGACACATATGCCTCACCGAGGGTAGCGAGTGTCTCAGACCAGTTAGCGTGGTCAACTGTAACGATCTTCATAGCTGACTCCCCCATTGATATTGACTTGTCAATGTCCACCAAGTTGTGGAGTCGCCCAAAGCGCATTCGGAATGCGACGCAAAGGGCTTTGAGTGCGGCGGGTTTCGATGCCTGATCCGGCATAGCAGCATCCAGAGCATCTTCCAGCGTCGTGATGGCTTTGTCGATGTCTTCTAGGTCACCGAACCGATCAAAGGATGAAATCAACGATTCCCCGAGGAGGACTAGTGTCCAGGACCACCCTGCTGGCTGACTTTGTGGGGTGATTCCTCCAGCTTGCTCCATCATCGAGATTGAGCTCCTTAAATCGGCTATATCCCTGAGACGCTTAAAGCGCCGAAGGTAGGAGCCGCCAAGCGCGCGCAACGCTATCGATTTCCTAGGATGGTGATTTGGAATCAGTTTTACGGCCTCCTCATGCACCGAGATTGCCATATCAACGTCCGCGATGTTGTCGTTGACCCAAAAGCGGGTCATGAGGGCATTGCCGAGGAAAAGAAGTAAGTCCGACCTCCCGGGAAGATGATTTGGAGTTAGTCGTAGAGCCTCCTCCAGCAAGGGGATTGACCTGTGAAGATCTGTCGGGTCATGAAGGATATCAAAGCGTTGGTTGAGCGCAGAACCAAGCTCCCCGAGAGGCCGAGAAGGATGACCATCTGGTGTGAGTCTCAACACTTCTTCTCCCATTGAAATTGACTTGGAGAGATCAGTCAGATTTCTGCTGCGTTGAAAGTGTACACGAAAACCCTTAGCAAGGGCCGCAATCCTCCAAGGTCGATGAGGATGTCCTTCCGGCTCGAGTCGCAGGGTTTCCTCTCGCAGCACGATAGACCTTGCCAGATCAGCTGTGTGGTCGAGTTTATGGAAGCGTAGGTCTAGACAAATGTCGAGAATGGTGAGTCTCCTGAGCCGGTCAGGATGATCAGCGGGAGTAAGCCGAAGAGCTTCTTCTCCCGTCGAAATTGACTTGTCCAGATCATGTGAATTCCTGAGTTTGTGGAAACGTGTATGGAGTGAGGAACTGAGGATGTCTAATCGCAGCAGTTTGTTGGGATGGTCGTCTGGTGTATGGCGCACTACTTCCTCCATCAGTGAGATGGACCTGTCAAGGTCTGCGACATGGTGAAATCGCTCAAAGCGTTTGAGACATGAGATGCTGAGACTGCTAAGCTTCCCCGGTCTGTCAAGATGGCCACAGGGAATCAGCTGAACTGCTTCCTCCATAACCGAAATTGACTGATCGGCGTCGATAACATCGCCGAGGCGCTCGAAGCGCCTCAGCAACGAGAGACCGAGGCTGCTAAGAACCATAGGCCGTCTGGGATGTCCGTTCTTAACAAGTTCTCGAGCTTTCTCGAGTAGCGAAATAGACTGATGGAGGTCTGTGACATTTCCGAACCGTTGAAAACGCCCAAGCAGGGCATTTCCAAGGTCAATGCATGCCGTGAGCCGGGTAAGACCGTCGCTTGGTAGGCAGCGAATGGCTTCCTCCAACGCGGGAATCGATCGCTCCAAGTCTTCGGATACCGAAAGACAAAGAGTGGCGGTCATGCGTGGAAAAGTGGGGAAGTCGTCATCAGGGGCGCTTATGACTTCCTCGATGATGAAAGCTCTCGACGGTTCGCTGGGTCTTTCTGTTGGCTCCATCACAGCTTCTGGCCCGGGTGGCGCATCAGCGTTAGGGGGGTGGGGGGTGAATGTGCCTTCAGGCTCAACGAGGTTGGGAGGACACATCCGGTGTACAACGTCGGCCGCTCGACACTGGTGGCTATCTATAGGTGAAAGTTGCTGTATTTCGGTGATCAACTGCGAAACTTCCTCTACATCTCGTTGGTCGCCCTGCTTCAGAAAGCGAGAGGCAAGGGCGATTGCTAAATTCAATAACGTAGCAACTCGATCGGGATGCCCGACGTCACGTAGGGCAAGCGCGTTGCGAAACAACGCAATCGGAAGACTGAAATCAGGAGAGGTGGTGTTGGTCTGACATTCGATAATCCGTGCTGTCGCTAGATTGAACAGAACAACAGCGAAATATTGGCAATCCGGAGGGCAAATATTGACGGCGCCTTCAAAACGCTCTATGGAACGCCCAAGGTCATCTTCCTTCTGGTCCTTCTGGTAGCGGCAAAGTGCTTCGTGCCCCTGATCCGTCAATTGTGCTAGACTAGAGGGTTCTTCTGTTTCGGACTTGCGACCAAAAAAAATGTCAAAGACGACGTTCCTGTAAACAATATCTCACTAACAGCGATATTGTTGAGATTCATAGTAGATAGTCTCTCATCCTTTTTACAACTGCGTCGCTCCATCTTCACAAGGAGTGACGAACAAGGCGACACAACATTTCCTTTCGTCGGAAGGAACGAGATAGCTACGTGAAGCTGTAAGAATACTGAAATCATAACGCCGAGGGCACAGGGCTCACGTTGCATCCGCTGGCTCAAGTCAAGCAGTTCCCCTACACTAATTTCGATCGTGCGGAGTGCTTCGCCACTGCCCAGCATCGGAGCAAACTCGAAGGATGCGCAGACTGTGAAGCGAACACGGGAAGACAAACTATGCGGGCTGAAAATAATCAGAGCCAGAAGTATAGACGAGCAAGGAGCATCGTACAGGGCTATCTCATCGTCCCACCGAATAATATCGTCATGCACTTGAGGCGCCTGATTGAAAGTTCTCCACTTGGTAGTCCCGGCTTCGATTGCGACAAAGAACCCAACTGGAATTCGTCCGAGACCAACCACAACGTCGTCAGCCTGGATATCTGCAAAGAGGTTTCGTATTTCGTGGAATTCTGCATGACAACGTAGGACACCCATACATGTGATGAAGAGGTGTTGGTTTAGGTCGGCGCTCTCGGGCGGCTGAGGGAACTCAGGCCGCTCTGAAGTAAGTAACAATTCTCTTGACATCTGACCAGTCGTTGACGCGGCGGCGGCGACTGCTGTGGGACAAGGGTTCGATCGGCTAACCGAATCTTTCCAGTTTTGTTCCAGTTGTTGCAAGATTACAGAAGTTTGAACGACTCGGACGCAGCTAAGCACGGAGGATGCGGTTTCAGTTCACAGGCCTTGGACGAGCTGACTCACTTGATATCTAGCGAGAAGGAACTGCCTGCTTTGAATCATGGGAATACGATACTTAGAGTAGAACTTTGCTATCAGAAGTTGATTGAAAGTCTGATTTGGGCAGACTATAACTATTCTGATCAGCGAAAATGAGTAGTCGGCGAACAAGTTGGCCGTTTGGGAACAATCTATGTAAGTTATGCTGTCACCCTCCGAAAGGCTGATTGAGATCGAAACATGTACTGTACCCAACCAGATTTGTTCGAGAACTAATATACGCAAGGGCTTCAATATTCAATTGCAACAACTTGAACAAGGTCATACACCATTCTCGTACACGTGTCTTTGTCGCTGTAATCTAGACAAATAACTTTACTTGCGCTCCAAGACGAAAATATCATCTGGCTTAATTTCAACCCATTCATTGACCCACATATACCTCGAAAACGCCACGTAAAGATAGCGGAACCATACCAGCTGAGATTCATGCTGTCGCATGGCTTGCAGAGCTGCAAGGTACTCTCTGAAACCGGAAGTAAAGACGGCTCGCTCGTCGGTAGAGCGAGGAAGGATCATGTCAAAGAGCATATTCGCGCGGCTGAAGAGAGGTGCGAGTGCACCAGCATATTTTGGAACGACGGGAACTGTGGTGAGACTGAATATTCGGGGTACTGATTCAGAGGAAGTCTCAAGTGACTTTGACCACAGGGAATTGGCGAGATGCCATGCGCCAAACGGAAGGGCGTAGTGGTTCGGGTGGGAAGATATTCCTTGCCCGTCGAACGTCAAGATCTATAGATGGCTCATCTGTGAGAGTGCCCATGCACACCGAAAGATGTACTTGCGGTGGTGATATGGTTCTTAACCACATAGGGTGCGATAACCACTGAGATGACGTTGGCATCCCAATGTAAAGTCATATCATCTTGAAGCATGCTGTAGAACCTATGCTCAGAAGCTCGTCCAAGGAATGTGTGTCAATGGCCTTACGGATGATCGATCACCCAGCGTTTATCCTGGTCGATACCCAAGACATCCAGACTACGACTCAATTCTTCTGTTCTGATTTCTCCTAGTCCGTCCGCATTTCCGGTAGACAGTGTCAATGAGTATATCTCTGGATGTGATTCGTCTTGTTGAAGAGCCAGGAGGGTTGGCCCAAAGAACAGGCACTCGTCATCTGGGTGTGCGGTCAATAGGAGTACTCGAGAAGCTGTCGGTTCAACGCCGAGTAAGGCTTGTGTATTGGAGTGGAACGGGAAGAACAGCCAGGAGAATACGAGGGCGGGCAGCGCATACAGCCAAGGGAGCATGATGGAGAGAGTGAAAGGCGAACAGATGTCAGTAGACTTGCTCGCTTGCAAGATCAATGTGAGAAAATCACGCTCGACTTCACCCCACTGGCAATTATTAGTCTCATCGACCTTACCACTATTCTACAAGTGCTACACCCGATTCCATCCAAGAGTTTGTCGAGCTTGCGAACTTCTTTGTCCAACGATGGCGAGCAAGTCAAAGTACCCTTCCTTGGATGAATCCTACCACTCCTCATTCTACCCTTCCCGTCCTCACCATGACACCGCGTACGAACCATCCAGACGGAAACTCCACATCCCCGACTTCCGGTTTGAACAAAACTATCTGAAGCGTATACAACAATGTATTCACACCCAGCCAGCCGCACACGAGGCGAAGGAGAAGAGAGAAGAACAACCAACTACAGCTGATGAACAAGACTCAGAATTCACTTCGGCTACATACGTGTCTCCGCTCATCAACCCCTCGCAGCAAGTGGTTAGAATTGATTGGGGGAAGATCATATACATTACCATGCGGGACCAGGTCATGATGCCCCTACTACAAGGCATGGTTTGGTGGGTCGTCAGTTCTGCTACGTCGAAGGTATCCCTGACCATAATTCTAGGGGAGTGGTCGGGACGTACTACAAGCCTGCTGCTTCTTGCATGAAGACATGGTTATGGGCACATCTTGTACCGGCGTCTGTGCGCGAGGCACAAGTCGCCGCTTGGCTACGAAGTTGGGTGAAGAATATAGTATAACCATCGGTACCCCGAGTCTCTCCATCCGCACACCGAGTACCTAGAGATGTCCTCTCCCGAGAATATGTCGAATTCAAATTCCCGGAGAGCAGGAGCGAAGGATCGCCACTACCAACAGTCGCGCAAGCATTCAAACACCACATGGAATTTATGGGTAGAGCCGTGCTCTCGGCTCGTACATAGATCGAACAAAGTCAAAGGAGATTGTTCGAGGTAACATTGCCACCAAAGAACCCTTGAAGGCGTCAGCCCAAGCCACTCACAATACAAAATAGGCCGCTCACAATACTGTGCGGTGTACTTGACGGTAATGTTGGGGCTCTGTACGTCACAGTGTGCAGGTGGTTGTCCCCCATTGTTCTGCACCCTGAAGATCAAGCTCGCCAAATCACCCTTGACAGCCTTAACCATCAGACTGTCGATGTTCGCCGGGTTCTGGCTTGGGAAATCCCCAATTCGGGCGCCAACGACGTATGCATTCTGGTTGCCAGCAGTACCGCCGGAGGAGGTGAAGTCCCATTTGGGAGAAAGCCCGCTGCCCGAAGGACTGGGAACATACATGTGCTGACCGAGGACGAGCGGGTCGGGAATAAGGCCGAGGGTGGTGATCACTTCTTGCGGGGTGATCATTCCCGTGGTTGCACTCCACAAGGTATAGACAAGCTCTGGCGCCGTGCTAAAGACGGGGGTCTCGTACAGACAAGAGCTGTCAAACAGCTCTGCAACAGCTCCCGTGAGACTGGTGCTCGAGTGAGTTAACGCGGTTTGGTGTATGAATAGTCAATTATGAAACTCACACGTAGGTGGAGGAGGTTGCATTGCAGGTGTAGTTTTGAGTCCCCATGCCGAGCGCGATAAAATTAGGGGCATATGTTGGCGCAATCAATTGCGTCTGGTTTGCTGGGACCTGCAGCCGCGCATTGGCCAAACTGCAGCTTGCACCAAATTGTCTGGGAGTTGGAAGTGCAAAGGCTGAGCCTGCCAGAAGGGCTGAAGAGAATAACCTAGTCCACGTAACCATTGAGGAGGTCCGAGGGACTGAACGAATGTGATGGTGAAAGGGTGGATGGGAAGCTGTGTCTCACAGTAGATGGAAACAATATGGTGCGGAAAGAGATACCTTCAAGGAAACATTATGTATGGAACAGTTTAGGTTCGTACCATTTTTAGTTCACGATGGGTTGATGACGAAACCTGCAGCCTTGGTGATATGATGTGATGGCCAGTGTGTGGGGTTGTTCGATGATGAGTCAACCCGATCCCCTTGGTACCAATCGACCTGATTCTGTTTTTCATACAGTAGAAGCCATCTCGGAGTTGCATAACGAGCCCCGAGAGACTCACGCATATTAGTCTCCCAAACCCGGACTCTCGATGAGCAGAAGACAGTCGTTCTGCTCTACCGAGACACGCATAGTATCATGCCCGGAGCACTGGAAGGTTCCAGCAGAATAAGCGACATGCGAAACTCACCATGTTTCCCTCACGTACAGTGAAACTTATTCCCACCGGAGTCATGCGGGAAGCCGGTGGAGTTAGTTTCCACTGTCTGACCCAATACGCAATACGACAGCCGATGTTGTTAGTACTATGCACGGGCAAGACGAGTCGGTGTGACATCAGAGCATAAATCTAAACACTCACCCTGGGTTCTTGAGTCCAAGTCTTGTGGTGTTCGACTTTGCCTGCTACTAGTACTAGGGATTCTTCAACGTATCGCGCTCGGATATCCAAAACAAGCTCCCTGACGATTCATGTCAAATAAACCAAGTCTAAGGCTAGATTTTAGTCAGATCGGTTCGTGGAACTAGACCATTTCCCTTTATGATTTGTCGAGGACCGAAATTTAGAAAGTGATTATCTTCTGTCCAACATCCACTGTGTCCCCGGGCCGCTCGCGTTCCAATGCTCGTGCTGCCGAATTCAGGTTACCATGCTCGTCCAATCCGACTGAGTAAAGAATGGCTGTATCCAAGAAAGGTGATTGATATAATCCCGTCATTGAACTTTGCTAAACATTAGGTGAACATTGCTCTACGCCTTTGCCAGCTTCCTGAGCACGGAAAACTCTTTGTGACCCGTTGCTTTGCATAGCGAATAAAAATGAGAATTGGGATCAGACAAGAGGGTTGCTGGTCGATCGAACTCGACGATATGACCTTCATCAAGGAGCATCACCTAAACACGAGGGTCAGATGAACAGTGCGTATCGCATGTGGATCACCTACTCGATCATAATCAATGACAGTGCGAAGCCGGTGTGCAATGGTGAGGATGGTGTTCGAGGCAAATTCCCTTTTGTCGAGTTATTAACTACACTGCAAGACCTGATGGGAAACTTACTGTTGGATGGTTTTACTGACAAGTTCGTCAGTCGCATAATCAACGCTTGCAGTAGCCTACATAAGCAATCACATCAGTTTATGGTGAATTGACATGCTTGTCAAACACCTACTTCATCCATGACCAGGACCCTAGAATGTTTCAGGATTGCCCGAGCCATACAAAGAAGCTGTTTTTCACTGAAAATGATGCGGCATGAGGGGTGTCAATCGTTCCTGACCAAATGGTTACACACCCAGTCGAGAAATTATCACCACCTTCAGAGACCGGCGACTCAAGGTTACGGAATACGTTGACATTGATCGTCTCCGGTGTGGCTTCGGGCATATCTTCAGAGGGTATCAAGTGCACACGGCGAAGGGCTTCGAACTTTGGGGAGCTAAAGATTCAAAGCTCCCACGCAACGTGAAGGTCACTCACAATGTCCGTGTCCTCATATTCATCGAAAGCATCTAGTGTAGATCGTAATGTCCCACTCAAAATGGTAGGTTCCTCTGCATGAAAGCTGAGTGAGCGAGCAAATGCGACGCGGAAATTCCTGCCACTCACGAGGTATAATCGTGAGTTTACTACGTAGATCCGTTAATCCGATCTTTGAAATATTGACACCGTCAATGATGATTCTTCCTTGTGTAGCCTCCACGAATCGGAAGAATGACAGAGCAAGTGTACTCTTGCCACTTCCGGTGCGTCCTAGAATGCCGACCTAAACATCGTGGAGTAAGGGCCGGCCTTGTTGGGGTGTGAAACAGCACCTGTACCTCCTCACCGGGTCGGACTTCAAAGTTCAGATGGTGCAGTACATCAGGGAGTTCGGGCTACATGGAGGACTCGGTCACTAATGCTTACTTGCTGGAAAAGAAAGTGACGCACAGCGTATCTGATCAACAGATCCTCGCACCTGATGTGACCGCTCTCTGGCCAAGACGGACTTGGACGAGGCTCGACGAACTCGGGTGATTCGCACTGAAGCTCAGAGTATTCCTTTACGCGCTCAAGGGCAACCTAGTTTGAAGTGGGTACATCACATTGGCATAAAAGGTGAGACGACAGACCATGGATTGCTCGAGTGAAACAACGCGCCGAACCAGCAACAAGAGCTAGGGAGAATCGCCTCATATAACTTCATGCAGGGCAATGGCGATATGGACTCACATAATGGGTGATGTTATTTGCAAAGGCCAGGGCAAAGCCAGCCAAGGCAGCAGATATGCTTGGATTGAATACAGCGATGGTCCCCATCAAACCTACGACAAGGCTTGATAGCAGGTTGAACCGCATAGAAAGCCATCGAGTCACTCGAGAGTACTGTCAGATGATGGGCATTTGAGTGGGCCTGCGAGTACATACCTCCCCACATCCAGTAGGAAGGGGCCGCGTTCTGGTTGAACATCAGTGTAAGGAGACACTCGAAGAAACTCGAACAGGTTACTGACTGTATCAACACAGCGGATCATGTCACGCAAGAACTTTGATGACGCTCCGAAAGCGCGCAAGGTCGCAACGCCAGCAATGGTCTCGCCATAAATTGAGTATAATGGCGATCGAGTCACAGATTCTTCATACCTGAATCATTAGACATCAGCAAATAAGAGGAATATCGCACGTACGAAGACGTCTCATATCTCGCGCTGTCTGGCCATAGCCCTTGGCCACTGAGGTTCCATTAGCCCGGCCAACCGTGGATGTTAGTCAACTCACCATGGTGGAAGAGATAGCCAAGGGCCAATGCAGCAACCACGAATGGAAGGCCGCCAATGACGCTGATGGTGATGACAAGAGATACCACTTTGATAGCCAAGAAGATAGTACGTCCAAAATTGTCGGACATACTGCTATCAATTCCTAACCGTGGACTATAAAAAAACCTCGTAGATTTCAGCATTCAGAGAGATCCATACCCTCAAAGTCCTTGCCGAATCGGTTGAGAACGCGCCCTCGGGACACCGTATCATGGAACCGAATGTTGGCAAACAGTACGGTTTCGAGTAGCCCTGTCACTTTCGTGAGCAACCGGTGTGATGCCGGGAATGATACCCTTACTTTTGTAAAGAACGGTTGACGCACTTATGGAGCCGGTGTCTGTCGATGCACTTAGTATCAGAGGGTGAGGAGTGCCGAACGTATCTCACAAAGAATGTAATACCGGAAAACATTCATGAAAAGTCCTGCAGCGACACGTCATCTGATGAACCTCAGAAAAACCCATCATATACCTACCAAAGATGGTGACCTGGAATCACCACGACATTAGTAGATACCCTCATCTGTGAACAAACAACACACCGTAGCATAGATAGCAACATAAAAGACAGCACCATGCCGCTCAGCCTCAGCAGGATCTGCGCCAGACCATGTCCTAAGAGAGAGTGTCAGTATCACAGCTCAGGACGTACGGTTGAGACCCACTTAAGCCACCAATTCTCTGCAACTGGACTCAAGGC
The DNA here is from genome assembly GCA_038093975.1 of Chalciporus piperatus. NCBI lineage: Eukaryota > Fungi > Basidiomycota > Agaricomycetes > Boletales > Boletaceae > Chalciporus > Chalciporus piperatus. The sequence goes on from JBBPTG010000015.1 coordinate 216,448, forward strand.
TCCAAGGAGAAAAGCCAGAGCGAAGATGATCCAGTACGTGTACCCTCCACAGGCATTGATATATGTCTCCCAAATGTCTCTGCCGATATGACCAACAGCGCGTTTCTCTTCATCGATGAGCTTGCGGGGCGGCTTCTTCTGCTCCAGCTCTGGTTTGGCCTCCCCGGTGGCAAAGGAGGTCGAACTCTTGTCCGAAGCGTGCTCCATCTCGGATGAAGATGAACCTTCAGTTGATTCACCTTGGGCCGTAACAGGAGCAGTATGGCTTTCCTCAACGATGCCTGAATGTACAAGAGCAGCCATAACGGGCGACGCAAAGAAGGAATCGCGATCGCCTTGGAAGGCCACACGCCCATTGTCGAGGGCAACGACATAGCTGGTATAGGGGACACACAGCTGGACATGGTGGGAAACCAGAATAATAGTTCTTCCGCGCACCAATTCGCCCTTTAAGCATTCATTGTAAATGTGATGGGCTGTGTGAGCATCAACCGCCGACAAAATATCGTCAAGAAGCAGGATGGATGCGCGAGAGTAGACCGCACGAGCGAGCGAAACTGCAGGGATAGGATGAACATAGAGTATCGTACGGTGCAAGAACGAAACCTACCGCGAGCTTTTTGACCCCCAGACAGGTTTATCTGAAGAGATGTCCAGGTCAATGTGTCATCTTACATGATTAAAAACACCTACTCCACGTTCGCCGATTTCAGTCTCGTCCCCGTCCTCGAGTATCAGTAGATCGCTTTCAAGTGCGCACGCTTTGATGATTTTCTGGTAACGATCCTCATCACAAGGTAAGTTGAACAGGATATTATCTGAGGTCAAGTTAACATGTGACTCTAGTGCTGCGGAGGATGGATTACCCTTGATAGATGCATTCCTAAGCCAAGCAGTCTAGGGACATAAGATGAAGGCACATTTGTAAAGTGGGACACCACTTACTTGCGGGACGTATGCGCAAACCCCTTTCACAACCCACTCCCCAGGAGAGGACACTTTTTCAAAACTCGCAAGAACATCCGGAGGTGACCTTGGACACATTACGCGACCACTGAGAACGTCGGCCTCTCCCAGAAGTGCTGCAACAACGGATCAAAATTTAGCATGTCCGACTTGCGGTGACACGTGCCCAATAACAACAGCGTTTTCCCACTTCCAAGTTTCCCGCATACTAAGGATAACTCGCCCTCGGGGAAGGATAGAGCAAGGTCAAGGAGCATAAACTTGGCTCTAGGAGTCGATGCAGAAGGGTTGTTTGAGTGGGTTTGGTCCTGAGGCCAAGTAATTGTTGCATTTTGAAACCTGATTTCCTGAGACTGCATGTCAAGGGGAGGGACTGGGTCGACCTCTGCGCCATCGAGATATTTTTCGATACGGCGGAGCGAAACGAAGCCCTAGGAGAGAAGGTTTCTAGTTCCAGGACAGCACGCTGGAGTAATAATACACGGGACTGACCTGGAACATGTTGATAAATGTCTCCGGAAGGGCGTTCAATGCAAATTTCATCTCGGAGAAGACTTCAGACGTTAGACGGCCGAGAATGACCCTTTCAGGAGGTTGGACTCACTGAGAATCTTTCTCATATCAATCAGTCCAGTTCATTCTCCTTGATAAAAATCAACTCACAGAAGTGAATGCAATTGAGGGGGTCAGTGTCTGTCTGCGGACGACTGCAAAATGCCAGAAGGAAACGATAGTAACCAAAATCGGTGAGCCATCCCTGTTGGAAAAGAGGCAACGTTGGGGATTCCTCCGACCCAATGAGCAGTTGAACTTACCACAATACGTTGAACAACAATTCGATCATGTAACTCAGCTTCTGATATTTTAGCTCCCTTTCTCGAACTTTCATCACCCTCTTCTCAAAACTGCGCTCCCGGGCCATGAACTGGTTCTGCGTCAACTTCAGTATATAACGAACGAAAAATCCTGTTACCTTGAGCATACGGATTGCTCCAAGAATCTAAGCCAGTCGTGTGAGTTGAATCCGCGAAGAATTGGCAACATGGCATACTTCATTCATCAAGGACATGCGCTGATCACGAGTTTTCATCAGGTTCTCCTGAGCGTGGACCACGAGCTTGCCTCCAAGATGGTTCAAAGGCAAGAGCACGCAGATCATAGCAAGCCCAACGAAGCATGATACACCAATGAGATTGTAGAGGAACCAAGCGCCAACTGCAATCTCGATAGGCGAATCTGCGCGCCAACCCCAGTTCAGCAAGAGGATCTCTGTAACAGACATATGTGCGCACCAACGAGAGTGAACATATGCCAGGAGAACTCGCTGACTCGATCGACGTCCGTTGTCATGAGTGTCATGATCTGTGCCTTGCTCGAGAAATCGTATTCATCGTCCTTGCTTCCCTTGTCTTTATCCTTGTCACGTTTCTTCTTCTTCTTGTCTGCGTTGCCGGCTCCAGACGTAGCGACGTCCTTGCGAACCAGGGTCTTGCTGAATAGGGTGGTGTTCAGTTGGATCTTGATTCGTACTTGTACGGTCCTCGTAGAAAGAGCCCAAAGCTGACCAGCAACTGAAAACAATGGACAAAGGTATCAGAAACTATCTTGATGTCTGAAAGAGACGCAGCTTACCGAGGTCTGAGACGGCGTTTGAGAACACCATTCCTGCAACATAGAACCAACCCCAGCTTCGGTGCTCACGATTAGGGTCAGACTCCAGATACGCCACCAATTGTCTCAAGAACAATGGCGGGGTGTAGAACAGGCAGGCGGTAAGAGCGGCCATGAACACCACTGCTACTAGTGGCAAGAGGTTTGCCTTGATGAGCCTATACCCGAGTACCCAACCGGACCCTGCTCGAGGGCGCCACCAAGGGAGACTCCATCGTGCAGTCCGTATTGTGTCCCGCATGGATGCGTAGAGATAAGCACCTCGCATATTGACTGCAAGGACTGGCAGATCGCAGATGTCGAGAGACTCTGAGGTCTGTCCAAGAATGATCATCTCCGTGGTATAGTTGAAGAGGAAACGACCCCAGACAGATATTCCGACGATACCGCAGACATTGTTCTCCTCGCGGTTCATGGCAGATTTGACAATCTTCTCCGAATAAAGCATCTCGGATGGGTAGTGCAAGGGCGGTCCCATGGGCATGGTGAAGACAATCACCGTAATGATAAAGTAGAGGACGATAACAGCACGCCAAAATCCGACCAACAGAGGAAAGGTCTGGATCATTGAAGTGTCGGTTGGTCGTGACGTTGGCAGGATGGCCGTCGTGAAGAGAAGTAGCGTAGGAACAGAGGTCAATACTGCGAGATGAATGACAGACTCTGAATGTGGTTCGACTGCATTTTGGTAGACGGAGCGAACGGTGAGAGCAGTTAGATAGAAAGTGTACGCGACGTGCAAAGCGTAAGTCAGATTGCTGTCGTCCTCGCCAACTGAAATGGTCCATCCCAGGCTAACGGAATGGAGAACAAGGATTGCCGCAAGGAGCGCAGAGACCAAAAGTTTCCAGAGGCGAACCTACAGAAAGAAGTGGGTGTGAGCGAATACCAGTAACTTAGCACGTTGCGTACATTTCTCCAGAAGGCTTCTTCGTTGATTGGATACCCGTCTATGACATCCTCTGGCCGCGTCACGTCGAAAGGATCGTGAAGAAGCGACTCAGTTTCTTCACTAGAGGTTGGAAGCTGAACCTTTGCTTGTTGTGGCCTCGTGAGATAGAAGACGAGAACACTCCCCACCGCTGTGGCTGCTAGGACAGCCGCTATGGGCAACTGGTACTCGGACATAGTACCACCTGTAACTGAAATCGTCAGAGGTGGAAGGTTTTTGCCTCAGGTTGGTATCGTCAATGGGGTATATTCCCCATCGTTCAAGTTGTATGCGTTGACGCTCCCGCGCTCGGCAACTTGGTACAGCGCTGAGTCTCGCTGAGCGTGCACGGTCGGACCGCAGTTGACATGATGGTCCAGCGGATCGATCGTTGTTCCGCGGCGCCCATGTACAGACTCGAAGATCGAAATCGGATAGCCTGCTTAGCTAACGCTGTGCGGGACCGAAAACCAGTCTGCCAAACCCCTGAGTCTCTCGATGAGCAGAAGACAGTCGTTCTGCTCTACCGAGAGAAAACCACCACTTCCATCGAGGAAGAAGGCGCGCTGAGATTCAAAGGGACTACGAATACAGAGGGGGGATACAGTGTGCACTAATAACTTGAATACGCATCAGATTATAAGATGCACACATTCAAGTTGTCGCAAGCAAGAACAGTGGGTATCATGGCACAACAGCAACAATATAAAAGTTAATACGGAGATGTGAAGCTGATCAAAGAAGGGTATAGTATAAATTATGTAGGGAATAAAAATCCGTTGGGGTGAGTCGGCGGCGGTGGTTAAAGATCGACAAGTTCATCGAGGTTCTACGGAGATGGTCACAAACACAAGTCAGGGATACGGAGCTTAGCACTCACGAGTCTATAGTGACTAGAGTACTGTATCAGGACGTGGACAAATATTGGCATACGGTCGATAAGCATAGTATGTTCACTTACCCCTGGTTTCTGAGAGTATTTCGCTGCAGACAATTTGTTGCTAACTTGAATTTCTTCATGCGTGGTTGATACCATAGCCCACATGAACTCATCAAGGCTTTGAACATTGATCTCGCTCTTTCTGTGTGGAATAGAAGGCCACTGGCAATTGGACTTCGACGCTGATCCAGTGCCTGCGAATGTAGTTCGCCGGGAAATGACCTTTGTCTGCACATCCAATGCCTGTCGGGCTTCAGATATCATGTTGACGCGTCCCCTACACCAGTGCGTTCATCAGATATGTTTACAAACAACATCCTGGGGGGACACACCTGATAGCTTGCAACAATTCCAGCAACGTCGACTTCGGCTTTCTTCCTGGAACGCATTGTTAGGAGATGGTAACGACCTAACTGACTGCCAGCTTACGGAGATGCTCCACGAAAAACTCGTGGGATGTCAGCCTTAGCTCTCGCTTACCACAACGACTGGACGCACCTTTGTGACCGACCAGTTATTGACTTCGTCATCGTATGCAAGCTCGCTATCTTTGCAAGCAGACAGAGATACCTATCGCATGACCTCAGTAAGAGCATGTGTATGGATGACCCATCACTCACAACGTGTGCACGTTCCATGCTTCCTGTGTGGAGCGCACACATGCCATCACACGTGAACCAAGACGTAGGTGAGAGGACACGTTGGATAGATTCCACAGAGAAGGGTATCCACCTGGACGACACCGGCGAGCTCCCAGCAGAGACCGCTGTTAGCGTTACTCGCGATCGGGGTCGCCCCCGTTGTATACTAGTGGACGCGATACTCAAGTCAGTCCGAGTCCGACCAAGCACTCGGATGGGTTTCAAAAAAGCTAGTCAAGCTCAGGTATCAGTCATACTCTATATAGATCAGACACTTCCCAAACCTTTAAATTTCGACACGGAGCTAGATCCACGACGTCTTGCACAACGATGTTCACCTTCTCCCCCAGGTTCATTGCACTTATGATGATCAAGGTCTATAGAGCAATCAGCCTGGTATAAAGCACAGTGAATAAGTAACCCACCGAGGATCGTGTCTGAATGACACGAGTCCCAAAGCGCCTACGTGATGGCCATTAGCACAACTATTGGTAGTGGAAAGCAGGTAACTGACAAACAACTTGGAGCCGGATGGGAGAGGTGTGACAAGCCACTTCTTAAGGTCCTAGAAGCGGATGCCAGCGAGGTGTCAGTCATCAAAACAAGAGCGTCGCTGGGAAATGATCACATTGTCCATGATCCTGCCACCACCGCAAGCACAAATCTCTGGGAAACATCGTGTCATCTCATATGAGCGTGCCAGTGGCGAACGCGAGGGAACATCTCACCTTCATCCAATCCATCCGATTCGGTGTGATGATTACAGATAACTTGATGACCGTGGCCAGAGTCTGAGACGGTGAGAGAGTTAGAATATGCAGTCAACTAGTCAATGACGGTGTTGCGTACAGTAAAAGAATAAATGGTCGCCTGGAGAAACACCACGAACAAACAGATGAATCTGTTCCTTCTGTGGTCGAGGATCACACTACATCCATGATTTCTGAACTGGGATTGAGCACCTACGATTTTTTTTTTCGTGGGCCAGAGCTCCCTCGAAAGAGACTTGTGGTCCATCATCAATACGATATTTTCTTCGGGATATCCGAAGACCTCTACAAAGACCTGTTGTTGAGCCGCTACTCAGCAGAGGTAGACGGGTAGACTCACCTATGAGGAATCGCTGAAGCTCCTGAGCATTACGATGGGCGTTACAGAGCTTGGGGAAACCGGGTATACCAAGATCCTTGACGGCAATCAAAAGAGCCTTCTTCTTGCCGCCAGTCGGAGCAGGGGGGTGATTAATCGAGCCTGACATGGGAAATATTAGTTTCACGAACTCCCTGACTCTGACACTGTTCGGCGGGCTGATAAGATACGCGAAAGGCGCCAGGAGAGGCGGTTAGATGATGGAACGTGAAGTGGGATCCATATATTGATCCAGTATTTGTCCCCTAGCCACGCACAGGATCACTGGATATGCAAAACACTACAGCACTGGCAGTGTTAAAGCATCGGGGTTTCTAAGAATTCGTTGCTGGAAGGTCTGCGATAAAAACCAGTACACAGGTGCCGGTCCTGGTTCCACGACAGGTAAGACAGATACAGCAAGCTGGGAATGTATTGAGTTAAGAATGGCAGCAATAAGAGGTCATATGGTATAGGTACAACACCGAGGATTGTCCTTAGGTAAAAAGAAAACGATTTGGGATATATATGTAACGGCGAGAAATCGCGTCCGTTGGAAATTGTGTTTCGTCGTGGTGCATAAGCGTCAAATGCGAGTCTGTGCGGATGTAGCGATGTCAAGGGTTAGGTTCGTAAGCATCACAGGCAACTTGAGTCAACCAGATGTCCCTCATTTCCCTCTTCCACAGGCGTCGACACCGGCAAGCCGACAGAAGGTCGACAGCGCAACTGCACTCCCACCACGCAGGTGGCCTCCATGTCCCTTCGAAAGGGTGTCCTTGCTGCGAGGATGATCTTTTGCCAAGACCAGACTTGACAGGAGCCACCCGTTGCCTCGTACATCCGCGACCTGTGGGAGATTGACCAGAGGAGAACAAAGTAGTGATGTCAGCTGCGAAGAAGACAACCTGCATGCGTTGCCTATGCGAAAGTGAGGGGGCGAGGTAAGAGATGATGTCTTGCTGGAGTTCGGGTGGGAGATCAAAGAATGGAGATGGTGCGATGAAGGATTGAGAGCTCCTGCTGCGTCTGGATAATGCGGCGAAGTTAGGAGTCGGTTCATTGCTGGCGATAGCGAATGCTCCCGAACGTAAGAAGAGGGCACGAGAGTAACGGAGAAGTGCGAGAGATTCATCCCTCACTCGTGCCCTAAGCTCCGAGTTACGATGCAGGAAAACAGATAAGGCGCGAGTACACTCTTGCCATCCAATGGTCCTATCTTCAGTATCATTCTCGTCTAAGTGCAGATCATCGAGCTTGACATTCCGCAGGCAGTAATTTCCTTCGATGGCATTGATGACATTGCGAGCCCCACTGAGAGTCAGGCTATTCGCATTACATTGCAGCCGTTCCAGACGACACCAACCCGAATTCACATAGCCGGCGAGGATTGGTACAACGTCCCGCGTCATGTTGATGGCAGAGAGGTCCAGCTCTCGGAGATAGGGTGTGGTGAGCTTGGGTAGGAATGCTCGAACAAACGGATCGCCTAGGGAATTACTGTGGAGAATTTGTAAAGTGCACAGACGTGACGAGTTCAATGCGCTTGTAAATTCAGCGATGACATCTGGATCTGTGGTCAAAGGATTCTGATTTGCATGTGCGTGGATAAGCAATCCACATCAACATCGACCGAGGAGTTTACACTTACGCCAGAAAGGCATAGTTCCCTTAGGACTGCATTGTCCTTCAGGAAGGCTGCTACGGCCAGGAGACCCTGAGAACCAATATCGTTCTTTGTGAGAAATATTTCGGTGATGCTCTCTCGAAACTGAGAACCGGCGGGGGATGTCAAAAATTCGAACAATCGAACACAACCTGTGTCACCCAGAGCGCTCGCGCCGAGGTACAGCCTGTGTACGACTTTGCGTTTGCGGATCGTGCTGATGATCGTATTGACAGCTGTGGGACAAATTGATACGTTGAGCATGACTCAGAGGATTGATTTTGAAACTTACAGAGGCTCGACGCAAGGCGAGGACTGATGTTCTGGAGCCGATAGTGGACAGCAGAGCATATCGTGGCTGGGTCGCGGTCATATTTGTGCCGCCATTTTGGTTGTGAGGAGAGTCTGAAATGCATGCTGCAGAGAAGGTCTAAGGGCGAAAAGGATAGAAATTTGTCAACCCGTTATTATGTTAAGCAAGTCGACCCCGAAGCTCCGGCGATGGGGGACCGTGGTGAGAGTTCAAGGGACATGCTATTGCCAACATCATTGGGCTGTGTGCTATTGAGAGATCCACGTGACAACGTCAAGGGCCGCGCGGACCTTATTGAAGTTATTCAATTCCTGGACCCAAAACAATGTACGTGGTTGCTTGAAGGGTAAGTAGAAGAATCCTCATCCATCTTCGATCGTCGATCGTCGATCATCATCATCCAGCTTGAATCAGATGAAGCTGGGTTGCTCAGCGCTCAGCGTCGATGCACGAAGAAAACAAATGAGCATGGGCGCTGATGTAAGCGGTCTGGGATTCCCAGCACAGCCTCACTCAGTAGCCTATCCAACATCATGATGAAGGTGGGTTCAGGACCTCGCGGTGCTTGTGCGCTAGCCAACCTTTGCTAGGTTGCCGTGGAAGGTTGTTGTCATGGCCAGCTCGACAATATCTACCAGCAAATCCATCAATTAGAAGCCAAAAACAACTACAAGATTGAGCTACTCCTTATTTGCGGTGACTTTCAGGCCGTTCGGAATCATCGGGATCTGCAATGCATGGCCGTACCTCAAAAATACCGACAACTTGGTGACTTCTACAAGTAAGTCGTTGTGTGGTGTGCACATTTTTCGTTTCCAGCGGCTTATCTGACAGCAAAGGTGACGCGTCGCCCTTCCAGATACTATACCGGCGACAAGGTTGCGCCAGTATTGACGATCGTCATCGGTGGCAACCATGAAGCATCCAATTACTTCTGGGAGCTGTGAGTGACAGACCGAGTGGATCCAGGTAACGAACTGACTGTGTACCCAGGTATCACGGTGGCTGGATTGCTCCGAACATATACTTTCTAGGTCATGCGGGCTGTGTTCAAGTCAACGGTATCAGGATTGCAGGTGCCTCAGGAATCTTCAAAAATCACGATTTTCATCAAGGTATGTCAACTCATCGTCACGGAAATCCAGCTGATCGCCAATAGGTCATCACGAACGTATGCCATATGACCATGGTTCAATGCGAAGCATATACCATATCAGAGAGTACAATATACGTCGTTTGTCACTTGTAATTACCCCCTTGTTTCTGTCATGTCGAAACTCAACTGAAATGACCTGGACAGCTCTCTAAACCAGACATTTTCCTTTCACACGACTGGCCTCAATCGATCGAACAGTACGGTGATACTCAAGGGCTGTTGCGTAAGAAGCCTTTCTTCCGCCAAGATATAAGTACCGGAAACCTTGGATCTCCGCCCTTGATGGGTTTACTTCGTACCCTTCGTCCTGATTGGTGGTTCTCCGCTCATTTGCACGTCCGTTTTGAAGCCATCGTGGGGCATGGGCATAGCGATCAGGCCCCGGGAGAGGGAAACTCGGCAGTCCGCGCAGCAAATCCTGACGAGATCGCCATTCTGGATGAGGATCTTGATGAAGGTAGAACCTCCGCAGAAACAGCCCCACAAGACGAAACGCAGGCTGAAGCGCCACTAAACCCTGATGAAATAACATTGGATGATGAAGAGGAGCTCGTCGAGCCGGCCCCAAAGCCGGTAGTACCGCCTTCCGAGACGAAGTTCTTAGCTCTGGACAAGTGCCTCCCACGTAGGGACTTTTTGGAGGTGAGGTCTTGTACCCGCTCCTCTATGGTAACTGACACTTGATCCCAGATTGTTGACATCCAAGGGCCAGATTCGTCAGATGTGCCTGCAAACCAAGCGATCCCCACCCTAACTTACGATCCTGAGTGGCTAGCCATCACACGAGCCTTTCAATCATATTTTACTACGGGTCGTCAACAAGCAAATTACCCCGATGAGCCGACAGCTAGGGCACAGGTTTCCGCGGCGTCGAAGTGGATCGAGGATAATATCGTTCGAAATGCCGCAAGTGATGCTGATAAATCGCCTCTCTCCATCGATAACTGTCAAGTATTTGTCCAGACCGCCCCTGGTCCTGGAAGTGAAGGCAACACAAAGTTTCAGCAACGTGAGTGTATCTTGTCGGCCGGGGTTACTTGAGTTTTCTGAAAACCCTCTCTAGCACCGAGCTATTCCAATCCACAAACCATTGCGTTTTGTAACATGCTGGGTATAGACAATAAGATCAACCCATCACCGGACAGTCATCACTGACCTTCAAACTGCTGTATTCTCTACATCAAGGTGGAAAAGACTCGTCGGCTTCGAGTACGGTCTACCGTATCCTGTGCTGTTCTGAGGCAGAGTCGGAACATATAGCGGGATGGCTCCAACGTGTATCGTTCGTAGTAGTGACGTCGTTATGATGCTGTATCTCGATTCTAGACTGCACAGCGGTCCTCGTGTCATGCGGCTGCGCCAGTGACTATTGCAAATTAGTTCGAGTTGGACAACTTTTTCATCCCAACTACAATAAGGTTGAAGATGAACATGTTCACTTACTACTAGCTCCGGCCCGGCTAGCACCTCCAGCTCATCACGATCCTGAGCTGAGAAAATTGTCCTCAACTTGGCGGCGGTGGGTATTGTATCATCAAGGTGGTTGAAGCTCGCAGCTCCCTTCTAACATGCTGTATAGGCCGACTGGCTCTTAAATTAGTTTCCCGAAGATCCACAGGAGGCGATAAGGTTTCCGCATGCAAGGAATGCACGTATAGTAAGTACGGTATAGCCCAAGTATAGCCCCCAACTTGACCAGCGCCTATGGTTGAGTTGGTACGGTTCCCTCTTCTTCTATTTACGTAGACCCAACGAGGAGGGAATCCGAACTGGCATTTGCACTTGACTTTCGCACTATGTCCACCCCATCTCTCCTGGCCCAGTTGCTACAACGGTTCCTGCGATTTATGGCTTCCGTGCACAAGAAATCGTTGCGTCCATTGGGTTACCTATTTGCATTCCTGGGATTTCTTCGTCGCTGGATATCTCGCAAACGCATAAGTTCAAGAATTGCCGCTCGCTCGCGACATCCAATATGTCGTCCTCCCACGTCGAATAACGACGAAGAAGCAATCTGTGGCATGAACGTTCCTTCGCATGGACCCTCTGACCTACGTGAGGGTGGTGGGCATTCTACTGTGGACATGCCTTACAGAAGCTCGTCTGGTGGTCACCTGGTACCATACTCGCCGACCGCAAGAAGACGATATACCCGAGACCATCTTCCATGGGTTACTGGAAGCCAGACCTCATTGCACGAGGAACCTGATGAGATGGAACCCGAACCATTACATGTTGAGGCTCACTCTATCCTTCGACCGAGTTCCAGGACTTCAGTCCGTCTCCATGATAACGATCGCGCACAGAGTCCTGATTCCCCTACTCATGTATCTCACCCTCCCAGTCCATCCCACCAAACCATCGTTTTTGCACCTGAAATCTCCGCGGACAACCCTGGACCGCATACGTCATCCGGTTACGCAAGCCACCCGCACTTTGGGGGAAGCAGCCAGGAGCTCCATCGAAGCAGATCTCCTGCATCATTCGTGTCTAATTCCCAGAGATCCACGACCCACCAGTCACAAAACTCTCGAGCCTCGACTGGACGGGCGTCGTATCGGGAATACCATGGACCACCTGTCCATCCTCGAAGTCCAGCACCTAGTGTACGTCACGGTGGATATACCCTCTATACCCCGTCCTCTTCCACCCTGAATGGAGGAAGGGCTGAACCGAATGATTCCATCGTTGTCCCTGGGCGCCTCATTGCATCACCAAGCGCAAACCGCCCAAATCAACCGGGGGGAGTTGCTCCTACACATCTCGGGCCTCGGTTTGCACCGATGTCAACTATTGGAGTGCTCAGGTACGATAGATCTAGAGTGAGGTTGGTGCATGGAATCCACGATGGAGTCCCGAGTTGATTTAACACCGTGACATAGAAATCCCGCCGAGGTTGATCACATGATTGAAGGGATGAGGTTTGGGTACCCTGAAACACCGTTTGTTTTTTTCGTTTCCCTAGCTGTCTAAAGTGTGACCCAAGGACTGGTTTTTGTTTCAGAGACATTCCGGACGGGTGGACAGCACATCGGCACCCAGAGGGTGCTCTTTACTTCATGCACGCTGAGTCGGTTCGTCGTCCCATACGTTCTTATCGGACACCCATTTCATTGCGCCTTCTGTAGAAAACATTCACAGAAGTGAACGTATGTGACGAGGATATCCTGGAAGACATTGGGGAATTCAAAAATTTCTTGCTGTCGGAACTGCGAAAAGAGACTGAGGAGCGAGGCCTCTTCGTGTCTCTCAATGAAATTCAGCTAGTTCTGGAACCTCAACTGGACGAAAGGGGCGTGCTGTGTCGTTATTACTTCGTAAACCCAAGCAGCAGGAGTCTGTTTTGGTTAGATAATTGGGACGGATACGAGATCTTTAAGGATTGTCTGGGTACTCTCTCCCTTCCTCACAAAGGCAAGCTTGCACCCACTATTCTTCGATTGCTCCTTGATATGTATGCAAAAGGGCTTGGTATTCAAGCACATTACTGGTGGGCTTACCTGGGTAAGTCGGGTCCGGTATCCAACGATCTTTCAGGAGCTGACCTGCTTCCTCAAGATTGCGATTGCGACACACTGGGAGTCTAACTTACTGTAGGAGCCACTGGGACCTGTTCCCGAATCTTTGCATCGTCACCCCAGAACTCAAAAATGAGGTTGTGGGTATGATTCTTCATGCCACATGCGGTAAGTTCGCACATGCCATGTGCGCCTGATCTATTTCTAATCCAACAATAAGACCATTTAACGTCAAATCGTTCATCGTGCCCTCTGAATCCGGAGGAACTGAAAAACCATCTGTCCCTCATCAAGGAGATTGACCGTAGGTTATATGTTCACTTTGCTGACGTTGGCTTAGCTACCGTTTCCCTTTCTTAGCACACTCGGAGAAAATGCGACGGCACTGTGCGATCGTCATAGGTGAAAGGCACACTGTCCTTGCTGGGTAGCAAGAGTGAACTTACTCCCACTCGTTGTTCAGGTCGAACCATGCATATATTCTGTAGGTCTCTGATATGCTTTTCGCGGCTACCCTTTTCTCATCACGGTAGACAACAACTACTTCCTTAACTTCCATGGGGAAGAATGCGCTCGACTCAACTTTGACCAAACTATTCATGGATGGAAATACTACCCGTCATTCATGATGTCAACCTTCGCACCGCTCTTATTCATGACGCCCGTGAATAACGTGCGGCTGTTGCACAGAATCTTCGTCGACGACATTGCTAGCAAAGAAAAGTGGAATATGTTTGTCACCAAGTTGAATGGGCAACTCCAAGAAACCAGTGTGCTGGTGAGCACAGCAAATCTACAGGTGGAGTCCTCTGACTGATACACGTACAGGCGACCGTGCTGCTGAACGCAAACGTCGGGTTCCTCCCCAAACAGTCGGGCACAGGAACCTCACTTCAACAAATTCTCAGCTATCTGTCGTTTGCGTCAAGTATGGCTAGTATTATCCTCGCCCTGGTGTTCATGGGGCATAGTCGCACTGAAGCCCGGAACACCCCTTTCGAAGCTGTAAGCCCCTCCTCTCCACTGTGACATCGGTTTAATATCTGACTTGGATAGGCCAAGTTCTTGCATGGGCTAAGGCACGAACGGCATGGTCTCGAGAGACTTGCTGTAGCGTACAGCCTACCGCATGCCTTGCTCATATGGGGGTGAGCGCGTTGGCAGCACTGGTGGTTTGTTTCTAACCACAGCTTCCTAGCATGATCCTTTTCTTTGCAGCGTTCGCGGTTCAGTGGTGGGTTTCTGGAAACATCACCTCACGCGCCTCGGTGGGCAGCATCATGATTGTCGTAGCCCTCCTGGTTGCTTGGTGTATCTGGATTGCGAGGGACCGGAACGAGTTCTGGTGGTTCCAATCGGATCCCAACCAGGTTGCGCTCGAGCGTGCCGAGTCGGACTCGATGGAAGATTCCATGTCGCTGCTGGGGAGGCTGAGACAAAACATATACCGCGGACTGATAATGCCTTGGGCTGAAAAACGACCAGCTTCCCATTTCAGGACTGACAATCACGAGATGCAGGAAGCCCAGGGGACTCAGGACTCGCCGAATAGTGTACCTGGCCCTCTGATCACTGTTTCTCAACCAGCCTGAGTGGTCCTGCGGGAGCTATTATTAGTACACTGGATTAGGATAGCTAACTTTGTGTAGTGGTCGAATGCCTTGTAAATTCCGCCTTTTGGCATCTTACACGATGTTCGCTTTCTCCTCTCTTCTACCAAGTTGTCATACCTAGCCTTCTTCCCATATCGTAACATTTCTGATAAAGTCTGGTCAAGTCTTTCCGGACCTTCAGCGCCTCTGTACGCTCTAGCGGGACGATTACTTTAAGAGGCGGGCACTCTGCATCATTCTCGCTAGCGGCACGAACATATCTAATGGAGGCTCAGGCACCTTTGAAGCCTTCTTCCAACGGCCTTTCCTCCACCAAACTCAGGGCCGTTCCATTGTCCAGCCGGTCTCACCTGAATCGCGTGGATGAAGGGCTCTGTGGTACCGCAGGTCAGGCTTCTTCAGAATGATCATCCAGCATTGCTAACTCGTATTCTCACTTGCGTTATCAAGGCGCACAGAAAGTCGTATCTCAACTAAACACACAGCGCTCCGCCATAACAAAGCTAACGCTGAATCACAACCCGTTGGGCGATGATGGCGTCTCTCAATTATTCACCTTTCTCTCTTCAACCGCTGGCGCGAGGCATCGAATAACGTTATCCGAGATCAGCTTGAACTGCGCCAACGTCGGTTGTAAAGGGTTACAAGCCATCTCAGACTATATTCGAGGTAACGACGTTCTGAGCATATTGTGGTTAGCCAATGTTCGTGCGGTCTTGTATACCCCCGTTGTGTGCCTGATGGAATAACTCTAGAATGCTCTGCTCCCGGACGCTGCGGCTTTCGCATATCTGGCGAGCGCCATAAACGAATCCAGACTTCGATTTCTCTCGCTCACCGGCAACTGCCAGCTCGGCGATGCGTTCGTGGAGCGGTTTCTTCCTTTCCTACGCTCTCGTTACCTTCAAGAACTACACATTAATACCATCGGAACCACAGCTCGGAGTGCACCAGTGATAGGTTCCTGGATTTCCACGAACTCACGACGGGACAGCGACGGGGTTTGCTATCTTCAAACTTTCAAATGCAGTGGGAACAGTCTGGGCGTGCGGGGCGTCTGGGAAATCGTTCGAGCCATGGAGAGAGGAAATTGGTGCATCACAAGAATGGAGATATATGCCAATCAACTTGTCGAACCACAGTCCTTGCGAGGTTCGGATGAAGCTTCCCGTGCGGATCCCGAAGCGGAAGCGGAACCACGAAGCGTACCAGAAACCGAGGAAGCTATGAGGGATGCAGACCGAGCACTCCACAGGGTTCTCATGCGGAATAGCTACTGGAAACGACAGACGGAGAAGGAGGCCCTTATTCTCCTGAAATATTCCCGGCCCTTGCTTCTGGGTCCCAGATCGTCATCAATTACCTCATCGGCTTCTCTTCCGTCGTCACCCCCTTTACGAACCGCCACCTCACTGTTCCCATTCTACGCCCTACCAAACGAACTCAAACTTCACATTCTAGCACTATTAGCGCCCTCTCTTTCTTCCGCTCAGCGCATGCGTATATACAACTACGCCTCTGACGCTTCAACACTACCCTCTCTCCTACCCTCTCTACGTCGCGACGCGGGGAGGGAGTGCTTGGCTGATCCATCTAGCCTTTTGGGAGCTATTGTTGGCTTCCAAGTTGCCGGCGGCGCTCAACGTTGTCCCGAGGGGAAATGCATGGGGGCTGGCACCAGCTTACTTTGCCGAAGGGAGGAGGAACGCAACAGATTTCTGGAAGCGGTGGGTTGTCGCGCGTATGAGCCCGACCGAGAGGGCCGAGATTGATTTGTACTCCATACCTATTTCTGATTATGATGTTGGATGTTTTATATTTAGGTTATATCGGAGGATCATGTAGATTTGTATCCATAGTATTGGTGACAGACTAATGGCGTTTCATGTCGCCAGTTTTCAATTCGAGCAAGGGTCTGTCATTTCAGAGATCTGGACATCGTTGAGAGAACATCTATGCAACCAAAATAGATGGGCGAACACTCCGACGCATGATGCCATACATCTAACAAACAATCGATGGCTCATATCAGCTCATATCTAGATCTCTCTCGACCTTTCTCCGTGGCACATCAACGGAAGCGGTCGGGCACCGATCCCGGATTCCAATGGGCTTCTAGCAATATGTCACGATCGGGCACGATTGAAAGAGCGTGAGTTGCATAACGTTCACAAGATCCCACTAAGCACTGAAAACTTCTCAGAACTTCCTCAATCAAATTCGCGGCACGGGGGCACACCGTCAAGATTAGAGAGAAAAAGAAGCCTGCCTTGTGCCAGATGTTGGAAAGAGGCATGTGTGCCCACAAGCAAGGAGCCGTAGGAGGATGGAACATCCTCGGTCCCGGAAAGAATCTGGTAGATCAGATGCTTGGTCGAGATAGAAGAAGGTGCACCTGATAGTTTCGGGACACGTGCAATTGTCACTGTAGCTCACCGTTTGACAAAGATGTATGTTTAGCAGTTGATGGACGCCGCGACGGTTTGTTCAGCATAGGGATTGAGAGGCTGCCAAGGAGTCCCTCCATGGAAGCGTCACCAAGCGGATTATCTTCGGGGACCTTATAGACGCGTATTTCGCCCGAGTTGAAAGCGTTGCGCTGAACGATGCTCTTGGAAGTTGGAGTTCGGAAATTGTCATTATTTCCCGGAGACTTTGATTATCTTCCAAGCATCAAGTGGTGTTCCGCGTACCCATACAAAAGTGACCAGGCGTTTGTTGACTTGAACGCTTTGAAGAGTTGGATGTGTCAATGTGGTTCGGGAAGTGAGCATGACGTAAGCTCCGAGTCATTTCAGATCGGGAACTGGAAACTCCGAGTTGCCTCACTCTTTCTCTTCTTCCCAAACGTACTCGTCGACACAAGCCTAACCCGTGCGCAATACGTGCATTCGTGGGCATCTGGTCGCTTTTAGTGACGCGACGGGTGGTGGGGTATGGCCACCAAGGAAGAACAAGAGACTCTCCGTCTTCTCGTTCAACACGTCGCACGTGGATTTTACGAGCCAAAATATACCATCATCTTGGACCAGCTTGCACGTCACCCTGTGTAAGTATTAACATAGTAGAGATATTTGAATATTCTGAACCCTCGCTGAATGCCACTTCTGCAAATTTCCCCACCAACTTCGTGTGACGTGTTGAGAATGGCAGACTTAAAGATGACGATTTGGCTGGTCGAATGGGCCTTCAGGCTAAGGAGCTGAACAAGTTGATGGCCGTACTTGGAAATGACCGTCTCGTACATGTGTAAGTCACAGTCTCTCCCGTCCGTGTCTGTTCTGACCTCTGTGAGATGACAGCTACCGTCAGAACGAGCTCAAGGAAGGAGCCCAGAGATCCGTGGGCAAACAATACTACTACATGGATTACAAGCATTTCTGTGACGTGGTCAAATGGCGAATCGCCGAAATGCGACGAATTATCGATTCCGGACTGCGAAATGTTAGTCTTGACATTTCGTCGACGTGTTCAGTGCTCACCTTTGTAACCCACAGGAGCTTGATAATAAAGGATACATCTGTCCGCAATGTGGCAAATCATACACCCCATTGGAGGTCGACAAGCTCATGGACTTTGAGAAAGGAATCTTCGTATGCGAAATTTGCCATGGGGAGGTAGTCGACAATGAGAACGCAGAGTCTGTCAAAGGAAGCCAGGATCGAATGCAGCGGTTCAATCGTGCAATGCGCTTTGTTATTGAGGGTCTGCGTAAAACGGAGTCGATGATACTCCCAGCGTTAGTTCTCTTCGTTACCAGGTTGGAGTTGTGCTTATCATCTCACTAGGTTGGATGTTCCTCTATGGGTCAAAAACAATGTTGTTGACCCTGAGAAGCAAAAGGCCGGTCAGTCCTCGGGTTTGAAGATTGCTGGGTCGTCCGGTACCACGCAAGATGAAGGGATCGGCATTGTCATGTCTATGGACAAGGATGAGGCGACGAGACGACAAGAACGGGACGCGGAAGCGGCAGCAAAAAGACAGCAAAACCTCCTCCCAGCGTGGCATCTCAAGAGTACCATTTCCGGAGATCTCACGGCTCTAGGCATTCAGGAGAGTGCACGAACGACAGCTGGGCAGGCACCTGTAGCTTCTGGCGATGAATCCTTGAAAGGTTTGGGGATTATTGGTCCCTCGCGACCCCAGGTTGCACGGCCAACGGAAGACATTAAACCAGAAATCAGTCACGAAGCAGATTGTGAGTTGTGTCCGCAACCCTTAATTGTGAGTTTTCTGACCCTTTGGAACAGATTATGAACAGTACTATGCTTCATTGGCGGCTTCAAATGCTGCTTCTACGCAAGCAACCCCATCTGGACTGGGTAGTGAGCTCGAGGATGAGGAGGAACAGAAGCCCTTGTTCTCGTATTTGGAGTCACCCAGTGGACACCGGAAACGATCGCGTTCTCAGGAAGATGAAGGAATGGCCGCGAAGAAAATTTCAAAATTAGAGTTTGAGCCCCCCTATACCAACGGTGCTGATCAACCAGTAGGAGAGGGTGGTGGCGGGGATGATCCCCTTGTATCTGGTGGGCATATTCATCTATTCGCTATTATTGGAAGCTTATATGTTGTCACTAGTCAACGGTGTACAGAAACCGTTCTCGGAAGTTACCGAGGAGGACCAAGAGCTCATGACACCCGACGAATACGCAACATATTTCGAGGTGTTTCAGGCGCGTTCGTAGCACATGCGAAGCCTGCCATCATATTAATTACACTGATCCACTCTACCAATGGCCTCCCTAATAGATGTACACTAAGTAGTATGCCCATTTATCAGAACCAGTTATTCTGCTGGGTCTGAACGTTATATATGAGTAAGGTCTCGCGAGTACGATCCTCAATGGGCTTCACGCAAGCGCAATGTTTGATCTGGGAGGCATGGTTGCTGTCGTGACAGGAGGTATTGTACTCATATGCTATTGCGTCCTTTCATTCTTCTTGAAGGAAGTCCTGACAGGGGTATTCCATACTTGTCGGCCTGCCGTAAGTCTTTCAGCGCGTGGTGCCTAGAACTCGCTAAGTCACAATAATGGAGGACTTTGACTGGACTTTGACAAACGCTTTACGCACGCGGCAGTGCACATGTCGCCGACCTAGCGCCTTGGAGTCTTAGTAACTGCGCTCCTTGCCAGCACCTCAATACCCAGATACCATGAGCACAGAAATTTTCTCTCCTGTGACTTTGCCATGCAGCGGCCGCACAATGGCCAACAAATTGGTCAAGGTTCGTTCATGTTATCGTCAGTTCACGCCCGCCTGTCTAACCCCGCTGTTAGGTCGCTTTGTACGAGCACCTCGCGAAAATATACGGCGAACCTCCCAACAAATACCACATCGGTCTTTACACCGAATGGGCAAAACATGACTGGGGCATGATCATGACTGGCAATGTTCAAGTTTCTCGGGAACACCTGACATTGGGACGCGACATAGTGATTCCCGAGGTACTCAACGAGGAGACGCTCGTTCCATTTAAAACACTGGCGCGAACCATGCATGGGGAATACTCTCGCGAGCCGTCGAGTCGCCCGTTAGCTGTGATGCAGCTCTCTCATGCCGGTCGTCAGTCTCCCAACATCATTGGCGGTCGTAAACTGGGCGTCCCACCACTAGCTCCCAGTCCCGTTCGACTCGGATCGAACAAGAGGGTCCAGTCGCAGGATGGGATCACAACGCTCGACGCGAAAAGTACCCCGCATGCTTACCTTCGTGCGCTGTTCCAGGTGCCCCGGGAAATGACCCTTCATGATATCAAGCAAGTACAGCAGGCGTTCATCAGGGGTGCTTTGACTGCTCTCGAAGCTGGGTTTGATGGTATTCAACTTCATTGTGCTCATGGATGTAAGTGGCACTATGTTGTGGTTACATCATGACTCAAGACGCAACCGCAGACCTTCTCGCTCAATTCCTCAATCCAAAGGTATGCCTGAAATTCTGGACGAGTCATGAATGACTGTGATTGACACCACCTACTCGTAGAGCAATATACGGACAGACGAATATTCACCCGAGGATGCACTCCGTATGGTCCGCGAAATCGTCGACGGCATCCGTGCTGTGGTTCCCCAGGACTTTGTTGTCGGAATCAAGATCAATTCTGCGGATTACGTGGAGTCGGGTGAGATGCCTTCAGATGCAAGAGTTTTGGAGGAGGCACGTCGTGTGACAGACCATATACGCGCGATTGCCTTGTGGGGGAAGGTCGATTTCATTGAGATAAGTGGCGGTGATTATGAGTCGCCAGGTGAGTTGCAACAACGCGACTTCCTGACCGAGCTAATATTCCCGTAGACTTCATGACAACAAAGGGAAGTGCTCGCCAGGCTTTCTTCGCTCAATTTGCAAAAAAGGCAAGAGAATGTATACAGTCGGAAGTTCCGACAGGCGTCAAGGTTCCGTTGGTTCTCCTCACTGGTGGTCTTCGCTCGCCAGCACACCTTCAGAGCGCACTGGAGGCTGGCCATACTGACCTTCTTGGGATCGGACGAGGATCAGTTTTGTGCCCAAATTTGCCGGAAATTTTGCGAGAGAGAATAGGCAAAGCCACGACGAGTAACACGTCAATCGCGTTTGACGATGAGCCGTTCGCGCCGGAGCCAGATGGTGATCTCAAATTGCCATCTTGGATACCCCAAATACCCCTTCTTGGTGCGGGCGTCGGTATAGCGTGGTACAATATCCGCATACGAAGGATAGCACAATCACAACTCAGGAAGACGGCGGATGGGAATGTGCCCCCCGCACCTCCCCTGACGTTTGAGATGACTGGGACAGCAGCCATGGTGCAGATGTGGGTCTGGATGGGCTAGAATGGGGTGCTGGTTGGTTGCCGGACTTGCATTCGGACGAATGACGTAGTTGATGTTGTCTGTAGATCTGATTGATAAACATTCTCACGTCCATCACGCGGGCCCCGAGATTACTCCGATCATCGTTGTGGTGATCCTGCGATAAGATGTCTGCCACACTTTCCTCGGGATGTCGGATGTCCGGGCCATCTAAAATCGTGGTCATCCTTGGTATAAAGAGTCGTCTCTTCTCTTCGCTGGCCGTATCGTTTCTCTCCCCCCATCACACTCCACAATGCCTGCAACCACTTCTGTCACCTTGAACACCGGCGCTATCATGCCCACCGTCGGTCTCGGTGAGCTCCGATCCGTTTATCCCGTATCTCGGACATGAAACTAACAATTATATGACAAGGAACCTGGAAATCCCAGCCCGGCCAGGTCGAGCACGCCGTCGAGTACGCTTTGAGCAACGGCTACAAGCACATCGACACCGCTACTGCCTACGAAAACGAGAAGGAAGTCGGTCAGGGCATCAAGGCGTCTGGTGTCCCACGAGAGGAGATCTTCTTGACCACAAAATTGTTCAACGACAACCAAAAATACGCCCAAAAGGCTCTGGACTACTCCCTCCAGCAACTCGAGACTCCCTACATTGACCTCTGTAAGTACATTGTGGATCCCTGAGCTGGTTGAAACTAACATTGAATCCGACGTGCAGGGTTGATGCACTGGCCCGCACCCATGATCAGGGACGAGAACAACGGTTTGAAGGCCGACAAGACCCACGACTGGCTTGACACGTGGAAGTCGATGGAGGACGTTTACCTTGCCAACCGCGACAAGGTCAAGGCCATTGGTACGTATCTTGAAGAAGCGATCGATCTATGCGTCTAAATGACCATTTCCAGGTGTTTCCAACTTCTCCGTGGAGTACCTCGAGCGACTTCTCAAGGTTGCACGCGTCGTCCCTGCCGTCAACCAGATTGAGCTTCACCCGTAAGGCTTTAAACCGTCCTATGACTGGTCCGTGCTGATTATTTCTCAGTTCTTGCCCTCAGAAGGATGTAGTCGAATACTGCATCAACAAAGGCATCATCATCACCGCCTACTCTCCTTTGGGATCTGACAACTCTCCTCTCCTCACGAACCCCATTGTCGCCAAGGTTGCTCAAAAGTACGACGTTCAGCCCGCCAACATCTTGATCTCGCTCCACGCGAACAAGCCTTTCCACACCGGTAAGTACGGTCTTTGGGCTACACCGATCACTCATTTATATTCTCCCAAACAGTCCTTCCCAAGTCTGTCACCAACACCCGTATCTTGAGTAAGTACAACATCGGTAGTTTCTAGATAACTCCAACTGATCGCTATTTGCAGACAACTTCAAGATCGTCGACCTCACCGAGGAGGACCTTGCAGAGCTCGACACCATTGACAAGACCCACCACTTCCGTGCTTGCCACCCATCTTGGACCGGCTGGGGCAGCCTCGGTTTCCCTGACTGCCAATGAGCGGCTCAAAAGCAGCTTTCATATTGATGTCATCACGTCATGGAGCCAAATAGACACGTGAACGCATAGCAGCGCATAGATAACAAGATAACACTGTATCATTATTTATCAAGAATTGTCCGGAATATTTAGACCGTACGGAGCGCTCATACGGACCAGGTGGGAGCAAATGTCAACTACATGCGGTCCTGTCGCCGAACCATGGTATAAATAAAGAACGAATGAATGGCCGAGCTGGAACTGTCATGAGGAAGGGTACAAAAGGCAGTCCGCATTGACGCCCAATTCATCATCTTTTTTCCCTCATAGACTTATCAGTATGCCTGCTACCACCTCGGTCACGCTCAACACGGGGGCGATCATGCCCACCGTCGGTCTTGGTAAGCCTGATATTGGAGAATCATACGCGATTCTGATCAGATCACACTCTGCTCCACAGGAACTTGGAAATCCCAGCCAGGCCAAGTCGAACACGCAGTGGAGTTCGCATTGAAGAACGGATACAAGCACATCGATACCGCCGCCGGATACCAAAACGAGACCGAAGTCGGTCAAGGCATCAAAGCATCTGGTGTTCCGAGAGAGCAGATCTTCGTGACGACGAAGCTTGATAACCCAGACCAAAGGAACCCCGCCGCAGCTCTTGAGGCTTCGCTCAAGAAGCTTGACACTCCCTACCTTGACCTGTGTACGGCGCCTCATAAATGTCCCTGCGTACCAGTCTATAAATACTAATGAATCTCACAGGGCTGATGCACTGGCCTGCCCCTATGACCCGGGATGGAAAAGCCGACAAGGACTATGACTGGCTCGACACCTGGAAGGCAATGGAAGACCTCCACCTTGCCAACCCCGAGAAATTGAAGGCGATTGGTAAGTCGACTGTGGTATGTATACGTGAACCAATGTTCACGCAGTTCGTAGGTGTCTCGAACTTCTCCGTTGAGTACCTCGAGCGACTCTTAAAGGTTGCTCGTGTCGTTCCTGCAGCTAACCAGATCGAACTGCACCCGTAAGCTTTCATTCTCTCCGAACACGAGCGAGCATGATTGGATCTGATCCGTACCTTCAAGATCTTGCCCCCAGCACGACGTGGTTGAATACTGCCAGAACAAGGGCATCGTGTTGACGGCGTACTCACCTCTTGGTTCCGACAACTCTCCGTTGTTGAAGAACGAGGTCGTCAACAGGATCGCGACCAAGTACGGCGCCTCGCCTGCCAACATCTTGGTTTCGTTGCACGCCAACAAGGATTTGCACACTGGTGAGTGCCCAAATGCTTTTCCCGTGGTAGCCCCTAGTAATCCGGTCTGTTCTTTAGTCTTGCCCAAGTCAGTTACCAACGAGCGCATACTCAGTAAGTCGTTCAGCGCCATTCAACGCCACTAGCGCTGATTTTGTGTTCACAGGCAACGCCAAGATCGTGGACTTGACAGAGGAGGACATCAACGACTTGCACGCGATCGACAAGACGCACCACTTCCGTGCCTGCCACCCTGCGTGGACCGGTTTTGGTGGTCTCGGATTCCCCGACTGCAAGTAGAAGATTCTCTGGGAGCAGTTGTATAAGTTAATGTTGTAAGGTTAACAAGAAATAGAATTGTGATGATTTCAAAGGGTACGAACGATAGCTGGCCGCCATTGAGCGTTGCCTCGTAAGGAGATCAAAGACGAAATCACGAAAGTACAGTGGGTGTTCAGCGTGTCATGATTCTGAAGGATTGTTCTACGAAGCTGGTCTTCCCAGAGGTGGTCTAGTACCAGAACCTGATCTGGCAACGTCGGGGATGTGACTGTCAATGTCAATCATTCACGGCAAGCTTGCCGCATTTCACCTCTTGTCACTTTGTACTGGCGGGCGTTGGTCTGGACGGTAGTGTCAATGGTGAGCTGGTCTCGAAGATCCTCTGGCGGTGGATCAAGCCAAGTCTGCGGTCAACCACGGACACGGGAGTCGATTATAGCAACACCAACCAAGCTCAACCAAGTCAGCATCATGACACCCATTTGGGAACTTCTCTGGGTTGGGGCCATCCTGTACTCCAGCGTATATATACCGTTCCCCGATCGCGGAGCGCCCTGGAATATGTTCTAATACGCCATGGCCACCCTTCCACGCACAACGAAGCAAGCCTCTGCATCGACCTCCACTCGGATACCTGCGTACCAGCAAAGACCTCGCTCCGATCATGACTTTGATGCTGGTATCAACTCATCGAATGCATGGACAGGACAAAATTTAGATCGAGGATCACTTTCGGACGATGAGCCGGGCGATCATCTGGAACAAGAGCAGAGAGGACTATCTGCGCGTGCGCTGTACACGTTTGAGGGAAAGGCGGAGTTTAGGGAGCTCACGGTCGAAGCTGGCGATGACATCGAGGTTCTGAAGGAAGATGTTGGAGATGGATGGAGCCTGGTCAAGACGGAGGATGGAAAAGTTGGTTTGTTGCCCAAAGCTTATTACACGGTATGTGACCGACGACGACAACAACGATTCTGGGGGGGAATTTGTCATCTCACACTAGTTTCTAGAACACATTCAACTTTCTCTCTGCTCCCACTGACAATGCCATTGCGCGCGAGGCCTCCAGCGACGCGGCGACACCTCGGCCGTCTCCAAAGGGCAAACCTGAATTAGGACTATCTGCTCTCGTTCCCCAGAGCACGGGAGAATGGCCTAACGTGTTTCCGAGTTTTAGGCAGCGTTTACTCGGTGGAAAGACCATCAATCGTTTCTCGTCTTTCGTGACCAGCGGTGCAGAGGAATGGGTTCTCAACGGCGCACCAGAGATAGAGGACGATGTGATGGCACAACCACCCGCCTCCCATAGCCGCTCCACGACGACCGATTCCATGGCGGAAGACATGAGACTCAATCGACTTGGTATCGGCGAAGCCGACAAACATTATGTCGACGAGGGTCCGGCTTGGCAACCCAAAGTTCCCAGGTTCCGTGTTTTGGTGCATTCACCATCGAAACGGTCATCTGGTCTTTCTGGGGCGTACACAGTCTACAACGTCACTTCTCTCGTCCAATCTTCCGAACGTACTGATGACGATGACGAAGCACCACGTCCACGTTCTCCCGTCTACATCACCGTCCAGCGACGCTTTTCTCACTTTGTCGTTCTCCATACCGCACTCCTCAAACGTCTTCCTGGGATCGCATTACCGCCTCTCCCGGAGAAACAATACGCAGGCCGATTCAACGCCGCATTCGTCGAAGCTCGACGAGGAGACTTGGAACGTTACATCGATCGGATCGTACGTCACCCAATCGCACGTTACGCCGAAGTCGTCACTTCATTTCTGGCTTGCGAGGATGACCTGGTGAGCGGTCCCTTGGCGCAGAGTGGGACTTAGAAACCTGCTTAACATCGTTCATGCTTGCCCTCTATGTCTATGCAAGGAGTGGAAACGGTTGATGCCCCAATTTTTGGGGATGCCAGCGGCGGGACCTTCGTTCTTTGCTCACGTGTATCATCCAGCGTTCAATGTCGATGTGGAGGATGCGGCAGAGGCGGTTGAAAAGTTTGATAACCATGTACGCGCTGTCGGGAAAGGGGTCCAAGGGTTGAGGAATACTTTCAATCGGGTGAGAGAGGCACGAATGGGTAGGTGTTCTGATCTGGTCATGTGGGTCTCACACAAAAGGTTGTATACAGAGATGTCCAAGGCTGAGCGCCTGCTTTCGTATTCCCTCCTCTCTCTTATCACTGCGAAATCATCCACGTCTGTACCTCCTGTGGGTGCAGTTGAGGAGGAAGAAAACACATCTCCGCAATTAAGGGGACTGCTCAACGACGACGGTGCTTGGTGTTGGCGCGAAAGCTGCGAAGGTACTTGACGGACTCTTGTCATGCTAGCGACTTGTCATAAGCGTATGTAGACTGCCTCAAGCTCACGAAAGCGGTTCAGAAGACTGCTGAGACGTTGCAAACCGTTGCAGACTTGTACGATGATCACGTTAGTGCCAAATGATTCCCTGCGTGTCTATACTCACGAAGTCATCAGGCGCGAAGAAGACAACTCGCAACTCACGAGGCTCTCAAGAGCGTCGCGCATCCCTACGTGACATACCAGGTGGTCCCTTTCATTGCTCGCGCGTTTAGGTTAAAGCTAATCTCCTTCAAGGGTATCATAGAGACGCATCGATCTACATCCGCTCGTTATACGCAAGCAACGAGCGGCAACACCGTGAGCTGTCTTCACCATGGAACCAAACCTGTCTGACTTGGGGAAACCAGCCTAACGAAGAAGACGTCGCCGAGCGCTGCGAGACAGTCCTCAATGCAACCATGTCCGAACTCGACACCTACCACACCCAGAAAGTCGAAGACTTTTCCACTCTCACAAAGGACCACCTGGACGGCGAAATCGCCGTATACGAACAGATTTTGATACGGCTAAAATCGGCACGGCGCGCTCTGGAGCCCCCACACTTGGACGAACTGGGTCGTTCGCCACGGAGACCCTGTCGATTCGAAAAGGATTTGGAGAAGCCTGTGACCGATGTTGAGCCGCTCCCGCAGCCTTGTCCCCATGTTTACGATTCGGCGCCGATGAGGCCTGTCAGTATGGCTATACAAGGGGGTGTGGGATTACTTTTGGGCGGTTCGAGTTCGGCTGGAAGAACGAGTGTTCTTGGAAGGCTGTGGGCCTGAGAGGACCGTTCTCAGGTGATGAATGAATGACCCCACTGCACAACATAATCACATTTCTTGGATGCGTCACTTGGCCATCTATTACTTTTTTTGGTTGGATTGACAGAACATGTAACATAAGAGCACGAGCAAGGCACACAAATAACATGGACTTCGGGCTGAGAGCGCGATGGTGAACTGTAGCAATAATCGTATTATTCTAGTTGTACATACGAAACTTGGATGGTAGTACTAAAGGATGATTCATAGTGCAAGATAGGGAAACTAACACTGGGCTTGACTGAAGAGGGACAATCAAACGAATCACAACCAACCTCAGTCAACCACAGCACCCTCGTATCCATTCGCCATCTGCGTTGCCGAGCGCAAGATCCCTCGAGTCCCCAGCACTGACAAGCAGGTGGCTTCCCTCCAAATCGATCCTTCTTCACCGGAGGTGTGATGCCGGGAAGGGCCTGCCAGTGAGCCAAAATCTTCAGTCCACGACCTGACTGAGCATGGTGGCCAGGGGGAAACAATGTGTTGATGTCAGCTGCATACGACACCACTCTGATGCGTTGCTGAAGGGAGAGCGAAGGGGCGAGGTGTGCGGTGATCTCTTGGACCAGTTCAACTGGGAAATCGAAAAACCGAGAGGACGAGATTCGTGATTCCCCCTTGCCAGAGTGTAAAAAGAGGGCACGAGAGTAACGGAGAAGTGCAAGTGCTTCATCCCTCACTCGTGCATTGAGGGTCATATTCCGCTGGACGTCAGCATGCAAAGTCCGGCTGCCTTTTAAGCAATAACCACTTGGACTATAAGACTCGATGTCTAGGTTAAGCTCCGAGTGTTGGAGGCACACGTTCGTGCCAACGGTGTAGAGAAGCTGGACAATCCCCTCTACGTTGACTTTAGTTACTTTGCAATCGAGTCGATGTAGGCGACATTGAGGCGATCTCAGATACTCCACAAGGATTGGTACGATGTCTTGAGTGCACTTTGTGGCCAGTTTTAGATGCTGGAGATAAGGGGCGGCGAGCTTAGGCAGGAAGAGCCGCAAGAAGGGGTCCGCTGGGCAGGTTTCGTCGAGAATTAACAAGGTGCGTAGGCGAGACGAGTTCAGTGCACTCGCAAACTCCGCGACGACATCTGGATCAGCTGTAAGAGGATTCTATCATGCAAACGCAACATGAATGAGTAAGGAAGAGTTGATGGAGCCTCAGACACTCACACCATACAAACTCAGTTCCCTCAGAGTTGTATTATCTCTCAAGAAACGTGCGACGGCAAGCAGCCCATTGGCACCGATTCCGTTTTGCGGGAGATACAGTTCGGTGAGACTTTCTCGACAGTGGATACCGGCATCTGAAGTCAAAAAGTCGAGTAACCGGATACATGGTACCTCACCCAGAGAGGAACCAGATAACTTATGGACAACCTTTTGCCTACAGATTTTTACGATCATTTGTTTGACAGCTGTGGTGATGTGGTCAGCATAAAAATAGAAGACCCCTAAAGTGATAGACCAACCAAACCACGATGCAAGGCGAGGACTTATCTTGTGAAGTGTTTCATTGAGTGAAGAACATATGATCTCTGGGTCCAGCCCACACTTGTTTTGAGATGATGTGTTGAGGCACATGTTGGAATAGTGTGGGATTGATATTAATCTAGTGGGTATGAGATGGTGTCGGTATGAGATGGTGTCGAACTTCGAAGAGAGCAAGGAAGAAGAGGCTGAGACAACATACTTAGGGGCTAATCGCCAAATACTGCCAAGCAACGTCTGTTGGATTAGCTAAGCGCAGGTTAGCCATTCAACCGAATCCAAAGATCGCCATGGGGGATACGGTAATATAATCTGTTCACAGTGTCCAGCCTGCCCCATCGCTCAGGCGTATACACCTTGGGCTATAGCAACGCCATCCGAGTCGCCATCCGAGTCGTCGATAGCAGAGGTACCTGACTTGATCATATCATCGTGAGCTACACCTGGCAGCTTTCATGACGACTCTCGCACCACTTCCGATCTATCCATCTTCCCAAGCCAGGAAAGGTTTTTCACTATCCCAACTAACTCAATTTCACTACAACCTCTCCAATGCACTAACACAAGTCATCGCGCTTCCCCCAGCTAAACGAGACACCCCTCCCACTCGCGCATTCATATCCAGCTACGCCAACGATGCAGCAAACCAAATCCTCGAAGCTCTCATCTGGGAGAACGCAGAAGCTGCTTCAAGTCAGCCTCAGGCCATCGATCACCTACGCCAACGCGTCCTTCTCCTCGCCGAGAAATTGGCATCCTCTGCTCCAGGATTAGAGCTCAAGACTTTGCTCGATCTCTGCGTTGCCTTCCCATCCAAGATCACTCGTCTAAGAGCGATACTCGCCGCTGCTCTCGGCGGGACTCCTGACCTTCCTTCGAGATTCACGTCGGAGGTCGTCTCGGCATTCACGACCTCGTTGAGTCCAGCCCACTCTTCAGGTCTATACGGTCTCCGAAAGACGGCACGGTGCTTGGTGAGCTTTCTACGTCCAAGCCCACCAGCACTCGTTCGTCCCTTTGCGCATAACAAGGAATTCATCCTCGCACTCGCACGCGCCTATGATTCCGGTCTTACCGCCATCTCCCGTTCATACGGTGGCATCCGCACAGGCATTGCCAGCCACGAACTCGACCACTGGGAACGAATCTGGCTAGACACCAAAGTAGATATCGTCGATGCCTTCCACATCATGATGTCAACGATGGTGCAAGACGTTAACTCTGCTTTTGGGACACAACTCGCAGTTGAAGCAGATCGAGCTTTCGGAATCGTTTTCGCATTGCTCGAGGTCACACCGGAGTCTGTCACTGCCGCATCCGCTGACCCGGTTCCGTTCCTCGATCGATCGCTCGTGGCGGATTATCAGCATGCGTATGATTTGAACAGAACGTTGGCTGGGGCTTTGCGACGTTCATCGCGCGATGATGCACGGATGGAACTCTTGGAATCTACCTTGCGTTCTCTCGATGTGGAGTCGTCGGGTGGGAGTACCAAAGACCCCGGGGCACTCAAACTCATCCTTCGCTCATCCGGCATCGCTCCAGGCGTCTCCAATAAAGCTACGCTGGTCCCTCCACCCGCCTCGACCGACAAGGGTAAAGGAAAGGCGACCGCTCCCGAACCCTCCTCGTCCCATGATCCAGATCTCGACTTGCAAGTGACTCAAGTACTGGACATCTTCCCCGATCACTCTCCCGAGTATATCCGCAACCTGCTCATGCACCCTTCCTATCCATTCCGCGGTAACGCGGAAAGGGTCATCGAAGCACTTTTGGAAGGGACGGCTCCCGACGAAGATTCAGTTGAAGGCGCCGAGGACTTTTCGTCTGGCGCTGCTGCTGGTCAAGGGCACACAACCCTTCTCGACGCGCCGATCGAGAGAAGGAACATATTCGACGAGGAAGTCATTGATGTCAGTAGTCTACACACCGGAAAGAAAATGTATGATCTCAGGCGTGCCTTACCTGTTCTTCTCGTGGAATGCTAATTCCTTCCATGCAGACAAGACGCGTCGTCCTTGGTGGTCAGGGATAGAGCAGAAATTGAGAGAATGAAGCTCGACACCCTTCGATTGACAGAAGCCATGTCGGATGATTCTGATGATGAATATACCGGGAGGCCGAGAGCACTTGACGTGTTTGATCTAGATGACGATTTCGAAGGTGCTGGTCCAGGCACCGTGAAGGTAGTGGGTGATGGCGAGGACAGCGGTGACGACGAAGCCACGGAAGAGCGTGGCACGGACCCACACAAGCCAGAGACGACGTTAGAGCTTGCTTACATCCGGGATCCCAAACTGTTTGAAAGGGATGCTCAGACGAGAAGAAGCAAGGCGCGCACCGAGCTCAAGCAACAAACAGGTAATCGTTGCGTCCTGATCTCCCTCATCTGTGCCTACTTAGACCGTTTGCTAGGCTGGACAGACGAGCAAATCGAGGGTTGGAAAATTATGTTGGAGAGAAACGTGCGCTTGTTTTCTGTAATTGATTCTTTTTGTGTTGACATGCACCTCTTCAGCCGAAGAAAGAACGTATATTACAGAAGCATGAATTTGCTGGAAACAGGATTGAGGACACGTCGATTGTTGGAAGTTCTGCTGGAAGCTCGGGGGATAGGGGGCGAGGGAGAGGTGGAGGAAGAGGCCGAGGGCGTGGTGGAGGTGGAAGGGGTGGAGTGGGAGAAACAAGCGATTCAGTTGCACGCGATCGGGCATTCAAGAACAAGCACAAAAATCAAAACCGGAAAAGGGGTCACGATAAAAAGATGGCGAGGGCCGGTGCTGGCCCATCGACGTAGCTCTCTGACCGTTAACCGAGATGTTGTATTACATTCAGCTGTTGTTTCTACACGCGATGAGAGACACAGAAGGGTGTAAGCGTGAGCGTCGGGTTCAGCATGATCAGGAGGGGAACATCTTCTTGAATCTGGGGTCAAAGGTCAACTCGACGACATCATTTACCAACTTCATGTCTACAAGACGGTCAAGATTTGAAAGGAGAACACGAGGGTGGTGACTTGCCGAGTTCTTTGTCCGAGTCCAAGCAGAGACTTGTCAACAGTTTGATGGTAGACTCGTCGATCACATTGCCGATGACCTCGACGAACGTCCCCGTCAACTGCTCGGGCTGCATGATTTCCGCAAAGTCAGCCGCGCTCCTTCTACGATACAGGAGATCAAACGTACTGGGTTCATGTTTATTTGGACTTGCCCCCCATCAGAAGCTTCGACAAGGGCACTCTCCTGTTGTTGCTGTGTGGAATCGTCAGGAGATCGGCGAGTCTTGGGGACGGAGGAGCATTTACGCTGATGACTTTGCATGGTAATCTGACTGTTCTTCCGACGAAACTCGGAAGACGCGCTGAGTTGACTCTTGGTGATTGATATTCGCTCATTTGGACGTCGTGGTCGAGGCGCTGGTAACCGACGACGCGTTTATTTACGCGCGTCGCACCTCGACTTCAACTTGACCGCAACTTGACCGGAACGATGGAGAAAACTGTCACAATCGACGATTTACCCAATGAACTCCTCATCATGATTTTCAAGCGGCTATACAAGCTGCATCGCCAAAAACCCACGATATACTATTTTTTATATCCCGGTGCAGAAGACTCGGATGAAGACATGAGTCCGCCGGATCCCAGGACACGTTGGCTGGACGATCCATTCGATCCATCCATGTTTCCGCATGCACATGCCAAGGTCTGTCGGCGCTGGCATGCACTCCTCGTAGACCACCCCGCGTATTGGACACGTATCCCCATTAACATCGGTTCAATTACAACCCCCCTCCCCACCGTTGCCAACTATTTCGCTTGGTCCCGAGATCTACCCATTTGGGTTTTCGTCAAAAGGCATCCTGACGACAATAGCGTCCAGGATCCTGACGAGAAGTCCTGCGTTGCTGCACTGCTGCCCTACGTATCGCAAAACTTACATCGCATCAAAAAGCTCGAATTTTCGCTCCTCCATCATGCTTCCCTTCCCGATATTTGCCCTTGGCTAGCTGGAAATGCCAACATCCTTGAATCTCTCCACATCAATCACAAAGAGCATCGGGTCACCGAGTCCATTGTACCTCCCGGCGAGGATACGGACCACCGAGATGACGGAGACCGAGTGCGGCTGAAATTCTCCGCTCCCGTACTTACCTCGCTATCCATTGATGCCCATACCTTTGCTCGGGCATGTCGTTCCAGCAGGAGATGGCTCGCTAAAGCACCTAAACTCACCCGCCTATCCCTCATCCCGTCCGGGCCTTCTTCACCCACACAACATCTCTCTATCGGATCGACGATTAGAGCCCTCTCACATGCCACACGACTCCTATCCCTCTCTGTTCGAGGTATCAACTTCCTCGACGATTATGTCCCTCCTGAAACCCCTCAGTTCTTGCCCGAGATTCGCTCTGGCTCCGTGACATTCGAGGACCTTACGGGCACTGCTGTGTCGACCTTCTTTTGTGCCACTGGCACCATTGATGTACTGGATGTCAGGAATTGCTCACTCCGTGGCTTGGGATCTTTCTTCGCTGGTTCACTGCAACTGCATGACCTCAGCGAGGAATGTGACCTCACGATACCATTCAGAGATGCCGTAACCTATCAAGTCACCTTCACCAACTGTCCCGCGTTTAATGACACTTTCCTAGACTTCATGGCTGTCGGCCCAACCGGCGACGACTTTCCAGCCAACACAATGTGTTCTCTGCAGCTCAGAAATTGCACCAACTTCCATGTTGAAAACCTGTACAATATGATCTTCGCGAGGAGGCATGCGATAGAATCAAATCCGGCTTGGGATGGAACCCCAGTCGAGAATATTGCTTGGGATCTTGACGACTCGGACCTGAGAGCCATCTCGAGCCTGGTTGTGTGGCATGGGCCATGCCTCTCGGAGGAATATAGGACGAAATTCGAGGAGCTGGTTCACGACTTCACTTGGATCAATGCAACGGAGGATAACCAAGCGACTTGAGAATCCTGTTTCTAGGTGCGCTCACCGTGTCGCCGCCAGATGGTGTTTTCCAATTAACGACGCGCTCATAGGTCCCCACGATTCTGTCGATTTGCTAGTTCGCTGTTGAGTGACTCGAAACTATGTCAGACATATGCTAAGCAATACCTCACTGTCATTTGTTCCTATATACAGCCTTGTCTAGAAAAGACTTGATTCACCTGCGCATAGCTTAGCGAGGCAATCCACCCATTCGGAGTCACAGGCTTCGGCCAACGTTCTCCTTCCAAGACATCATCAGAGCAGGCTTGCTTGGATCGTCAAATTTCTTCCCGACGCTGACGCAATAACACAAACAAGAGATTGGGACGCCGATCACGCGGACTCGGTTCTTTCCCGAGATTTGTTCTGCCTTGTCGTTCGAGGACCTTACGGGAACTGCTCTATCGACTTTCGTTCATGCCGCTGATCCTATCGATGGTTTGGTATCAAGAATTGCTCTCTCCTCCAGTTGAAATTGTTCTTCGCGGACGAAATGCGCTTCCATGACTTCGACGAGAAACGTATCCCCACATATGTCAATACCTTTAAAAATCCACTTTGCCAACTGTTCCGCATTCAATGATGCTTTCCTCAATTTCATGGCGGATGGAGGTCCAAGCGGTGATGACTTTCCAGCAAAGACAATGTGTTCTCTGCACCTCAACAATTGTACCAACTCCCATGTTGGAAACCTGTGGTCTCGGCACGAAGGCATGCGATAGAGTCAAACCCGGCCTGGGATGGAACCCCAGTCGAGAAGATGTCTTGCCAGGATATCGACTGGGATGAACCGCAGTCGAGAGCAATCACGAGCTTGTTTGTGTGGGGTGGGCCATTGCTGTCGACATAATACAGGGCGAAATTCGAGAAGCTGATTCGGATCTTCGTTTGGACAATGCAGAGCAGCAGAGGAGGATAATAGCCATGCGATCTGAGGATTCCGTTTCTGGTTGAGTTCATCGTGTTGCTACTTGATTGTATTTTTCACTGACCCCGTATTCGTAAGTAGGTGCTGGGCGCTGACCAACACGAACACGTGTTGCATATGTCATCGCTTTCTCGACGAAACGACTGCGAATAAACACCCATAGCACGTGTTGCTTGGCCAGTACTGTACCCGCAGTTGCGGTGGTAGCTGCATTCGGAGGCATTCACGGAAATACGTTCAACCATACTGACCACTTGGTCTATAGACAGGGCCAAACGTCTCCTTTCGCCCTGATAATTCGACGTCAAACTCCATCCGTCGTGCCCAGTCTTTAATGAAAGACTGAGACATACTGAGACATACATGTTTTATACCCAAACCTGTTGTCAGGTGCTGCGTCGTGCGAACTGGAAGACCATATGACGGAGGCATATGACGACGGCGGATAGGGACCGGAATTCAAACTATTCCACCTTGGGCGAACATGGTACGGAGCGGTGGTCTATTTCAGATCCTGACGGAACACCTTGAAGCTATAAACATCCCCTGTCAAGGTTGTCCAGCTTCCTCTTAATATTCCTCGCAACCACATTTCACCTCTATCCAAACTCGAACAGTGAGCCATGCGCGCAGTTGTCTACGATGGACCGTTTTCGGTGTCAGTCCAGGAAGTCACAAAGCCTGTCATCACTCACCCAGATGACGTGATCGTCAAGGGTATGCAGCTCCAATGTTCCCCCCAGATATCACATCGACTGAATCAACTTGTAGTGACAACGACATGCATTTGTGGAAGGCGAGTCAGATCCCCATTTTCGCACTGCACCTGGCACGCGACAGAGCAGGATAAGAATTTAATTGACTTCTGTGGATAGTGACTTGCACATGTATGAGGGTCGCACCGCAGCTCAGGCTGGTATCGTCTTTGGGCATGAGAAGTACGTGGGATGAGGTCCTGTCATTTCGGGGATGCTAACTATCTTGGGCAGCATGGGTATCGTCGAGGTAATTTGACTGTTCCTCTCCTCAGCGAACTGCTGGCTCACACATAATCATTCTAGGAAACCGGCGCCGGTGTAACTGTGAGTGCGCGTGTACACGTCCGACCCTGTTGGGCTATTTGCTGACAGGTGGATCTCTGCGGTCTCGTGTTCTCGACGCAATTATCTGTCTGAACCCTGCCCGGCAACTTGAAGCTCCTGAAAAAAGGCGACCGTGTTGTTATGCCGTTCAACGTAGCCTGTGGCCGCTGCCTGAACTGTGAGGAAGGGAGGTCGGCGTTTTGCACCATTGTGAATCCGGGATTTGTGAGTTCGTCTTCCTTACACAATCTCCGAATCTAGCTCATGACATGACGTGCTTGGTCCCTTGGGACTATAGGCGGGAGGGTAAGTACTTCGTACAAAACGCCCTAACGAGTGTCCTCATTTCTCGGATTGTAGGGCTTATGGGTAAGATTTATCCTTAGTTTTCTCAACTGGCATGAACCCCTGGCGGGTTTGCAGGTACGTCGCAATGGGTCCATACCAAGGAGGACAAGCCGTAAGTGATTTGAATGATGTAACCGTATGTCAAGGCTCAAGTTCACTTGAACTATGTTCAATTCCCCAGGAATACGTCAAAGTTCCATTCGCCGATTTCAATGCTTTGAAGCTTCCCCCTGGCACCGAACATGAAGAGGACTTTGCCTTGTTGTCGGATATCTTCCCCACCGTGCGTGTCTTGTCATGTCGCACTGTATGATAATCAACCACGCAGTTGCCAGGGTTGGCACGGGGTAGAGCTATCGGTGGGTTGACATTCCTGATACATGCTCAAGTTTCTTATTTGCTTCTATTCCAGGGATTCCGCCCTGGCGAGTCCATTGCCGTGTTCGGTGCAGGCCCTGTGGGGCTCATGGCAGCCTACTCTGCGGTCATCCGCGGAGCCTCCGAAGTTTACGTCGTAGATCGTGTTCCCGAAAGACTCGCGAGGGCAAAAGAAATAGGATGCATCCCAATTGACTTTTCGCAAGGCGACCCAGTAGAGATGATCAAGGCTCTGAGAGACGGGTCAGCCTCTCCTTGCCTTTCATCGCGCGTACTGATCCGGAACTGAAAAAAAAAACAGACGCGAAGTCGACAGAGGTGTCGATGGTGTGTACCTCACCCGCCTATGCTGTTGAACCTCGTTAAAACGCATTGATTAGCTGTGGGTTACCAGGCTACGACTGGCGATGGGAAAACCGAGAAACCAAACGCGGTTTTGGAGGCACTTATCGGTGTCGTACGCCCTACTGGAGGTCTTGGCATTCCAGGGCTATACGTACCTAGTGATCCTGGAGCACCTGACTCGGCCGCAGCGAAGTAAGTTTGCGAACTCCTTGGGCGTACATATGCTTATCATATTTGTGCACTCAAAGGGGGTACATCTCCTTCCCTTTCGGTAAGTGGCTCCGTAGAGGACCGAGCTAAAAATGGTGACTAAAGACAACGTCCTGCAACTAGGCAAACTTTTCGAGAAGGGCCTCAAGATTGGCACTGGACAGTGTAACGTCAAGGCACGTGCTACGCTTTGCTCCGACCCTCTTGACACTTCATGATTGTTTGATCCGCTAGAGCTACAATCGCTACCTTCGAGACCTCATCATTGCCGGAAAAGCGAAGCCATCTTTCGTTGTGTCACACAACCTGTCTTTGGACGAAGCCGCGATGGCCTATGACAAGTTCGACAAGCGCATCGATGGGTTCACGAAGGTCTTGTTACACCCTTGAGTGACTTCCGAGCCGAATAGCTCGTGAATTGTGTGGTCATGTAGGATAGGTCATGGTGTCATCCCCGTATGTATGTATGATCTCAGAAGGGTAGCCAGCGTATGTGCGTATGTAGGATCATGAAGTAACACGTCGACGCACTGTTTCTGTAAAAGGGAGCACGGAAGCTCCTTGTGGAGGGTGAACGTTTGAACGACCAACCTCGTCCCGACTCTTGAGTCTGCTACGGGAGAGTAACAGCGGCTTGGAAGTCACACCTAAATCTCTCCGAGCATTCATTGGGCGACAAGTTTGTTTCACCGCTGTGATTTGTTACACGACTCGAGTACTCAGAAACTACTTCCTATCAACTTACATGAGACCTGGATGCCTGTGCAAGATAATGCCCATCAAGTGAGTCAGCAAAGAAAATCTTCCTGTCAATGGTGTGTGTGTGTGTTGTTTTGAATGTCCGCCAAAACGGAGAGTGTGTTGACTAAAGGTTGGGGGGAAGACAGAAATCACGGTAGATGAAGCCTACGCTAGTTCACCGCACTGTACGTCCACGATGAACTTTTCGAATCGAAGTGGTACTAAACAGACTTACGCAGGTTGCGACGGACGTTTCACCGCAGTGATACACCACGTCTGGGACCTCACAGTCATATCTGTCAATTTCAAGCATCAATGAACGATTCGCATCGGTAGGCGAATAGACGGATACGTGCGTGGTACCCCACGCCGGGCTGACACTTTCAGGGGGATTGGGTAGGGTGCTTGATTGGACCCAAGCGGGACGTGGTGGTAAGATATTCTGACAAGAGAGTGTGAGCTAGGAAGATCACGCTCTCACTAATGGAGTATACCGACGATTGTACACTGTGGGAGGCCCGGTGAACACCTCTTGAATGATCACTCCCCACTGGTAGCCAAAGCACATGGACTGTGATGGCGATACCGTCTGAGGGGCAACAAGCGCCACACTGACTACATATGCAGCTACCAGGGTGAGGGAAGAGAAGCGGGACATGTGGATGAGCGAGGTTAGGGAGTCGATGACAATACAACACAAGAAAACTGCGAGCGGACTGAAGAACCTTCCCGAAACCCATAGGCTTTTATACCTTTTGAAGGATTCCACTTGTTTGTGTCACAACCGCAAATTTCTCGCCGTATTTCACGGTCCATCTTGTCGAGAACGCGGACTATGAGCAGCCCTCGAAAACCCGGAATACCACCGAGGCTGGAGCATACGATGATCGGGCTGAAAAGGAAAGAGACATCCCTTTATACAATTTGCAAAGTGGTAGGGCGGTAAGCCGGAGGCCTGAGCGTGGATCTTTCAACGGCGATCAGTACGGTTGCGAGCACCCGCCGTCTGCGAACGCTCGTTCCCGCGGTCTGTTCAAGTTCATAACTTGTAGCATAGACAGTAGCTTACGTTCAACCTTCGTGGTCAACTCGAATACCATTCCGCCCAGACGGATGGTTCGTTTGCTATCTGCGTTGCTAGCGGGGAAGGCATTTTTGTCAGACAAGTGAGTTTCACGCATCAGTATGGTCTCTGAATTTGCGTCATCTAACGCCTTCTCAAGGAACTGCTGGAGTCAATCCCAGCGGAGCATCGCCCGGCTCTCAACACATCTCGTGCTGTCCCACTTGCATCAATAGTTCGACCGATTGGCCAGATCCTATGATCTCTGTCCCTTTCATTCTCACAGATGCAGAGACTGGAGAACGGATGAGAATCGTGCTTTCTGCCATTGTCGTGCCCAAGCTGCTCATGGGCATGTTATCGGACGTCCCAACGATTTTTGGAAAGGGGAGACGTGGTCGTTTGGAGATGTGACGTTCACTTTCGATTTCGGAGAGGGAGGAGTGCACAAGGTCAAAGGAAAATAAGTTGGGATAAAAGGGCAAAGTTACGATCGAGGAAACCATCATGGTGCTGTTCCATCGGGGCTGGTGTCGTTGGGTGTTTGGGGGCGTCATTGGTCAGTCGAGGTGATTTCGGACCACCATCATTTGTTATTACTACCCAGTCCGAGTAAATATTAGAAGAGTAACAAAAGCCCAAGCGGGTTACCTAGTTCTTTAGTTCTTGATTGAGGTAGGTATCTAAGCAAAAGCGATGGCTGGTGCGTTCAGAAAGCCAATTCAATCAAATCGCTTTCCCTAGGCTCGCAGACAACGCCGCTCAACTCGTATATGCGGCATTTTGCACCTACAAAGACACAACGAAGGAGGAAGACATTGATCCTAACCTTGAAACAAATCTCGATGATGTTCTCAAATGCGTCACATTTCAACGCATCAATAGGATTACTGAGATGACATGGACATGACGACTAGAGACCATGGTGCGTCCTTATCGATCGTCATCATTTCACTTGCTCACTCGATATACAACAGCCAGGTGCGGGGTGCGCTCTGTTCGGACAACCCCGCCCATGTATACGATGCACCA
This sequence comes from Chalciporus piperatus, assembly GCA_038093975.1. Taxonomy (NCBI): domain Eukaryota; kingdom Fungi; phylum Basidiomycota; class Agaricomycetes; order Boletales; family Boletaceae; genus Chalciporus; species Chalciporus piperatus. The sequence continues at coordinate 256,623 of JBBPTG010000015.1, forward strand.
TTTCCCACTGGCACTGATGCATTGGGCAAAGGAGCTGTTAACACAGGTCATGGAGCCAACTAAATGCATTAAAATCAGGTGCATGATAGGAAACGGAAGGGGTAGAGAAATACCTTGGCAAGGGTCCGAAGTCGACAAAGACGCAAATTGAGCGTTAAGCTTCTGTGCGTCCAACCCGTTTTGTTTTTGGAAATCGGTTGAAGCGTTGCCAGCATCGCGCAGGAAAAGACGGTCGGTAGTAGGCGCCGCATCAACGAGCATGGCGTAAAGAATGAAGAAAGAAAGAAAGAATAGTTTCGAAACGTCAAGTGGAGAAGACATGTCGGAGGAAGTTGAAGTAATTAGGCACCAGCCCGAGAGAATCTAGAAAAAAGAGCCATAGCTTCGAGCCGCGCTTTATCTCTTCCGTCGTAAATGCGCAAGACGAAGATTGGAAATTTACTCTTTGAAAAGTGGTCATATCACTTGATTATCGGTCAAGCGAGGAAGCGAGGAACAACCGGTGCCTTGCAGACTATTGCTTGATGGAATTCTCTAGCTTCGTGTCGCAGGATCGAGAAAGTCCATCATGGCGAAGACTTTACTTGCGCCATGCAAGGAAATCTTGAATCCACTCTAATAACTATTGCGGTAGTACAAATAGTAGACTTCTGATCGATACCGCTGATAATCAATCGTCAATATTTGGAAAGGGCGGCCTTAGATGCGGGCTGTACGAAACCTTTCCTTCCCCCCTCGTACCAATATCATCAGGAGGGTGATCCTCCAGACATACACCGCACTTACTCCTCCAGGAAGAAGTAGTTACCCGCGGCTGAAACAGTCGAACTCAGAACGCATGATCAAAGAATATCGAAAAACGGTACCTTTCTGCTCACGATCCTTAATGCTGTTCATCTTGTTCACGCGGGGGCGGAAGTTGGTAGGATCACGTCGGAATGTGATCTCTAGAGAAGCTAGGAAGTGATTCATTCCCGAAAGAAGGGATTGAGGCCTGAACATCATGGTTAGCCCCCATGCATGCAAGGTATCCTGTGACTATCGCAGTTTACTGACGGTGTGGCGGTCGCTGAAATAGCTGGCTGGCCCTCGAACACAATAACTCGATCAGCGAGGTAGGTTGCCATGATGAAGTCGTGTTCAATTACGAAAGCCGTCTTTTTGGCGTGAAGGATGAAACTACAAAGGAGTCAAGGAACAATCCTAGACATAAAACTAACAACGTACCGTTTGATGACCTTGCTGGCGATGATACGTTGCTCCGAATCCAAGAAACTGTAAATGGAAACATATCAGCCAAAGTGGCCCGATAGCAACGGTGGTAACTGACCTGCTTGGCTCATCAAGCAAATAAACAGAGACGTTCGGTTTACCTAATAGAAACTAAGTCATGATAAATTGCAGCGCATCGAGATTCTGCGTACCTAGGGCGAGAACGATGGCAACACGTTGCAGTTCTCCTCCAGACAAAGTCTTCACCTCCTGATCCATGATGTTGTCCAGGTTCATCGGCTTCATCACATCGCTCTGGAACTGCGAGTGCATGAAGGCCTGCTTGATCTGCTTGATGAGTAACATGCGGACGGTCCCCGCGAATTTGGGAGAGATTGTCTGCGGTTTGAGCGACACAGCAAGCTCCATCTTGTCCGATTCAATATCAGGATTCGTCACGCCTGCCAGCAAACGGACGAATGTGGTTTTCCCGGTACCGTTCTCCCCAAGCATGACGACGATTTCAGAGTCGGTGAAACTTCCAGGTTCGACTGTCAGCTTGAAGCCGCCCATTGTCTTGGTCATCGCAGGGTACGTGTAATGACGTGTTTTGTCCACGATCAGCTCCTCCGCGGTCTCCATCATCTTGAAAGACAATGACTCTTCACGGAAACGCAAGTTCTCGGTGGGGATGAACCCGTCGAGGAAAATGTTGATGCCTAACTCGGAGATGATCGGCCACCAGCAAATCAAGTTCGGCAAGCAACCCACCTTCACGAACAGAGTAGGGCATGGTCACTACCCCGTACATCGATGGCTTCCCATATAGACAGCAGATGAAGTCGGACAGATAATCCAAAACTGAAAGATCGTGCTCGACAGCGATGACGTAGCAGTTCGGGTTAAGCAAAGAGCGGATAACCTCTGCGGCTCTCAATCGTTGCTTGATATCCAAGTAACTCGACGGTTCGTCGAACATGTATCTATTCCGCATCAGTATGGACTATGGGTAGGAATTCGGAGAGCTTACACGTCTGCTTTCTGAATACAGGACATCGCGATGGCGAATCGCTGGAGCTCTCCACCTGACAGTTGGGATGGTTCGCGCTCAAGGACGTGGGTTAGCTCAAGGTCATCGCACATCTTCTGCTTGTTGTCCAGCTCTAGCTTGGAATCCAACATCTGGTTGACAGTCAGGTTACCCTTGATCGCACGTGGTATGTGATCGACGTATTGCGGTTTGATGAGCGCCTTGAGGTTATCCTCCAAGACTTTTGTGAAGTAGTTCTGGAGTTCGGATCCACGGAAATATTTCAAAATTTCTTGCCAATCAGGAGGGTCCTGGGATATTTCATGAGGCCATTGCTGAAGTGGGGAAGGATTCGACGTACATCGTAACGACCCAGATTTGGCTTGAGTTTACCCGCAAGAATTTTAAGAGCCGTGCTCTTCCCGATACCGTTAGTTCCAACCAGTCCAAGGACCTGACCTGGTCGCGGGGTGGGAAGACGGTGAAGTTTGAAAGCGTTCGCGGTATATCGGTGAGTGACCTCGGACTCGAGGTTGGTGGGAAGATTGATGATGGCAATAGCTTCGAATGGACATCTTTCATAGATCCATTTCAACAAGCACGGGTCAAACGGTGCCGCGGACTTACTTCTTTACACAAATACCACAACCGATACAGAGGAACTCGGATATGAATGCGATTTTATCTGACGGCTTCACTTCGATACACAGTTTGCCTAGAGGATCGATCGGTGTAAGGACAGCCATCGTTCAGCAGGATCTAATGTCGAACTGACCCATTTTCACAACGGGACATGACTATCCACCACGTCAGACTGGCAGTGCTCAGGTAGGGGTGATGGGCTCACTTTTTTACATTCTTGGGCGCATCGCTTTGGTTTGCAGCGATTTGAATCAACAATAGCAATACGGGTTATCTTGTCGGCCATCGTTCAAGCGTTGGCGACCGCGGTAGTACTCGTCAAGAGATGCTATACCCACTGAGATCTACTTACGAAATTTAGACAGATACATATCACGTAATCATCAGACACAGCCACTACCCTTACACAAATTTGAAGCCTGATCTACCTATCTTTTTCACATTATTGCACAAGGTAATGCGCGAACCGTCGTTGCCCGTCGATTTTCAGAACCAGAGGATGCTAGTACACGGCAGCCCAGCTTGAAGTGGTGAAATTTGGTAGATATATAGATCAGATGATCGATTAGACACAGCCACTTACTTGTGGAACCCGACCAAGATCACTTTACTCCAAACATCGAGGATGGGGAAGAATAAGTCAGCATCCAACGAGAAGAAAGGCGGCGGTAACAGCGGTTCCAAGGGTGGTTCCAAGGACACTGAGGAATCCGAGAGCAAGGTGGGCGCTCCCATGTACTTTGCTCTGAGACGACGTAGTAGTTCTTAGGGAAGGATGATTGTAACAGGGAAAGGGTGGGCTGAAACCCGCTACCGCAATAAACGTTCGGCATATATTGTGTGAGAAGCAGTCAAAGGCGTTAGAAGCTTTGGAGAAGATCCAGGTAGAACCGTCATCGTTTCGTGGGACGCATCCTTGTCTTGTACTCATGTATATTCAGGGGGGACAGCGGTTCGACAAGGTCGCCCAAGAGTACTCCGAGGACAAAGCTAAAGGTACCTAAAAGTTATCGCTTCAATTCGCTTTCGTTCTAAACGTGAGCTTGTAGCGGGTGGCAGTCTTGGCTGGATGAACCGAGGCTCGATGGTTGTAAGTCAAGGGCGACTATCAGAGTGGAGCTGACATTGTCATGCTTGTGATCCAGGGCGCATTCCAAGAGGCTGCCTTTGCTTTGGGGCCATCGACAGTGGACAAACCTATTATGTCCCCTCTTGTCAAGACCAACTTCGGGTATCACATTATTATGGTTGAAGGCAGGCGATGAACCCCATCGAGTACAGTAAGATATCATATGGATGTCTACAATTTGGAAAGCATTGACCGTCCAGAGTCATGCTGGAACTGGACAGTCCATAGCATCGTCGTTTACCATATCATCGGCAAGGAGCACCGTCACCGCACGTGCTGCCCTCCTTTTCCTTCTCGGTTGATCGACATCAGGGTCAGGAGTGGTACCAGAAGACGTAGCCTCCGGTTGGGCGGTTGCACGTCTCGACGTGCTAGATCTCCTCGATTCTCCGTTCGTACGCTCGAGCGCACGCTTGCGTTTGTTCCCAGTAGAGGATGGGGTGTCGTTCGGAGTTCCGGGTGAGATCCGGGAGACTTCGTCATCGTGGCGACGGATGTCAGTGAGAAGCGCATTGCCTCTTTGTTTGTTGGCTCTGCCGTTTTTGCGACGTCGACTCGTCCCATATTGCATGACAGCCTTCCTGAAATCGACGCCCTGCTTCTTGTGCAAGTAGTAGTACGTGATACATTGCGCAGCAGTCTTGTTCGGCAGGCGTTGGGCGATCAGGCCGAACTGTTTTGGGTGGGCAGCGAACTCGTTTAGGAAGACGTCGCGCTCTTCTTCAGTCCAGTAATCTTGACCTGAAGTGGCGCTGTAGAACTCTGAAGGATCGTCGACGATGTTGTTCGTGTCGTCGAATAGGAAGGGCACAGAACCCTCGGTGACAGAGATCATATCAGGGATCTTAGCCACATTTCTGATGGCGAGATAGTTGGGGTCGGTAAGGTCCTCTACGCCTAAGCTGGCGATGATCTGCTCCATCTCCAAGTCCGATCTGACAGCGTCCCCCATAACAGTGGTGGAGCGCCGGGTTGCCCTACCGCCGCCTGATGGAATCGTAGATTCCTCCTGTACTCCAGTCTTCTGCCCTTCATCGAGTCGTGCGCAATGCTCGAGCCACCGTTCATGTAGTGCCAGATATTCCTCTTTCAACCTGCGGGACTTCTCCACGATCTCAGACTGGCGTTCCACAAAGCGATCGACCAGAGATGATCTAATTGCCTCGTGGGTGGCCAATCTGTTAGAAGAACCCGCAGCAATCAGTTCTTCTGATCGGCTACTCTGGTTAACAGGAAGTGGAGGAAGATTCAGGCTCGACACCGCTTGATTGGCTCGGAGGATAGGGAATACTCGTTCTGCACGTGATTGACGATCACCGCCAAGACGGGCGACAAGAACCAGTCGAACGCCTTCGCGCGTCGATTTGAGGTTGCCAGATTCAGGTTGATAGTGAATAGACCGGTCCGAGGGCGGAGAAGCTGGTATTGTGCTGTGATCACTGACCACGATCCTCATCGAGTTGGCAACTGGCTCAGGGGTACTCTCGTTCACGTCGACGCCCAACCCGGCGCGTCCAGTACTTGGTACAGCCTCGGGTCCCGGTCCCAGAGACCAAGTCGCGAACGAGGGCGTTACCGTTGACGATGGAGGGGATTCTCGACGTCTGTCAGGCTCAACCTCTACATCAGGGATAGAAGTGCTGAAGGAGGCAGGGTCACTGCTAACAGACGGCTCCGGAACTACAGCACGGCCAGCTTTGGATGATGCTTCCTCGGGCATTCCACGGACTGAACCAATGGTCATCGAGTCCGCATCCACGTGTGGAGTCACGACTTCATGGGGAGATTCTGTAAGAATGTTCAGCCTTACAACCTTATTTGGTTCTTAAACTTTATAGCACGCACCTCTGTGAGGCGTTGCGTCGCTGGAAGATATCAATTCAGGGGTTGGCAGTGGCGAGGCATTACGTTCGAAGGTCTGTTGATGAGACGCAAAATTGCCATTCACGTTGACGGTCTCGTGGCGAGGCGAGTGTAATTCGGCCGAAGGACCCACTAGCGTTCCCAGGCTTTTGGAACCTTCTAATGGAGCCTCGTCATTATTTGCTAGCGGCATTTCGTTCAGGGCGTGGGGGGGTGCCTTCGCTTGCACCGGTTGGATCGACGACTGGAGAAGAGGGTCTTCATCAGGCCCGGAGATAGCGGCCTTGGAAAGCCTCGGTGATCGCGACAACGATCGAGATTCGACTTTTGTAATGGGTGCCTCCCGAGAGATGGAACTGCCTCGAGAACGTGATCCTGACGGAGAAAAAGACCGGTGTCCACTGTCAGTCCCAGGATATTGTCTTGGGCTAGTTCTGTATGTCTCCACCTGAGAAAATGGAGGGCGGGGGGGATGTTGCAACTTTGAGAAGGGTTGGTTTAGAGGAGCATGTGAACGAGGCGGGGTGCTTGCAATTGAGCTCCCTTGGTGCTCATCCTCACGATCGTGGTGTGGTCTAGGGTGGAAGCTGGGACCAGCAGTATACGACGACCCAGTGTGCGTTGACGGCCAAGGATCGTCGAGATACATAGGTCGATACGTGTCAGCGGTCCGCGAAAAGGATCCAAGGTCGCGCACAGCGTGGGGGGCGGTAGCGGGGCGGTAGCTATCGTAATGTGACGTGGAGTCCGAACGAGCCGCAGAGCGTGGTGGCGGGAGGTCTCGTGGCGGTTGCTGTCGCCGATCTCCGTATCGATCGGGGGTGGGGTCCAATCTAACAAACATTGGGTGTTACGGTAGTCTTACCTCGGAGGATACAACGTACGGTTCATACCGAGTAGGTCTATCGAAATGAGACTGCTTCCAAAGTTCTGATGGTTCAAACATTCTTTCAGCTAGGGTATCACGGCGATTTTTATCCCACGGTGGAGGTGGAGGGCTCGTCGACAGTGGTTTATCATAGGAAGATGACGACTGCCATCGAGAGCCGTGGTCCCACTGACGAGCTTCCTGTGTTCTTGCGCGATCGTAACGTGGGGGAGACGGACTACGGCTATAGTAGCGCTCTGGTCTGTATACGTTTGGCCTATAGTTGTTCGGATGGTCGTCATAATATGTTGCAGCACCGCGAGGTTTGTAGCTATCATAGGTATGTCTTCTTGCGGATGGACCTGGAGAGGGTGATCTATGCCGAGGGAAATGCTACATAAAGGATTGAGGAAGAGATGGATCAAGATAGTTGGATCTGACTGACATCGTAGGGCGGAAAACCTGCGGAAGGACGACGGAACTCATGTGGCAATGACGTCCCAGTTGGCGACGACTGCCCGAAGCTGATTGAGGACATGAGAGGGGGAGGAATCGAAAATCCACTGTCGCCACAGAGTCCTAGGTCAGGTGTCCTACTGGACTGCGAAAGTCGAGTATTCGTTTTCGGTGACTACAGTGGGACAGTCGGCATAAAAATGCAAGTCTGTGTGGTCTTGATAGAGCTCCTGTGGGTGAGTTCTACTGATTATCTTGTGGGCAGACTACGGTATGGAATCGACGAGCTAGAGTTAGAGCTAGAGAGTGTAAGAGTGTAAGGTAGAGGACGGTTGAAACTCCGCTGACCTACTCGAAGTTGTTCTGGACGAGTTTTAGACATGGACTTGTTATGGATTCAGCCCCTGCAACAGCCAGCCATGGCCTCAAGGAGCCCCGTAAACTCCCTTTCGAGACCGCAAAGATACGGAGACTCGTCCTAGGCTCTTACTGGACCATCGTCATCCTCGCCCTTCCCTTCTGGTGGAACCTGACCAGCATCGAGCGTATCGCTCTTCCGTCCTCGCGCGTCCGGGCTCAGTTGGATAGAAAACCCGTCTTTCCTGTCAACGTACAACTTGACGCACCTAGCTTTGCCGGGAATGCCCCTCGGTTAGCCGGGGAGCTCGCCCAGATTCTTGTTCAGACTACTCAAGCCTCTCCGACATGGGGAAACCTAGACATCCGGGTCGGTGTCAGCGAGAACGCAGGTGCGAATAAATGGGAGGAAGACTGATGTCCAAGTAGTAATTAACGCAACAGAGGACCAAAGTACGAGCAATGCATATTCTGTCGCCCTTGGGGATTACACCGCTGTCCGGCGCCCCAAACAACTAGTTGTGAGCCGAGAGGAAGCGTCATCAGGTGGGTCAGTTTCTGACGCCTCAGTGCTTCATGCACAGTGATTCTCCGTCAGTTCACCGGCTGGGCAATATCTTGTCTGGCCTCCTTGCACCTGAGGTCACCTCGATGCAAGCACAGCGCATCGTCCAGTATTCCAAGCGCTATCGCCTTGCTTTCACCTTGCTGAACGAAAACGCCGCATCTGAACACCTCGTTAATTCCTGGGACGTTCAGCCAGCGATCGAAGGAAAGTTTTTCCACTTCATTTCACTTCCGTCGGTTGATAACAAACCCGCAGACCATCTGTTCCCAATCCTTTCTCAATTAAACCTGCTGCATAATTTTACCATTGAAAGTCAGGTTCAGTACCACGCACCACTGGCGTTCGAGCCCACGCAGTTCGCTGATGGCAACAATACCGTGCATGGCCTCACCCCTGAGGATCTGACCGTGTTCGTCAATTCTGCTGAATGGACATTGTGTAATTATCCTCCCTTCTGCAGCCTGGGTCAAAGTTTTGATCTGTGTTTCCAGCTTCCAGTGTCTCGAGTGACCCTGTATTGCATTTTGTATTGTTTGTCCCGTCTCCGTCCCGGCAGTCGCTTTGTATCCTTGACGCGCATGGTAGGTAGTCATTCACTACAAACGACCAATTGACTTGAGTCATTGCAGGGTCTCCCACGAATCAGAACGCATTTCTTTTGCCCCAGTGGGGCGGCATCTTCATTCTCAACAGGCACGCAGAAGACGAGAAGATGACGCACCTGACTGCGGCGGTGTTGGTGCCTGTGTTTTCATCATTTGCTAATCAGCTCTCTTCTTTACTTGGTGTTCTTCCCCTCCCTCGAGGCGTGAGCTCCGAGGAATCTTCCGTGCTATCCGAGTGGCAGCTTGATGCACTCCTCCGATATCGGACGTCAGAGAATATGCTGAGCAGTCAGCAAACGCTGTACTGCATCGTGAAGCTCGTGGACCAAATTGAGAACATGCCGGTCGATCAAAAGGTCAGGGGGGATGTGCACAACGCACTCACAGCCCTCGAGGAGGTCTGTCACATTTTTATTTTTCCTTATAAGAACGCTCAACGAGGGACTTTCGCATAGGGATATCGATCCGCGGGGGGTTCGCCGGCGATTCCCTTGCGATGGTCTAGCGAGGCTTTGTCTCTAGCCTCGCATGCTTTTTTTAATCCCGGCATGTTGGCACTGCTGTACTTCCCTGCCGAACATAAATATGCTGTATACACGCCGCTTTTTGCCTCCATCTCGGTACCTTTGATTGTTGCGCTCGGAAGAGAGGTTTATGCGTGGAGAAACGAGCGTCGGATGGCAAGGAATGGATGACGATACTTCTAGTGGACAGGTTCTGTAGAGAATTCTAGACAGCGACATTGAGGAACCCTGTTTTTCTTCTGGACGCAGCGTGTTCTCAATACCGTTCCTCGGGGCCCATTGACCACCGACACTATGCAAACCACGTGATCTATGATCGACGTCAGCGAGTATGGGCACAGCCAAGGCGCTGCTCACGACTACTAACTGTAACTAACTTGGTCTTTGACAACAGACACTGCCGAGCTACGCCGCCATGAGCACGAATAAGGTGAATGTAGATGGGATTATGCTCTTCGAGCAACCTTTCGCGCGTGTTCGTGTCACTTTCTCTCGCTAACTGCCACATCTATCTCACGAGGATACTTGCTAGGTGCCCTACGAGAATTACCGCAAAGTATTTCGTGCATCTCAGAGGAACATCGAGCGTGAATTGGGTAACGTACAGTCGGCATCAAGCGACCTTCAGAAACGTTCAAAGGGCAACGACGTCGACCTTGGCGATGCGGCCAAGACCATTGATGGGATGATAGCGCGGGTGGAGAATCTCAAACGCAAGGTCGGGCCCTCGTGTTATTGGCTCACATATCATCAATTCATCATCAGATGCGCATTGTGTACAGCTTTCTGATCTGCAGGAAAATAATGGTCGCCCTACCCTTGATGTCATGCACGAACGTCTCCAACATCTCGCGTTAGTCGAGGCTCTGCCAACCACGAATTCCCCTGACTTTTCACGCTGGGCGGACACGCGGCTGGACCGATGGGTTGTCGACTGGACACTCCGCGCGGGGCGAGAACAAACCGCGAGGAAACTATCCCAAGAAAGGGGAATTGAGGTACGTTACCTCGTCTCCGTCTCAGCTGGGCTCCATTGACGGTTCATACTTGTAGACCCTTGTGGATATCGATTTGTTCATGGATATCCACAGAATTGAACGCGCGCTTTCCCGGCACAGCTGTACTGAAGCTATTGCATGGTGCAGTGAAAACAAAACGGCATTACGAAAAATTAGGGTGAGTTCTTGAGCTGTGCGCCTCTGCGCTATGGTAACAATTTCCGGGACCTCGCAGAGCACCCTGGAGTTCGAGCTCCGTCTGCAGGAATATATTGAATTTGCCCGTGTGCGCAAAACACAAGACGCGATCGCATATGCGAAAAAGCACCTTGTTCTGTGGCAGGAGACCCACATTCAACAGATTACCCAGGCCATGGCACTCCTGGCGGTCCAGCCCTCGACTACCTATGGACAATACAGGGTTCGTGGTCCGTTAGATTAACTCCTCCCGGGCTCACGAGTTTACAGCGCCTCTATGATGAGTCTCGTTGGACCTCTTTGGTCCAGGCGTTCCGTCTTGCCATCTACACGTTGAACAGTTTACCGACGGAGCCACTTTTGCATCTCGCCCTGTACGCAGGACTAGCTTCCCTCAAGTTACCTGCTTGCTATGATCACACCCACAATGTCGACTGTCCAGTGTGCGACCCCAACATCAGAATTCTCGCCAAAGAGGTTCCCTTCAGTCACCATGCCAACTCAACCATCGTATGCCGACTCAGCGGTAAAATTATGGACGAGGATAATATGCCAATGGCATTCCCGAATGGATACGTTTACTCGACAGAGGTACGGTATTTTGGGGGGCTAAAAGGAAACCGTCTTTACATTCCCCTCCTTCTCCAGGCACTCGAAGAGATGGCCGCCAAGAATAACGGCAAAGTCACTTGCCCGCAGTCAGGCCAAGTGTGCGACTTTACTGCACTGAAGAAGGTCTTCATTTCTTGAGCACCGCACTGAAGCGCATCATTTCGTGACGACTCGGCATGTATTGTACCCACAACATCTCGCTCAAACTGTAACTATAACAAAGATACTACTGTATTTACCATAATCTTCACAGCACTACTACACGTGGGCCCGGCTGCTACCTCGGAAGCGATGATGATGACCATGTAACCCGAACCCCATTATACTTACGCTGGTACTTACCTGTTCAACGTGTTAAGTGAGAATCGGGATCGAGCTGTGCCGGTTTCACATGAATTGTAATGAGAATTGTGATGAGCTACAGTGGACGACGTCCGCGATCGCAGACAACGTTGAACCTCCTTCAAGTTTTCGCCCCAGTTACTACGCAGGCTTTTCAGCGTCCGAGGCGTCGTTTCACACCGAATACCCAAACCCAATAAAGGGCTTCACACAACCTCAAGTGGTGTACAGGAACTCCTCTATGCACAAACCCAAAGCTTCTCGTGTCGCACGGAATGGAAACGCCAACGGAAACGTAAAGATAAAGCATCCTGCTAGCAAGTCACTCACATTGTCCTGGAACGAGATACCCGAGTGGCAGAGAGACAACGAGTATATCCTGAGTGGGTACCGTCGGTGAGTACAGTTGGTTCTTGTCACTGGTGGTTGTTCCGTCCGTGCAGACTGGGCGAATGGCTTCTTCAGGGTGCAGAATGGATGGTCTGGCTGCCTGGTGTCTATCTTCGGTTGTATGTCCTTTCAAGTCGTTCATATCGATCCTCACAATCACTGACCAATGGGCAGACCTTCACAACGAAACCGGTGAGTTCAACTAGTGTCTGAGCTCGTTAGTGTCTTTCGTGATGAACATTAACGCTTGCATCCGATGATCGCACAGTGAACATTCACAGTCACCTTTGGAGTGCATTGTTTTTTGTCGGTTTACTAGCGACTTTTCAGACAACACATGTTGGGGCTTACGAATCGACGACGTGGCTCGATACCTGTGCCCTTGCCATCTTTCTAGTGTCGGCCGTCTTCTGTTTATTGGCTAGCGCTGCTTTCCACACATCCACATGTCATTCCCAGGCAGTGAGGTTTGTTGCAATGGAAAGAATTTCACGAGGTTGACTGCGGCCAGGTCTCGGCTACATGCCACGCCCTGGACTACTCAGGCATCGTAGGTCGGGGAATCACTTGGAATGTTCGGGGCGCAATTGATCACTGACCTTTCTCGGCAGTGCTTACTGTCGGGTCGTTTGTTCCTTGCATATACTATGGCTTCTACTGCGCGCCGCTGTCGCAGGTGTTTTATCTCGTTACTATTGGGTTGGCTGGTTGCTGTGAGTACTCTTCAAATTTGCAGCAGACAAGTATCTCACATTGCACTTTGGATAGCGGCGGCTTACATCGTCCTGAATCCTGAATACGCAAAACCTACGCACCGAGGTGCACGCACTGGGGTGTTCATCGCCCTTGGATTATGCGGTGTTGTCCCCGTGACGCAGCTTGTGCTAACTCATGGCGCTACGAGATTATTCTCCGAAATGGGCTTCGGGTGGCTTCTCACCTCGGGTGCGTTATACATAGCGGGAGCGTTGATTTAGTGCGTTCTCCTCGTTCGCCGCTGAAGTTGCACGCCTGATGCGTTTTTTCTCGATTTCATTCCCGCTCAGCGCTAATCGCATTCCCGAGCGGACGGCACCCGGGAGGTTTGATTATCTTTGCTCATCACACCAGATTTTCCATGTCTTTGTGGTCCTGGCTGCGTTGTCCCACTGGTTCTGTGTGTTGACAGCTTTCGATCACTGGCATTCTGGCGCGGGCGTATGTGACTTGTGATCAAGTCACCGTGTTCTCCCACGCTTCGGGGACAAGCAGGGACTGTGCAATGCAAGGGGGTGTGGAAAATCTTTATTGGCACATTCGCCGGACTGCACAGCACCGCGCAAGTGGCCCATCACGGAGACAAAGTGCACGTTGCGGGGTGTTTTCGGATACCAAAGATGAATGTGGATTATCATTAGAAAATCGGCTTTGGAGCGACCGGTCTTACTCGGGACCGCCCGTCCAATGCTTCTCGTGCTGTATGACGTTCGACTATCTGCAAAGGTCTCTAACCGAATGATGCGCGATGCTTCCGACGGAATACTATGACGAGTGAAAGTGGTTCCTGGGCGCAAACTCTCACCGCCGCACGCATACCTCGAGGCTTTAAAAGCTTCACCTTTAGGTATTTTGGCAATACTGCGATTCAGGGTTGGAATTCCTATCGAAAGTTGACACAGGTCGTTCACAGTTCCGTTGTATTGTGAAGGACGGAGCGCCGGGAGCGGAGAACTGACCAGGTACAGAACGTTACTCGGAAGGCAGTCATGCTGCATCATCCAGTGTCTATTCAATGCAATGAACTCCAGTATACTAGGTGAGTCTACTGCCTGTCATCCACGCGAGTTTCATCTATTTTACGTAGTTCCGGAACCGAGGTGATTGGATCGACAGGGATCTAGCCTTGAAGTTGTGTTCCCAACCAGCCCATCAAGCGGGTGGTAGGCACCTTAGCCATGCAGCATGTTCAACTACATGTCATTTCACAGCGGTCAACGTGCACCCACTGGGACTAGTTAAAAGACGAGGCGTCAATCGTGTCTCTGTCCATCGCCGCCCTCCTACCTTATCAAAAAAAAGCCTCTCGCAGCTGGAATCATGTATACGGTCGGCCTGCAATCGGCTGCCGACGCTTTTCTTATGTCGAGCTTCAAGGTCCAAGTGGTCTTAGCTTTCTTCATTCTTTTTGCCCTTCTCGTGTTCGGTCATGGCTCGAGTTCGGACGATATATCCTCCCAAACCCCTGTTTATTTGCCTGGCTCGCACCTCCTCGCCATCGCGCCGTTCTTCCGACGACGTTTCGACTTCCTCAACGACGGTTTCCGCAAGACGGGACAGAAAGTATTTCAATTTAACATGCTGCGGGTTCGTACTTCACTCCTCGGGATTCGGGTGGGTTCTAACGTGATGCGTAGGACACCGTCATCGTCGTCTCCGGAGAGACGGGACGGAAAGCGTTCTTCGCCAACAGGGCTTTCGATCTGACAGAAGGATTCAAGGTTCTGTCTGGTGCGGTGAGCAGCTTCTCCGTAGTCACGCTGTGTCGATTCTGACACCACTACCAGATCCCTGTGGTCAAGGGCGTAACTTCCGATCTCCAGACCAGACGAATAGCTCTCATCCACAAACGCCTCGCTTCCGTTCAGAAAAATGACCACCTAAGCCAACGTATGTATCGTTTACCACCATTTGCGAACTTCGCTGATATCCCCGATGCAGTTATTGTACCCATTCTGGAGGATTGTCAGCGTGTCATGGACTCTTGGGGAGCAAATGGAACCTATGACCCTTTCGAGAAAATATATGAAGTGCGTCCCCCAAACGTTGACTCGGAGATTCGCATTAACGTCTCCTGTTCATTCATGACAGCTCCTTTTCCAAACTACAGTACGCAGTCTTACTAGTGAAGAAATAGCCTGTGATCCCGCGCTGGTTGCGCGGCTTAAAAACCTGTATGATATCCTGGACAGCGGAACCACCCCGACGACGGTTCTGCTGCCATGGCTCCCCGGTCCAAGTATGCTCAAGAAACTACTCGCTACCAAGGAGGTGTATAACATTGTCTCGCATGCCATCGACACCCGGGTGAAGAGTGGCATTCCAAAGAACGATACGCTTCAAATGCTCATTGACGAAGAAGATGAGAGACTAGTGATGGTCGGAGTAAGTGATTCGGTTTCATGACATCGGCACGCCACTGACGTAGCGCTAGTTCATCATGGGTTTGCTAGTTGCAGGAGCCAGAGCAACCGGTACGACGGCTTCGTGGCTCATCACCTACCTTGGGAACAACCCGGAGTGGAAAGACAAGGCCATCTTCGAGATCGAACAGCTGCTTTCGATGTACCCACCACAAGCGGCTCAAGCCTCTTCGCTTTCGTCGCATTTAGCATCCATTCCGCTGGAAGTCTGGGAAGGCGAAACGCCTGTGCTGGATGCGCTCATCCACGAGACTCTTCGGATAGCGCAGCCACACACAGCCATGCGTCGCAACCTCGGACCTGACACGGTGATTGATTCCAAGACTATCCCTTCGGGGGCGTATGTTGTATATCCATTCTCGGACGTTCATCTCAACCCGGAACTATATCCTGATCCGTGGACGTTTGACCCGAGCCGCGAGGAGGTGAAAACGCCGTTCGGCTATCTTGGATGGGGAGGTGGTGAGTGTTTCCCTCTCATATGATTACGTGCTTGGCGGCGAACTTGAGCTCGTGTTTGCAGGCAAAACGGTCTGCCTTGGTCAACGCTTGGCAAGGCTGGAGCTGAAGCTCATTACTTCAATGATGCTGCTGGGGTTCCGGTATTCGATAGTGGATTCCGAGGGTGCACGACCCAACCCACTACCACTACCAAATTGGAACGACACTCTCCTGTGCAGACCGGAAAAGGGCACATGCTACCTCGCGTACGAGAAGGCCGTACTTTCACTATAGGCCAAGCTGGTCTTGACCATGGACTTTGGACTCGTGTTCAGACATTTCGCGCCACCGATCTCCAACAACGTTCACATCGCGCATTTTGCATCCATTACAATCCATTACACGTTTACATTGCACTTGGACTCCTTGACTCATCGTTTATCCTCTATTTATTTCTTGAATATTTTACAGGATCCCTCACGACGAACTCGGGACCGTCGTGACAGGTAGCGACTAATCACCGCCACTCTCTTCTTTCCTCCGATCCTGGCTGTATCTCGAACTATTTAGTATACCCCATGTTGATGTAACCGATTAGCTATAGAGTAATATGCCACTATGACACTTGATGTAGGACAGTAACTCGTTTACGCTTGTCTACTGTAGCACTGGTACGAGTCATCGGATAATAGAGTAGATGCTACATGCACCACACCAAAAGATTGCCATGCATCTTCGCACGTCTCGACAGCTCGATAGCCCGCCGATAGCTTTCATCTGAAAAAGAATTTGTCGTTGGACTTGACTCGCGATGATCTCGGAGGTGAATTTGCGCGATCATCCATGTCGGACATGCGCCGAGATTTCTCGTTCTGTCTAGCCTCCAGGAGGATCTGTGCAGCCTCTCTCTTCTCCTCGAACCTTCTTTTTGCGATCCAGTCTTCTCTACTCCTCCGATCCCTCTCTGCCAACTGGGCCCGTTTCTCTCTTGGTGGCTCCCATTTGCTCCGTAGGATGCGGCGTACTCCCTCTGGGCTGATTTTGAACTTTTCGGCGAGCATTTCGCATGAGAATGCGTTCTTGTCGAACGCGTGCAAAGAGCGTAGTCCGTCCATGGCTTCGCGTGACAATTTACGCGGGGGGTTCCACCCATCTGGAAATGCCTCTTTCAGCTTTTCGCGATGCTGTCGCCACTCCTCAGGGGTAGGAGTTGCGTTCGGACGTTTTTGGGGCTGTGGTGGTGGTTCGTCCTCGCTGAGATCGAGGGAAGGAGCATCGTCGTCGACGATGAGGGAGGTGGGAGAGACGTGACCTGCGAGTTGCCAGTTTCGTGGTGCTACGCCGCGTGAGTATAGACGGTGTAGAGTCCATTTCGCGAGTGAGAGCGTGCAGGGCGTGAATCGCAGTGTCGACATGACTTGACCGATGACGGGACTCTGACCGGGCGGTGAGTGTATAAGAATATTCACACTCCGCGGTGTTGTGTTCGGCATCTTCCGGGTGAGATCCTCGACTTTTTCGACCACGAAGGGGCTTGTTTTCTGACCCGCAAGTGGGGTGTTTCAACAGAGTGTATGTATTTGGCCTCAAGGGGCTGAGCGCTGATCAGCAGGGTGTCAGAAGTGATGATTCTGCAGAAGACATACCATGACCTAGGGGCGTCGGAGTTTGAAACAAGCACCTTGCTAAGGCTAAGCTTATATTGAATTAGTAGTTTTCCTCGATCAATTACTCCAGGTTCAAGTTTGACTTGGAGTTTCGTTCTGTTTCGATTCAGATACCCTTGTAACTTGTCAGCTCAAGATGGCAGACATATCGGACCCAAAGATCAACGAAGGTCAGCTACTACTCGGTCCACGAGCCAATTATGGTTTGATTCCAGCAGCGTGTCATTCTGATCTCTTCAGCATACTTGGACGTGCGTTCTGACAAATCGGATTCTAACTGGTTACTTTTGAATTATGAGGTCAGACTCATCCCTTGTTCGTTTTCTATCGCTTCCCTGATAGCATCGCCCCCACGCTGCGCACACGCGTCAGTCCGATCGTTCGGACAAACTCGTCGTTACCAAGACAGGCACGGGCGGTCTCTCCGAATTGCGTGACGCTTTCGATGATTCCAAGGCGTCTTACGGCTATGCACGCGTCACTTACTCCAATGACAAGGAGTCCCAACGAGAGAAATTCATTCTCGTCGTATGGATCGGTTCTGGCTGCAAAGTCATGCGGAAGGGAAAGGTTCGTCCCACTTGATTATCCGGTTTACGCGCCATCAGCGCGTTGCCATCTGTCACGCAACTTTCTTGCGCGGTGTAATCTTCTTACCGCAAGAGATATCACACACCCTCTCCACCCTAAGTCGTGATGTCAACTTATTCATGGGCTTACTTTGTTCCTACGCTCAATCAGATTTCCGTCCATACGGCAAATGTCAAGGAGGTGTTGCGTGTTTACTCAATCGAGGTCGCCGCTCGCGAAAGGGAGGATTTGAAAGAGGACCCCATCATCGTCAGGCTCAGGAAAGTCAGTCATCTTTCACCTCTTGACACGTCCCTGTCCCACTGTCTTACGCTTGCGTCCCATACAAGGCCGGTGGCGCGAGTTACGATGGAGTCTAATATCTTCCCTTATTCGTCTACCTGCTGTACAAGTCGTGCATGTTCTCAATTCTCCACCTACTGTTCCCGCATCATACATCAGTGGCAACTAGGTTTCGACAGTCGCAACATGCAAGGCCGTGTGCATTCTCCGTGCACGTCATCATCCGCCATCAACCCTGGGCCAAGGTGGTGCCACCATCGAGTGGGTCGCTCAGTTTGCGACAGGAGCGAACCGCTTTAGCTTTTCGATGCCTTCGTCTGTCAACCTCATGCCCATCCAGCCGTCCATTCGCTTAGCGGACAAAACTTTTTCGTAGAATGCGATGGACGGCTCGTTCCACTGTAGATGACCCGAGTAAATACCACAGTAATCACCCCTAGGCACAGTATAGCCAACACGCACCGTAAGCACGGACCAATCAAGACGTCCACAATTCTGTCATAAACAAAGGACCGTTAATCCACGAACGAACGAGAGGTAATAAGCGGTCACCCTTTCTTGTGCAATTTTGCCGAGTTCGCCGAACATAGCCTTTCCGATTCCCATGTTTCTCGCCTCTGGTTTCACGAATAGATCCTCAAGCTAAATTGGTGTCCGTGTCAAAAAAGTGGACGTCGACCGCATGGAAACTGGATAATCGCAACGTACAAACAGGCCTGGTCTTCCCGTCCAGGTGGAAAAGTTGAAGAAGTAGAGGGCCATACCCAGGGCTGCACCGGGTGCATCGGGAGTCCCTTGGAATGCGAGAAGGGCGTGTGCATAGCCCTTCTCGAAGATGTTCTCCTTGAACTGCGAAGAAGTGGGTGAGTGGTGAACGCCAAGTGGGACGGGTGCGTACGAGTTCTAAAGTGGCCTTTGCAGACTCTGGTTCTTTTTCGTAGGTTGCCTTTCGAATGCAAGGGTCAAGTGTGATCTCGGGTCGATTGAGTGGTACACACCAGATCGCGAACTAGCTGCAAGAGTGCAGGCTGGGTGGTTTGTCAGTGATGAGATCGACCTGCAACAGATATACACACGATATCGTCGACGGCAGCTGGTCTGATGTGGTACTGTAAGCTCGCCATTGTCGACAGTGGTGAGGAGAAGAGAGATAATCTAATCTTGAGATATGAGAGTATCTCAGGCTGTCAGCGATCCATACGCCCCATCGTTGATTAAAAAAACTTGCCCGTGTCGAGGGTCGAAGAGATGACCAGACTTGTCAAGGTGTTGTTTGTGTACGCGTGTTTGTGTTCAAACCTTACTTTTCGTCGTCCACCAAACGCAAAGTATTTCCCCCTCCCCAAAGGCATTTCTGATCCTCCCTCCATCGCCATCATGGATCCAGCAAAATTGGCCAAATTACAGGCTCAGGCTGCGGCTAACCGGATTGGTGAGCGATTTTTGGTGAGCGAGGGCTGCGCTATACTCGCGTGCCACGCCCTGTCGCTCCATCTATCCGCATCTCTCATTCCAAAAATCATGGCATCTGACGTGTTCCAGGTGGAAAGGGCACCATGCGCCGGAAGGTCGTCCGGAAAACTAAGCCCTCGGCCGCACAAGATGATAAAAAACTCCAAGGTGCATTGAAGAAACTCAACGTACAACCTATTCCCGGAGTGGAGGAAGTTAACATGTTCAGGGAGGACGGCAACGTACTACATTTCACTGCTCCAAAAGGTACGTTCTTATCTTTGATTACATCTTATAATCCCCTCCCATCCACCTTCTCGACGTTGTTTTCTTCCTTGACCACGAATCTTGTTCCGTCGCCCCAAGCATGATCAGCAGTGTTGACGGTGTTCTCATTTTGCCGTTTCTGAACAGTTCACGCCGCGGTGACCGCCAACACCTTTGCGATCTATGGTGCAGGTCATGTCAAGGAGCTCACAGAACTCGTCCCTGGTATCTTGAATCAACTCGGCCCTGATTCCCTCGCATCGCTGCGCAAGCTCGCAGAATCATACCAGGCTATCCAACAAGGGCAACAGAGGCCAGCAGCGGCTGGCGCCAATGAAGATGACGACGATGTTCCCGACCTTGTCGAGAACTTTGATGTCGAGGGCGAGCAGCCAGCGGCAGCAGCAGAGGAGGCCGATGACAAGGAAAAACTGGACGATGTGAACTGAGCTCCGCGCGGATAAGGCGTGGTTCAGGAATGCGCGAAAGGGTTGCTGACTGGAGTATCTATTATTCGATGGTCTATCGCCGGAAGAGAATGGGGAAAGAATGGGATTGCCGAAATCGAAAGCGGAATACGAGGTTCTTGGATGGTGATGATATCTCTCTTTTTTCGACTTGACGTTTCACGCTTTCGATGACGTGGTTTTTCCCTTCGATTCCCCCCCTCTTGTTTTCGACTCTGACCCCACAAAAAGTCATGCACACATTTTCCACCATATTCTGGCCATACTTGCACGGCCTGCTCTATTTTACTTTTACACCCTCAGCGTTCGTCCGTCGTCCGTCCTCTCTTTTCTGTCTGTTTCGTTTCTCGCCGCACCTGTACCCATGCGATCGATGACACAATCACATCCCATATTCGCACTGTAACCATCTCTGCAATCGTTGAATTTCTATTCAGGATGTTGTAACTCGATCTCGGCGCGCGAGGAAGATCCAGGTGTCGGTGCTGGGTGTCGGATTCGATGGGGACGCCTCGCGTTACCTGGTCCGCTGGAGGGACAGGCTCGGGGGTGACTGGCGCCGACACTCCATACCATCATTGCACTTGCAGCTCATTCAGAGCGCAGCACGCAATCAAGATCAGTTACAGTTGTGGTGCGAGTGGAGCAGGGAACACCTCAGATTTTGCATCAGATTCGGGGGATATGTGCATGTGGACGCCTGGAGAATGACTCGTTTCGTGGTGGAGCGCCGCATGGCGAACTCGATCATGATCGCCGCACCGATCATATCTCTTCCACTCGCGACTGACCGCCAGCCAGTGTGTATCGTTCAAGCTCAAGTTTGGGTATTGAACTGCACCCGAGGTATCGTTCTACATATAGGGGTCACTGGTAACCACTACCAAGCATGTTCTCTCTGCGGTCCCAGACTGTCATCTGATGACCTTGCAGGGGCGTCAGAGAACAGCTGACCAGTGCTACGGTTCTATATATTTGAGTCAGATGTGATCTCCCTCTCAGACTTCCACCCCCTGCCCTGGGATTCAGACCACTCTCCGGATGGGCAAGATCACGCATTTCGAAACGCACGGTGAGTTTGGGGGGCTTTCGTTGGCCTACTGGTGCTTATCGGGCAACGTCGGGGGTATATAGACGTACGTTTCCCTACTTCGCTCACGGGCGATGGGACCGATGCGATGTAAGTAACTGAGGGCGCAAAGACCATAACGCAAAGTCACGATGGGCACACATACTACAGGAACACAGACTGTGATTACTCCGCGGCGTATGTGACGCTGTACACGGACTATGGTCTCGTGGGCCATGGTATGACGTTCACTATCGGGAGAGGGACTGATATCGTAAGTTCTTTATCTAGCTCGCTGTCGGGTTATCCCTCGCCCTTGCTTTGCTGCAAAGGGACGTCCATGTGTAGGAGTTGGAACTGGGAGCATCGCTCTGAAATTGCGGCGGCGGAAGCGATGGATGGATATGTGTCATAATGCATGCTGGAACCCCCTCCCAGTGCTGGATAAGGATAAGGAACTGCCAGTTGTCTCTCCCTCTGTCTCAGGCTGTCCCTGCGTCCAATGATCAACTCAGGATGATGATCGCTCGTTGATGACATACATAGGTGTGCCACGCCATTCAAGTCCTGGCGCAACAACGCCTGGTGGGCCGGGATCCCGAGGAGTTTTTCGCGAACATGGGCAAAGCATGGGATTGGATGTCTTCTGATCCTCAACTACGTTGGTAAGTCACCGGTACTATTTGTATCGATCATCGAAAAGGCAGGGCGCCACCATACATAAAAATCCCTGCCGCCCCGAAACTTAACTCTGCACTCTCCCCGGGAGCCCCGTCGGCGGCGGCGTTTGCATGATTCGGACGACATCTCATCATGTTTGTACTTTGTTACTGAATTACTCTCTTATCATAGGATCGGACCGGAGAAAGGCATCATTCATCTCGCACTTGCTGCCGTTAATAATGCGGTGTGGGACATGTTTGCAAAGTCGAGAAAGAAGCCGCTCTGGAAGCTTATCGTGGATATGACGCCGGTACGTCGTTTCTTTCTTTCTTTTCTTACCAAGGGAATTGAATGAGATCACGCGTTCTGAATCTCGTCGCATCGTGGTACTCGGGATCATGATGACTTTTCATCTGTGACTTGGTGCTTCGTCGATCGGTGTTTCAGGAAGAACTTGTGAACGCGACGGCGTTTCGCTACATCACGGACGTACTCACACGCGAGGAAGCGCTGGAGATGCTCAAAGCGAAAGAGGCGGGGAAGAAAGAGAGGGAAGCGAACGTGAGAGAAGCAGGGTGTGTCCACATTCATTTTTCTCGCATGGATCGTTCAATCTTGATGACAATCGTGTGTCTTCAATGATCGCTTAGATATCCCGCATACATCACATCTGCTGGATGGCTCGGTAAGAACTGTTAATTGACTGGGTAGCATTTGGGTTTCGAAGCTAATAATTCCCGCTAATGATGGGTGTTACGCCCGCGATGAATCGCTGAACTATAGGCTATCCGGATGAAAAGGTTGCGCACCTCATGAAAGAGGCGACTCAAGCGGGATGGACCCACTTTAAGATGAAAGTCGGCGCTTCCCTCGAGGATGATTTGCGACGAGGAAAGATGATCAGGAGTATTATCGATGATCCAAAGAATTATCCTGAGGGTGAGTTGGCGGTGTGATGCGATTGGTTGGTTGGGTTGATGCCGAAGCCTTTGACAGGCAAACAGTTCCGGGATCCCAACTGCGCTGAGTTGAAGGGGAGGAATGCAGGACCGACCGGAGCGGTTTTGATGATGGATGCGAATCAGGTGTGGGACGTCGATGAGGCGATCGAGTATGTGAAGGCGCTGAAAGAGATCAAACCATGGTATGTATTGTTGAGGCATCTGGTGAAGCAAGACGCCGACGTTTTCCGCAGGTTCATAGAAGAGCCGACCGCGCCGGATGACATTTTAGGGCACGCTGCGATCCGGAAGGCACTTGCACCATATGGCATCGGTGTTGCGACAGGAGAGCATGCGCACAATCGAATGACATTCAAGCAGTTATTCCAAGCAGACGCCGTGGACATAGCGCAGATCGACGCGTGTAGGTTGGGTGGCGTTAGTGAGGTTCTTGGTGTGTTGATGATGGCTGCCAAGTGAGTGGAACGGTATGATGTTCGTTCATGGATTCTCCTCTGATGGGATGCGTTGTAGCTTCGGTGTATTGGTCTGTCCGCACGCGGGAGGTGTCGGTCTGTGTGAACACGTCATTCATTTGAGGTGGGTGTTTGACAGTGTAATGACGGCAACGCTTGCTGAATATTATTCGGCGTTTGACAGTTTGATTGACTATATAGCGATCTCCGGTTCGATGGAGCGCAACCTTATTGAGTATGCGAATCACTTGCACGAGCATTTCGTGTACCCGTGTTCGATCGATGCGCGAGGAAGGTATGTCGTTCCTGCTAATGAGCGAGAGGGATACAGGTGAGCGGTCTTGTCGCTGAGATGTGCTTATGGTTGAGGTTGTCGCAGCACGGAGATGCACAAGACGAGTATCGCCGAGTATGAATTTCCGAGTGGAACGTACTGGCAGAGTCGAAAGTAGACAGGGGTGTTTGTACATGTGTAAAGAGTGACCACGTGATCGCTGCTAGTCAGCAGTAAATGGATTGGAATTGGATCGGTTGGAATGGCTGACAACGAGCGACGACGAGGAGCGATGGAGACAGTCGTGCACGGTGACAGACGCTCATACCAGTCAGCAGGATTTCAGTACACCAACCAACAATTCATACCGAATCTCAATACAAGACAGGTTCACAATCCACAATGGTCCCACCCGCCGCCGTCTGCACCTCTCACCGGTCCGTCTCGCCGACCGTTGCCTACCCCGAGATCTCGCCCAGAGTCAATGCCACCCCTCATACAAGCACCAGCACCATCTCGTCCAGCCATACTCGCTCCCTCCGCAGCACTCGCTTCTCTCCCGACATCACCCACCTTTTCGCCCGCTCGCCGTCCACTTCCAACTCCCTCTCTTAGACATACCAGCATCGATCTCAGTTATCCCTATGCTAGACCACCAAGTCCAGTCAAGTCGGCGGTCAGTGCGATCTCCCCAAATTCAACAATGAACGCGGATCCCGACCGCCACATCCCCACTTCTTTCTCTCGCCGCACAGCACCGCCTCCCGACGCTCACAATCACCGTCCGTTGGAGAGAACTCAGTCCAGTGTACACGCTTTCACGACCCCGCCGCCGACATGGGCTCGGACGCAGGTCGCCGAATCTCGTGAGATACGCCCGTCTGTGCAGACAGCGTTCGTACCCATGTGGAAACGCAATATCGCACCTATCTCTCCGGGACAGGGTGGATCTACTGTCATGGAGAGGAGGAGCACCGTATCAGGTGTGTTTCCTATGACCGCTGCTCCCCGAGTCAATCCCGCTCCTCGTGCCGAGAGTCCAGTACGTGCACAGTCAGCACAGCAGCATCAGTCGTCTCCCCCTCGTAGGCCATTGCCCTCGTCACCGAGACATCCATCACATACCCCGTCTGTTCATGAACGTGCGCCCGCTTCATCGGGAACAGATGAAGATCCTGATATATCCTCTCCTTCGGATCTTTCCTCGGATTCTGAAAGAGATGAGTACAAACCCATGACCTTTGCTGATCCAATGCAGCCAGAAGAAGACGAACTGGATCACGTACTCGAACGGAAAGCACGGACCCCGAGTCCACAGTATGGCATCAGAGACTTGCCCTCTCGATCCAGAGTGGCTATTGCCACTCGGCTTGACAACCTGGATGATAAAGGGACTGTTCAGCCTGTTGCGCAACAACCGTCCTTGCGCCCTCGTCCCGCTCGCTCCGCAACGCTCCCTCAGCCTCCAGTCTCGAGTCCGACCAGCTCACACGGACCATCCCAACCCGCTGGTCTGCCACAAAGTCCACGTGCAGTCGCCACTCCGTTCACTCCATTCTCTGATCGGAGGTCGGGTGGTGCACCTAACACACAGCCCCAATCACTCACTCTTCGTTTCGCTGCGATGGATTTAGCCGAAGCACGCGAGCGAGATAAGGAAAGGCAAACCCAACAGGTCCCGACGAGTCCTACCCGTTCTCAGAGTCCCACTCGAGTCGTTCGTAGCCCTACCAGTCCCGTACGTCGACAGCAAGGTTGGCCTACAAACGTCCCACCTCTTCCTCGTACACCTGGAAGTACCAATCAGCCATTCTTTGGTACCTCTGATATATCAGGTATTTCGTGCTGCAAACCAGAGTGTCAACACTCATCTCATCCACCGTGCTTGTCAGGGTTGCAGAACCAGTTGCTCAAGCAAAACGGAGCTACCTCGCCTCCTCAACCTCCGTTCCCAAGAACGCCAACGCTCCCTGAACGTCCCCCTTCGCCTCCAAAGCCGAACGCCTTTTTTGGCCGGCAGTCCTTTGCTCAACCACCTGAACGCTTGCCCCAGGAACAGACTCAACCCCAGCCACAGCCTTCACAACTGAGTGAACGGCAACGGCAGAAACAGCGCGCGCGAAATAACGATATAAATCTTGATGATGCACCACCACCTTCCTTGCGCAGGTCACCTTCACCAGTTCGTCCACCACATCCGCCTGGACCGACCATTGAAATTACCAGCGATACGCCACCGAGAAGGCAGTGGACGCCTGGCCAGGACACGTCGCCGCGAACTGGAAATGCAAACGTGAACGGAACCAGTAATTCGTATGGGCGGTCCCAGACAGGGTCACAGTCTCCAACTAGAAGACGACAACCGCTTCCCCAACCCCAGTCACAACCCCATCCTCAAGCTCAGCCTCCAACTCAGCGAACGGAGGTGCCGAAGATATCGTTTCCAGGTGGTGATGCTAACGGTGTCGAAGGATTTGGACCCAGTATTGTTGTTTCCGGTCCTGTCAACGGCCTTAGCATTTCGGTCTCTGCTCCGTCGGCGCCTGCGATCTCAATTTCTGAGGTTCCCAGTATCTCGGTCAATGAACCTGATGTGCCTGCCATCTCGGTTTCTTCTTCTGATACTCCCTCGATTTCCTTCTCGTCTCCTCAGATATCAGTCTCAGATTCGTCGCAGCCGCAAAGACGGGGACCATCGCCTGGCAACTTTGGGTCTCGGCATACCCAGATTCAAGAGACTGCTCCCCCGCTTGGGCGTGGCGCTGGAACTAAACGTGGCTTACCGCCACCTCCTTCGTCCTCGAGCGGTATCCGTAACGGACTATCTTGCGATGGTTGCCACGGTCCTATCGTCGGCCGTATTGTGAGCGCCATGGGTCAGCGATGGCATCCCAATTGTTTCAAATGCTCCATCTGCAACGAACTCTTGGAACACGTCAGTAGTTTTGAGCATGAAGGAAAGCCATACTGCCACTTGGATTATCACGAGGTACGTCATTTCCACTATCGATGGCTTGACGAACTTTTGAATTTTAACCTCCTCCAGGCGTTTGCCCCTCGTTGCTTCCACTGCGAGACGGCCATCATCGACGAAAGGTTCATCACCCTCGACGATCCTGCTCTCGGCAAACGTACCTACCACGAACAACACTTTTTCTGTGCCGAATGTGGTGACCCGTTCCTAGCACCTTCAGGTCCCCTTCCCCCATCCGCAGGGCGTACGGGCGAGCTGAACGTGTCAGGGGACGGCGAGTTCGTCGACGATGACGTTGGTTTTACGGTATACAGAGGCCATCCATATTGTGAAGCATGCCACGTGCGACTCCGGATGCCGAAATGTAAGGGATGTAAGAAGAGCATTAGGGATGGGGTGAGGGCTGTGGAGGCGCTTGGGGGGAAGTGGTGTTGGGCATGTTTTGTTTGCGAAGTGGGTTTTTCCTTGATGTGTTTTCAGGCGACGACGGTGAAGCTGACCGAGGGAACGTTTGATGGTAGGGATGCAAGAACCCATTCGAGGATCCGTCGTTCTTTTTGAGGCACGATATGCCGTTTTGTGAACCTTGCTTCAGTCTTATCTTGCGGAACGAGGTGTGATTGACGTCCAGGAGTTTGGGACGATGATAGTTATGAAGATGACGAGCGCCCACTGGCGCATATGTGCGCTCGTGTCCGATGGTAAGTAGATGGTAGATGGTAATTATTTATTCGCCTCCGTCCATTTTGCGCTTTCGAGCTTTTTGAACACTGCTAGCATATAGCTATGTCTATTGCTTTTTTGTCGCCGTCCATGCAAGTTTTGTATCACGTATGCGTACATGTGTGTACAACGATCGTGTATTTATTTGGCATGCATAGAGATCAGTAATGGATCAGTATTTGTGAAGCGCATGACGTCACGCGGTTGAACTCAGGCGACCATCTTCAGGTTACTGGCCACAAACTGGCCAACTCGATAAATCGTTCATTGGTCTCGGACTCGAGGATGTCGACAGAAGACGGTACATGGAAATCATGTCTGCCCGGGCACTGACTATCCCAAGGTTCTCCAAAACCGTTGGTAATCGATGGTCTCGAGGTTGAAGACGTGTTCAATGTCGCATTCTTTCCCGACGGCGAACATATCGTAGCTACTCCTCCCAAGGGAAAGATTCATAAATGGAACGTGGAAGAGGGCTGCCAGGTAGGAGAAGCAATGCAGGCAGCTGCCTGGGTGCACGATATTGCCGTCTCGAACAATGGGCAGTGGATTAAGTATTACTAGGGGCCAAGACGGGATGGGTGACAGTCTGGGACGCAAAGACTCACCGAAGAGCAGTCCAATCCGAGACATATGACAGGTACCTATATCAACGCTACGGAGTTGACGAGGAGTTGGAGGTCTGGTTTTTGGCTGTCGCACCCGCGAAAGCTCCTTCTTGGGCCTTTGAAACAATCTCCCGACATAACTTCGCTCTTGTATTTTTCTCCCGACGGCAATCACCTCGCTACCATCGACAATGGGACGTCGTCTGGCTCGACTCTGGAGAACAGACCCTTTGTGTTATTGTGCTGCATCATCCTAGTCCGCTCGTCTGTGGGGCAATGACCAGTTTTTCGTCGCTTCCTACGACTCAACCCGGCCCTCCAACTCTCAACTGACCCAGTGCATTGATGCCTCGACTCCGGCATCGACCAGCAACTCTGCCGTTTTTGGACTCACAGCTTCCCGCCAAGGCACTCTTAGGTATTGGCACAGATGTTACCGTACGATCTTGGGACAACAATGCGGACGGGTGGAGCCGCTCTATCATACCTATTGGCTACGACACTCAAGTAACGGCCATCTCTCCCGATGCACGGTTCCTCGTTGTCTTCGGGAAGATGCCCATTTGTAAACTTCGCGATGGGCTTCCAGTTGACTACTTTAACTTTGCTGTAAGCTTTTTCACTTTGTTCTGACTATGTCGGATGCGTCAGAGCATGCATGGGGGACGGGGAAATTAGGGCAAGTTGAACAATCGCTGATTGGAAACATAATCTCGACCTTGCAGAGTGAGCCGCATCAATAAAAATGGTGTCTCTGAGTGAACGTACCTTTTGACCGTATTGTCAGTGGTCTGAATCTTTTGCCAGATCGACATAGCCCCTCGCCGAGAATAACACGACTATCCGTCCCTTTTTTGTTGGACAGGATGCATCTCCTTCGGTGTGAATTCGACGACAAGGACAATGATGGCGGTTTGGGAGCGATAAGTGCACGTTGAGGTTCGTTCGGGAGGAAGCTCCGAAGCTGGCTTGGTAGAACTCCTAGTCTCGATCCCTCATATTGTTCCCTTGTTGAGTAAAGTATACCCGACCTTAGCTCAGTTGGAAGAGCGCGAGACTGTAACTGGATAAAATTCATCTTGAGGTCGCCTGTTCGAGCCAGGCAGGTCGGATCGATGAAGTATCTTGTCAACAGAGATGTTTCCCTTTATTTTTTCGTCATCTTCAACCCGATCTGACTTTTAGGTCCTGTTACTATTCAAGGTGCTCTTTCGTTGATCCCGCAAGTAGATGCGACGCCCTACTTACCTCATTCTTCTGTTGCTCCCCGTCACTTGAGTGCATTCGAGTCCCGCGCTCACCTCAAAAACTCAACCCAGCTTACATAAACATCATAGCCTTCCGGCGTGAGTGTGGACTCGGAGACTCGGTCGGCAATCGGTCGGGGTGGTTTCTCAAAAGTCCCCCTTCTTGTGGTAAGCTCATTTTGAAGGGGATCAGACACAGGGAATCGTAATGAAGCCGATCACGATGGCAAGTTGATAACGACAATATCAGCTACGCATCTGAATGCTGCTTCGATAGTCGGGAGCGCGTCTTTGTGCAGTAGTTGATAGTGGAAGTGACGGTCCAAAGACGGGCTGGAGGTACTCTTGTACAGCTTCGTACCCGCATGAGGAGCATCATCATGACGTAAGTTTGTGTCATGTCCAACCGATGTACTGACGGCCCAATATTATACAAGCCGAGAGTGTCAACCACACTCTACGACGCTATTAGCTCCACGGGAACATTTGATTTGCGTATGCACACCTTTGCCACTCACGGCGTTGGTAGAGGAAGCATTCGAGAGTCCTCCGGAAGCCGTAGAATGATCGTTACCCGTTCGTGTTGCGACACCCGATCTACATGGGCAGAATGTCATCGTGAGCCCCGTTTCCCCTCGACTCTTCTCCCTCACTTCTCCTTCAAACAGACAGCTAAACCAGCTATAGCCCCGTCACATCATAGCAATCATTGACTGGGACCTTGTCAGTTGCCATACACTTCCCTTCATGAAGATGTCAAGGTATCTTCGATAGACATCGAGAAAAGTACCTACACGACTGGACAGCGAGGAATGGCGATTAATGAATGGGAGCTTGAAATAGTGAGCTTGCTGGGGATAGCCGATCGGTTGGATGTAACGGAGAAGACCCGAGCGCGCGATGAGAATGGACGTTGAGGAGGGAGTTGTGTGTACCTTTGCGGATAGCGATATGGGACTGTCACGGGCACTCCTTGACAATGCTAACACGGAGGGGAACGAGTGGTGCATTCTACGGTAGGTACATGCCTAGCTGACAGGAAATGTATCACACGCGCCGATGTCAATACATTTCTCGAGTCAGCGATCTAAAGCACTGGTACCATATCCCCATGAGGGATCATCGCTAAAGTAATTGCCCCCAAGAGCGGTTTGAGGATCCCATGCTCCAGGAAGCAAGCGATGCAGTCCATGCCTCTGGATAATATGTGACAGCGCACCCTGGTAGACCTCCGTTTGGTTTAGGAGACCAACGTCAGGCAAAGGTGGTAGCGTCTGGAACACCAGCCGTGCCAAGCTGACCTGCGCTAGGTAATCTGCGATGGGGATACGTGGGGGATACTTGCTCTCCACCTCGACGATGCGTTCAATGGAACCATGTTCCCGGATAAACTGGAGTGCGCGAGCCGGACCCACGTTCTTGATTCGCTGCGAAAAGTCCGTGCCGAGGAGGAGCGCAAAGTCGATATAGCTAGAGCGGTCAAGGTCGAGGATCCGACGGATGGCCTCGCCGCGGATGACAACGATAGGGGATTCCCGCGTAGTGATGCCGCGCAACATGGGGGCCTCGTAGACGAGGACGTCTGTGTCCTCGCTCACGACATAGTCCGCGTGTCCCCGGATGACAAGCGCAGCAGCGAGGGCTTCCGCTTCGTATGCGCCGTTGGACTCGATGCATGGTACACCCATCGCGCGGATAAGTTCCTTGCATTCTTCGTAAGTGTTTTCACTCGCGGTATTGGTCCGCCGTTGGTACGAGCGTGAGATGGTGGTGCTTCGTTGGGCGAGCGCATTGAGTACTGATTCAACCTCAGGGAGCGGCTCATCGGGGGAGGGCGAGGCGAGGAATCCCCAAATCAGGCCTTCATCCAGAGTCATTTGGAGTTGCCGCTTGGACATTGCGTGTTCAGGCCTGGCATCCAGAGTGTCGGCGACGTCAGGCGATGTTGGCTCCTGGTCCAGGGTCAAAGGACCTTCGAAAGATGCAGGCATAACTATGAGTTGAGTAATACATTGGTTGTATTCCGTGTATAGCGCAGAGAGTTCTGATTGAAATGACTCGACAGATTTAGGAAGTGGGTAGCAGGGAGATTGCACTGCGGCGTTCCAGTGAATAGATGGAAGCGTACGAAGAGCATCGTCCATAAGTTCAGCATCAAGTGTGTCTTCTATAATTATGAGGTTTGCATCATCTAGAGATTCTGAGGGCGAGAAGTAGGATGGATCGAATCTGGATATCGATCGTGGTACCGCGCCAGAACCCATGACCTCTTGCAGGTCATCCACTCCCACTCCGTTCTGTGGAAAGATGTAAGGGTGTTGCTGTGAGATGCTGGAGGTGACATGGGGCAACAATGTTGGCGTCTGCCGCGGGGTGGAGGTGGGTGTAGGCACGCTAAACCCTGATACATGCATACCGATGCAACTGAGGGCGTCGTTGATCCGTTGACGATCAGATATTGGCAAGGAGCGGTAATAGGGGAGCAGGCGCATCAACTTCTGGAGTCTATGAAGTCTATGCGTTTCAATGGACCCACGGGCGGCGTCTATCTTGCGGGTTTCTCTACGTCGCTCGACCTAGTTTATTTGATATTGACTCTCAAGAAGCACAGAAGCACAAAACGCGCTCACCTCGCGGGTCTTGGCGACAGAACGCAGCTTGCCATCGAAGACGCAAATGGCACGGACGCCCGAATCGTTCAATTCTGTGAGTATACGATGCCATCCGATGATATGCCTATGCGAGTGGGGCATAGGCGCAAAGTGGAGGCGTTGTGTGACCAGGGTTCCGTCACTGTATTAAATGACTTGCGGTGAGCTGTAGCTGCGTGCCAGGCAGAAAAAAGAGGTCGAGACGGCACCAGCGAGAATGAAATACATGCTCACATGACAACTGTCTTTCCGCGCAGTGATCTGAGGCGGTCAGGGAGTCTCTTGAATACTTCTGGACTGTTGAGGGGGATGTCGGCGTGGATTGGTAGCACTGAGTGCTAGACTTACCATGTCTTTTGGAGGAATGGGGTGATACCTAGCACGCCCATCCGTCGTAGTCTCCGTGGTCGTCGTCGTCGACGGCGTTGGCGATGAATGAACTCGCAATGACCTCGTCGACGTCGCCGACGACCAACTTCGGAGACTTTCCATATTTGACATTTTTCCAGCTCCGCTAGCAAGCCACGTCGTGGTCGCTGTCTTGCACAGGCTGGACTGCCACTGGACATCAAAACCTACGACCCCAACGACCACCGCCCTCCCTTTACCGCGTCTACACTAATCTGGCCATCAAGCTTTACAAACACAGATCCTAGTTCACGTAGAAATTCAATTAGCATGTCGGTCATGCTCACAAAATTCGAGTCCAAGAGCAATCGCGTCAAGGGTACGTGACAAGGCCCAGGCTCATGTATCACACCTGAGACAACTATATTCTTCAAGGACTCGCATTCCATCCTACGCAGCCACTCCTTGCTGCCGCGCTTCACAATGGTAGCGTGCAGCTATGGAACTACCGAATGGGTGTCTTAGTCGACAGATTTGAAGAGCACGAAGGTAAGCACTCCCGGTCAATAGCGTGAAGCTCGATCATCGATATCAATGCAATATAGGCCCAGTTCGAGGTGTTGCCATCCACCCAAGCAGAGCGCTCTTGGTCACTGGCGGTGATGATTACAAGATTAAAGTCTGGGGTTAGTGTAACATATCGTTATGTACGTGGTTCTGACATTTCGCAGATCTACGCCCTCAGAACCGTCGCTGCCTCTTTACATTGAATGGCCATCTGGACTACGTTCGTACTGTCCAGTTCCACCACGAAATGCCGTGGATCGTGAGTGTTGGATCATCTGTGTCATATCAGGCCCATTTATCTACCTCACCCTAGCTCTCCGCATCTGACGACCAGACGATCCGCATATGGAACAGCACTTCACGCAACTGTATCGCCATCCTAACCGGACACTCACATTATGTCATGTCTGCCCAATTCCATCCCAAGGACGACCTCATCGTGTCGACATCCATGGACCAGACGGTGCGAGTTTGGGATATATCCGGTTTGCGAAAGAGTACTCCAAACAGTGGAGGGCCGAACAATTTCGAAACATTCGACACATTCTCGACCGTAAAGTATGTCCTCGAAGGACATGACAGAGGTGTTAACTTTGCCGCCTTCCATCCCACCCTTCCCTTAATCGTCTCTGCTGCTGATGATCGGAGCATCAAGATATGGAGGATGAGCGAAACGAAGGCCTGGGAGGTCGATTCGTGCCGGGGCCACTTCAACAACGTGTCCAATGCGCTCTTCCACCCCAAACACGAGCTTATCGTTTCTTGTGGAGAGGACAAGACAGTTCGCGTATGGGATCTCGCGAAACGTACAGCTATCCAGACCTTCAGAAGAGAGCACGACCGATTCTGGGTACTCGCTGCGCACCCGAACCTTAATTTGTTTGCTGCAGGTATGAACAAATTACTCTCTCCTGTATCCTACCCCTCACTGGTTCTGTAAATGCAGGCCACGACAGCGGTCTCATTGTTTTCAAGCTCGAGCGCGAACGACCTGCATTTTCGGTTCATGGCGACTCATTATATTACATCCGCGATAAATACGTTCGAGCATACGACTTTAATACTGGCTCAGACATCGGTCTTCTGAGCGTCCGCAAATTCGGTAGCCCCTACGTTCCTCCTCGGACACTGAGCTACAACCCTGCCGAGCGTGCCGTCATCACGACCATCTCTTCTGACAACGGCATGTTCGAATTGTCTTCTCTACCCGCGCAAACCAATGGAGAGGTCAAGGACTCGTCCATCGATGGTAAGCGTGGAACCGCCAACAGCGCGATCTTTGTCGCTCGGAACAGGTTCGCTGCGTTGAACAAGACCACACAGGTAACAGAGTCATGGCAGCTCAGTGGGCAGATACTAAGTCTATTACTAGCTCATCGAGGTCCGCGATCTGTCAAACTCCGTGGTGAAAGGGATTAATGCACCCATCCAAACTAACGAGATCTTCTATGGTGGAACCGCCTGTATCATCCTGAGCTCGACATCGTCGGTCGCTCTTTACGATATCCAACAGCAGAAGATTATCGCTGAGCTGAACAGCCCACCCGTTAAGTATGTCGCTTGGAGCGCGGATGGGCAACTTGTAGCTCTGATGAGCAAGCACAGTACGTATTGAGTGTTTATCCTTCTTCCCACCATCGTGACCTCGATCATGCAGCCATTACCATCGCCAACAAGAATTTCGCTCAAAGTAGCTTGATCCATGAGACTATTCGCATCAAATCTGGAGCATGGGATGACGCTGGCGTCTTTATCTATTCTACGCTGAATCACATAAAATACTGCCTTCCTCAAGGGTAAGTCTGATTGATCGCGGTCTGACTTTACTCTAACTTGATTCTCTTTTCCTTCGACCCATAAAGTGACAACGGAGTGATATGTACTCTCGACAACCCTGTGTACCTGACTCGCATCAAGGGGAAAACCGCGCACTGCTTGGACCGTTCCGCCCGTCCTCGAACCATCACGTTTGATCCTACAGAATATCGGTTCAAACTTGCGTTGCTCCGAAACAACTACGAAGAAATGTTGCACATTATACGGACATCGACGCTCATTGGGCAAAGTATTATTGCCTATCTGCAACAGAAGGGTTTCCCTGAGGTGAATAACCTCGATATATGCTTCTGGACTCGTGACCTGACGCCGCGGACATTGTCGTAGATCGCATTGCACTTCGTTCAGGATCAGAACATGAGATTCGACCTTGCCATCGAATGTGGAAATCTCGATGTGGCGCTGGAGACTGCGAGGACCATCGACCGGCCTGAGTGTTGGGAGCGATTGGCACAACAGGCGTTGAAGCAAGGAAACCACAAAGTAAGAAGAGTCTATCTCTTTCCCATTATAACTGACCTATGACAATTGTTGCAGATCGTCGAAAAAGCTTATCAACAGACCAAAAACTTTGACCGCTTGTCTTTCTTGTATTTGGCTACTGGAAGCACCGATAAATTATCCAAGATGCAGAAGATCGCAGATGCCAGAGGAGACCCGATGTCACGATTCCACAATGCTTTGTACGCTGGCGACGTACATGGAAGAATTGCAGTCCTTCGGGATGTGGGTCTTCGTATGCGTTCACCCTTGTCCTGGTCTGTTTTCTTCGCTGACCCCGCATGCCAGACCCGCTTGCTTACCTGACTGCCAAAACGAACGGACTAGAAGAAGAGGCAGCTGAAATTCTCGAAGCCGCTGGTTTGAGCGAAGCTGATGTCGACGATGTTCCCTCGTTTGGTCAGTCAACGCTCAAGCCTCCACCCATCATTACTTCAACCGCGAATCTCGTTTGGCCCGCAATTCTGACGGGCGAGAGTTTCTGGGACCGTGTTCTGGCGAACGGGAACCTGGATGGCGATGGCGAGGTTCCATACGTCAACGGGGTCGACTCCGGCGCAGCTGCTTCGTCCGCACTCGATGACTGGGCGAAGGAAGAAGAGGCCCCTGAAATCGATGCTGATGAGGCTGGATGGGAGCTTGACGTCGAAGTTGCTGATGGCGAGGCCCCCTCGGAAGAAGAATTCGAGGATGCTGTTGAGGACGAGGAAGATGCGGGTGCTGCCCCTGGTGTGACTGAGAACGAGCTTTGGGTACGCAATTCACCGTTCGCTGCGGATCATGTTGCGGCGGGTTCCTTCGACACTGCCATGCAGGTACGTCGCATCAGATTATGATTAGATGTCGAAGCTGTACTGAATGACTCTCCAGTTACTGAATCGGCAATTTGGTGTGGTCGACTTCGCACCCCTCAAACCATTGTTCTTGTCCATCTACCGGTCATCCCACGCTTACGTTTCCCCATTGGCGTCCCTGCCTCCCCTCCAACTCCACGTCAGACGCAATCCATCAGAAACATCACCTGGGCGTGTCCTTCCTGTTGCTGTGCGTTCCCTGGCGTCTGTCCGGACCGAACTTTCGGACGGCTTCCGTTTCGTGTCAGGCAACAAGCTGTCTGAGGCACAGACTGCCTTCCGCTCTGCACTACAAACGCTACTTTTGGTAGTCGTTTCTTCGGATGAAGAAGCCAAAGAGGTCGGTAAATTCAACTACGCTGCACGATTTCTGATGGCGCTGACTTGACAGCAAATCTAGTGGCGGGACACTGTCGCTTCAGCACGAGAGTATCTCCTTGGGGTCTCCATCGAATTGGAGCGACGACGCGTGGTTCAAGATGAGCCTGACAACGTCCATCGGCAATTGGAGCTCGCCGCATACTTTGCGCACTGCCAACTGCAACCGCCACATTTGCAGATCGCTTTGCGGAGCGCCATTGGAGTATTTGCCAAAGCCAACAATCACGCGACTGCGGCCAAGTTCGCGAGACGTCTATTGGAGCTCAACCCCGACCCCAAAATTGTTGCACAGGTGTGTTGTACTCGATTCGAGACCCAGATGAAAACACTTATGGCTATATGCGTCAGGCGCGTCAACGAATCGCAGCAGGAGATCGAAACCCCCGGAATGCAGTGGAAATTTCCTACGACGAGTTCACCGAATTTGACATCTGTGGTGCGACGTATACCCCGATTTACAAAGGATCTCCTTCAGTGCGCTGCCCGTACACCGATACCTCGTTCTTGCCCGAGTTGAAGGGGAAGTTGGACCCACTCACAGAGGTCACCGAGATCGGGGCGACTGCGAGTGGATTGCCCGCTCCACGATGAGGGCATGTGGTCCATTGGATGTGAGAGGTGTGCAAGACGGACGTTGTGGATTGATAGAGGAGGACCTATGGTACCATCGTGTTGTGTAAATGTCGGTAATTTCAATATCTTGCTGGACTGACGAGGAGGAGGCATGACTGGTCATGTGATTTCTGATATTGACGCGAACGCGTCTTTCGAGTCTCAGCTCTTTGCCCTCATTTCTTCCTCCACAACAGCGCGCTGCTATCTCATCCGCTTAGACATGGAGGGCGAAACCAGCAATCAGCCGACCGAGATCGACACTGGCTTGCGACGCTCAGAGACTCCCAAACCGCTATCGCAGGAACGCTCACAGCCAAGCACAGAGCGACGGTCACTAGAGGATGTTGTCGCACACCCTTCGACGGCGGCGATACACGAATTCGCATCCCTGATTAATCAAAGCGCGATGGACGAGGCCAGAAAGACAGCGCAATTCAGACAAGGTACCTATAAGTGCACCGCGCATATACCCTGCTTTTTGTTGACCCCACGGTCCAAATTCACTGCAGAACTCAGGAAACAACTGTTCCGAGTAGCAGTGGGCACATACGCGTGGTCGAGTGCCCGCCTGGCACATGAAACCGACCTGGCTGAGCGAAAGTTGGAGCAGGGGGTAGGAGATTTGTTATCGGCGGGACGAGAGCAAGGCAGGTCATCTCATCCCCCTCCTACGCCATTGGTATGCAAGCCTTTCCCTGGAATTGGCCTTGCTCTGTTTCGCGTGTCGAAGCGATATCTGCGTATAGTACTGACCTGTGATTCTGCAAGATCGCGCACGGGCTCGACTGGCTGAGTTGTTTGCTGCGGTCAACAAGGCTGTCGCAGCGTTCGCGCACACCTGAGTGTGTTCAGTGGTGATCCTGAGTCACACCAGCAGGTTGCTCGTTGTCTACGTCTTGCTGGGTTGCTAGGTTTCGGTCCAAGTAGTCCATCAAATGTATTTGGCTGTAAAAGGAAATGCTGGACGTCAAGGATTGGACGTGTGTCGAGTAACGTCAGTCGTCGAGGGATGGCAAAAATGCAGTTCTAGTACACACGGACACGGAAGACTTTTCAAGATTTCTCAGTCGCTCTCCTCGTGGACAATACCCACCCACATGTCCCTGTCAAAGGGTCCTCACTGTTCATTCGTTCTCCTCGCCGACT
The DNA here is from genome assembly GCA_038093975.1 of Chalciporus piperatus. Classification (NCBI taxonomy): domain Eukaryota; kingdom Fungi; phylum Basidiomycota; class Agaricomycetes; order Boletales; family Boletaceae; genus Chalciporus; species Chalciporus piperatus. The sequence goes on from JBBPTG010000015.1 coordinate 294,637, forward strand.
TCGACATTGATAGCGGTGCTCAACTCACCTATCAATTTCCTCAACCACTCGGAACAGATGAAGGGTGAGGTTATCTCGACTGGCCCGAATTCCATGGCCATGACTGATGCCACCAATAGCCTACTAGCCAACCTGATGCTCCCGGATGGCGCAGAACGGCATCTCGAAGACTGGACCATATTCTTTCTGAACCAGACACCATTCAATACGATATCCCCTGTGCTTGCATTGGAAACTCCCGAATCATTGGGAGACATCTCAAAAGATCCTGGAGGTCGCTCGGAGCTCATATATGTGCTGAACTTGGTCAGGACGAAACATGACAAGACTGCTCGGAGGTACGTCTGCAAACCATTATCATGTCTAGGAGGTATTCTCATTCGGGTTAACGCGTGTCCAAAGAGGTGCCGTCGTCAAAGCCATGGCTATTTGCACGCGCCACCCTTTCATCCAGATCTTCAAGGTGAGTCTATGCCTCGCGGTGGCGACGCATCCAAACCTTGTTCGCTTATCTGTTCGGAAGCCCGTTCTCCTCCTAGCACTCGATGACTACTTTGCAAACCCTTCGCAAGACTGTCTAGCTCGTTTGTTCGACGCTATTAACTCGATGGATGTCACGGGTTCCCCCGAACTGACGCGATTCGAGAAGTGGGTCATGCGTGCGTCTGAGCGGAAAGATATCTTTTGCGAAAAGTTTGCGTCTCCGAAGATCCTGGATAACACTCCGAATCTCATCGTGCCCCATGGCAAGCTACAGCACAAGACAACTTCTTCGAGTGGCTCACATTCGAGCGAAGATAGCATCGTCATCAAGGGGCGCAATCACCACGGCGAAGGTACTCGCGAACGATCCACGACAGAGAGTAGCACAGCGAGCTCTCATTATCATCAGCCCAACCCATCGTCACCATCGGATTCTTCTTTCTCGTTGGGTGGTAGCGCTGTCTGGGTTGGCGATGAGAGCGGCCTTCTCGATAGCCAGGTCGGTGTAGCCATCGGTGGGGGCCCTGGGAGTGTCACCTCCGGAACTGGCACTATGGCGAGTCGCGGAAGAAGATCAACCGACGCATCATCCTCATCCTCCCATGGAGTCGCTAGAGAACACCACGCATATAGTGGCGCAATACCCACGACTTCTGATCCTCATTTGCGTTCTGGATTATCCAAAGATACCCACTTTTTCCAAACATCAATAGCGTACCAGGGACATCAGTTACCCATCAAGCTTCCCCTTTCTGCATTCCCGGAGGAAGTCGGTGATGTCAGTCTACTCTCGATCCTCTCGTTTGCGTGAGAGTTACTGACACTGAGCATATACCCAGTATTCCTTAATTCAACTAATTCAAACATTCTCCTCACCGATTGTGACCATCTCTGGACCGTTGCATCCACACCTACACACAAACGGAAGTCTCACTCATCCCATAATAATACTCTTTAATGCACTTGTCACTGGAAAGCGCATTCTCTTCCTAGGTCACAACATACCCGCAGGTCAAGTGGCCAGTTATGTCTTGTCCGCATGTGCCCTCGGTTCGGGATGCGGGGTCATCCTGAGAGGTTTCATCGAACGTGCGTTCCCATATGCTGGGTTGGCAGGTGGTGAAGACTGGGTTACGACGTGAGTTGGCTTCTCACTCAAGAGTAATGTTGCTGAAACCCATGCCGTGTTTAGACCAGCATATATTGCCGGCGTTACGAACCCGATCTTTGAAACGTCGGGCTCATGGGACCTGTTGATGGACATCGGCACTGGTCGAGTTGTGGTATCCAAGGACATCCACACTTACTTTCCGCCGAGCATCACACCCCCTGCCTTCATGCCGCTACTCAATCGAACGGGTGTAATTCGTGCTGAGAACTCGGGCGCAAGTGAAGAAGAAATCGCACGGATAGCCACTCGCGACGGGAACCAGTCCAATCAGAAATCGGACTTCGCGGCGAGGGCTGATAATACGGACAACCTGTTCATCGAGGACGTAAGCGTTTCGCTGCGGACACCCACGCGCATCATGGCTGACATTCCCTATTTAGCTCATAGCGGCCATTTCATCGCACTTCGGTGAAACGCTCGTGAGGATGCGGTTTACTGAATATGTTGGCCGATTCGTGCGACTTGCGGCGAGATACGAAGAAGTGGTGACTGGTTCGACAAACTTGGCCCCTCCCACTGCTCCCTTCACCGAGGGATCGTTGGGAAGTGGCATTATGTTCACAGATGATACTGCGGCACTCAAGGAATTGGCCGTTCAAGCCAGTCGCATAGAAGGATGGCGCAAGAGCAATTCATATCAATATTGTATAGCTGTACGTGAGAGCGCACCGTTTCGGCTTGACAGAACCTTACAAAGATGCATGCAGGATTTCCAAAAGCACAAAGCGACCAATCCGATACAAGGCTTCGATTGCATTCATCAACTTTTCCGCCTTCGTCTGGCGAAGAGTCTTTCTGATTCCGAGGCCGAATTGATCGTTCGAACCCTCGCAGATAACGTCCGTTCGTACGACCAAGTCGTAGAGGTATGTCGTCGTCTCGGATTGGGCGTTCCAGTACCACAGATAACTTATTTTTACGGTCGTAAAGCTGTTGGCATATACACCCCCTCACACCGGCGGATTACAACCCCTGAGCTTCTGTCTCTTCCATCAACTGGAATCTGTACGAGAGGCAGCGGTGGAGATCTTCAACGAGCTTAGACTTCACCCGGTAACTCAATTCACCCCCACTCCGTAACTCACCAGAACTCATCTTGCCTCGATCACAGGTTGGCGTGATGGCGCTCCAATCTCTCAATCACTTCCAGCGTTACGCCTACGTGCGACAAGCTCACGCACGGGAAGCACGTCTGAAAGATGGTTCCACTCACCTCGTCCCTCCCCCACCACTCGCCTCACGTACGCCTTCGAACCGGAGCGAGATCAGTCTAGGCGGGATTTAGTTCTTTTTCGAGCGTTCTTCTTGACTTGTACTTTTCACTGACATTTGAGTATCGTCTTAGCTTAGTTTCGTCCCCTTCTTGCGTGTATAATCGATTGTAGCAATGGACGTCGAGATTTCCGTGTGCTACGTGTTTTGTTACCAGTGCTCTAGGGTTTGTCATCCTGGACTGTGTGTGACGAAGAGTGACGTATGAGTGCGGAGAATCATAGCTTACCGACTGCTGCTACAGTATTGCTGCTCGAGCATTACAAGTCCTATGTCCTCGTGTGTTATACAAGTGGTTCAATTCTTTGTCTACGGCATTGACGATCCAGCAGTTGCTACTTCGAACTTGCTAATTAACTCTGAGTTATCTTCAATGCCTAATCCTCATTGGGTGTCATTGTAACAGGACCGTCACGCTGTTGCTTCAGCAGCTTGAAAGAGTTGCAAGCCTGTGGAGCCCTACGAGTTCTCGGCGGATTACAACCCAATCTAAGACACTACGTCATATTAGTGCTCATCCGGTTCCACTTAGTCTCCCGTAGAAAGCCCCTAGGAAAGCCCCTAGCTTCACCAAATCTATAAATTCGCCACCCTCGTAGACCTCTCCTCAAATCATTGCTTCCACCCACCACCATCATCTCCCTTCAACAAAGACCTCACCATCCATCTACCATGACTATCGAGTCCACTATCCAACACTTTTTTGACAAATGCGCTCCGTTCCTGTCTCACAAGACGGCGTTCCAAGACTGGGCCACTGAGGTGACCGGTGCGCCGGATCGTCCTGTTGACAAGGTCGAACTCTGCACCGGGACGACTCACAGAGATCATACCAGAGATGGCTGGCAGGAATACGTCGAAGTAGACCACACCCACCACTTTCTCCAGGTACATTTGGCAGAGACCGCTCATCATCATCATCACCAGCAGCAGACGGTCTTGATCGAGAGGATCAAGGGTTGTGAGCTGGCATGGCCCCATTCCGCAATTCCTCTCCCGGAAGGTCGCATCGCGGAGCTTCCTGAAATTCAGGACGAGCCAATTACCTTAGATATCGTCTGTGTCCTCAAGCATGGTTCGCATGGTTCTGATGTTGTGCATAACTTTAAAGTTGAACACATCCTCGATCTCCATGGCAAGGTGTCCGCGCATGAATTCGTCACCCTCCTTGAGCTCATAGGCAAGATGAAGGACAACGAACATCCCTCAGGGGTCCGTTTCGTTGACTGCGATGAGCTGGCTAAGTCCTTTGCAGTGGCTTCCATTAAGGTGTCCTGTGATTTCATGCATCATCCAGAAGCCTTTGAAGACATCCTCGGCAGTTTTTCTGGTGAATAAATTACCACTCTTAAATTTGGCTGACACTGATTCTCTTCCCAGATTCGGTTCATCACGACGAAAATGACGACGGTGAACAAATTTCCACTCCTGAAATTGACTGACACTGACCCTCTTTACAGTTTTGGTTGATGACGATGAAGATATAACCGATGGTCTTTCTAGTGAATAAATTTCCACTCCTGAAATTAGCTTCCACTGACTCTCTTGAAAGCTTCGATTGATCAAGACGAGGATGAAGACGAAATTTGAAGTCTACTGTGCCAGAAATTCAGAATACCTCTCAGTTATATATATCTCGGTATCATCTCTTCTGTATGTATATCAGCTTTTTTTCATGTTGTTAGCTTAGCTCTTGAAAATCAGAAGCATCTGGTTATACCTACTCCTATTTCTCATGTGTGTAATTTTGCATGGTAAATTGCCCCCTACTCCACTTCTGGCCCTATCACCCTGGTCCCTATCTTCGGAGCCGGACGTCAGATGAGTTACCCACTGGCAAATGGATCGTCAGCCTAGCTACAGCTTGCTACACCTTCATATCCAGCTCAGCCACATTTTGTTAAATTTCAAGAGCTATTACTTGTCAAAAGCTCGTGAAAATCAACATCGATCAAAGTTGGAAGTTGTGGGAGTTGACTGGCAACTTAACTTGAGTTAGGATTTTTTCTTAGGGGCTGAATATTTCCTGCGGACTGACGGGTCTAACGGACCTCACGACACGAGCGCTTCCGAGCGGCATACTAAATCTAGGGCGACGGTCGAAGGCTTCCGCCTTTTCCATCAGCTGGACTGTGCGAGAGGCGACGGTGGAGATCACCGGTAGACCACTTCACTCCTATTCCATCACTCAGGATTACTCATGCCGCCTCAATCGCGGGTCGTGCGACGGCGCTTTAATCTCTCGATTAGTTCCAGCGTTCTAACTACGTGGCACCGACAAGCTCGTGGAAACACATCTGACAAATGATTCCAATTATTTCGTCCCGCCGCCGTCGCCTGCTTCGAATCGGAGCAAGATCAGTCTCGGCGGGATTTAGTTCGGTTTCGGGCGTTCACGACTCACATCTTTGATACCTCAGCTCAGTTTCGTCCTCCTGCGTATATACACGGACATTGGAGATTACCCTGAGCTACGTGGTATATTTCTGGCTCTCATCGACCCAGGCAGATTTCGGAACAAATAACCGGTCACAGGGGATCATGATCCGTAGTCCGGTAAGAGGGTCGTCGATGGCGGTGTGGTGGTGGTCCAGCGAAACCTCCGAGAAAAGAGTGGGAAAGCACCTCTCCTCGCAGTGTCTAAGCTGCGGAGACAGGTGCATATTTAAACCACTAGGCTATCCTCGCCAACCTCTGATGAATACAAATGTGGGATGTACGACGAAGTGAAGGACTGGAAAAGCGATGTAAAACTCCCCTCTTCGGGAGATATGACCCACAGCATAAAGATGAAAACGGTCGCTATAGCGGACGCAGCCACTAAGGCAACTAGCTTGCCGACGCTGTGGGAGGCGATAAAGAGGAATTGGGCAATGAGAAGGCCGACTCCCCAGAGGTAACTCGCTTTGGGAATACTGAATACCACTGACGACGGGAGGAATCCTACTGTGTTTGATTTGACGTTGCGTAGGTACTGATCCTGAAATGGTGTTAGGGCCCACTGACTGGACAACCCATGAATAGGAAACACTGACGCCGACGGAGGTACTTGCGGAAGCAAATGCCTGGTGTCTAAGATGGAGACAGGAGGCGGATGCAATGCTAACAGCACAGGAAAGAACCGATGGGACAGTTGTAGCCATAGTTCCTCCGCGCACGTTGGCAAGGAGAATATTAGCACTGGAAAGACGCTCATTTAAGACCTGAATAGAATGATTATTGTCTGACTCACATTAGGATTGGAAGACTCTACAAACAAATGTGAAAGATGACAATTTCACACTGGATAGCCGGACATACCCATAATAAACTGTTGGTCCAATCGGTAAGGCAGAGCGATACGAATTGTGTCCATTGATCGGAGTAAAGTTGCTCGTTGAGATACAGATCGTCGAGGAGGCTTTTGTAGTATCGTGGAATACCCCACAATAACAGATTAGCCACAGTTGACATCCATTCATGCTCAACATTATCCGCAGGGTACATTTGTTGGAGCCTGTCCAACTGCGCGAACTCCTGCCCATAAAACGTAATGAAACGTTTGTTCACTACGGATAAACTCTTAGTGTCAATTGATCAGCTCGGCGCATTAGTTTACGTACTGATTGCACCGGCAAGACGAGCTGAAGCACGATCAGCATCGGAAGGAGGTCATTCGTAATATCCTCTTACCAGCATAACACAGGGTATAGCCATCGACGCGTTGCCCTTTAACGTATATGCGGCGTTAACGGTGTCCTCTGTGCTGCAAGACAGACCTACCTCTTTTGCGGGACAACAGCTTCAAAAACTGCTTGCATGTGTCCGCACTGTACGGGAATGTCGAGGTGCGTGATGTCAGCCTGTCTGTGGCGATATTAGCCGGCAAATCAAAACCTTGCACGTACGGTATTACATACCGGCTTGTCCGTGAGATATGATATCGTATAGCTCAGCCACGATTTGAGAGAATTCGTGTTCATGAGATTCGTGATGCATTGGAAAAAACTCGACGTGAACCCAGTATAGTCTCTCCACGGCCCTCTCTGCCAGTGTCTGATGATGAGTGTCGCTGAATACAGCTGATTTCATGGACTTACCGAGATGCGAAGGAGACATTGCTGCCGGAATATCCAGGAGTTCAGTGCCAAGGTCCTCGAGCCAGAACAATCCTTTTCCGACGTGGTCGACGAAATAGTATTTGCAAGAGGCGGAATCCTCCTCCAGTTCTAAGAATAATTCGCATCGGGGCGTAACCTTGATGTTGTGGCACTGCAATTCATTCTGCGCCAATTTCATGCAATGGAGAATACGTTCTTCGGTCTGCGCGTTTTCGACATTGGCTTCAGTGACGACCGTGAAGTCGGATTCACCGTCTAGCACGAAGTAGGGTTGTCCTTCCGGGTGTACAAATTGCTGCCACTTCGAGGCCGATGCCACACTTGCATTGGGAGCGGGTCAGCTACTAAGTTATGACGTTCTAGGGCTCTCACTGACCTGCTGCGACGGACTGGACCCCGGGTGATGATTCGGGGACAGAGTTGGACGCTGAGAGGGAGTTTTGGATTGTTGGTTGCAAGAGAGGGGTCACTTACTCACGAACCGCACTTGTCATAACGCAGTGTGCTCAACGAAGTTACGGGATTGAGATGCATAGATAGCTGTAGCTTCGGCCCCAAAGTAGTGTCCAAGTCTTGAAGCGAAGGGGACGTACCGGTGATGTAGAGCGAGTGGAAGCGGTAGCATCTTATAGTCTCTTATAGTCCCACTCTGGAACTATGGGCGTCCATTACTCCCGAGAACCGCCTGCTTCTATCAATAGGTCAGACAACAAGTTGAACGCTAGCGTTGCTGGGGTCCGCCACTCTCCACTGGAATACACAGCCGTCCTGGACTCCTTAGCTCAACTTCTTCCGAGTCCGAACTTAATTAATAATTGCCACAGCATTCTCATTGAACGCCCAACACGTTCGATCTTCTGTTTCGGGACTCAGAGGTCCCAAAGCTGAGAACATTTGGTTACGGCAATTGTGAGTCTGCAAGCGTAGCATCATGATTCGCAGTGAAACATGTAACCACCATGCCCAAACATGCTCTTCTCAGTTCCTTCAACAAACGTCCTGAGTCAAATCTGTCTGGGGATAACACAGTAAGGTCAGGCTTTGGCCGACTCGTGAATCGGAGAGCCTCATCGCTGGTGGCCGGTGAGGCCTTGAGCTTGAGGCACGAAGGCATGGTTATTTACCAACGGTGGCGCGCCACCTTGCAGCACTCCTTGGCAAGCACCCCGCAGTTTCAAGGCGGTCCAGTTTTTGTCGGTTGGACCTCCCATACAGCGGCAACCACATTTTACATACGTGGCGACTTCCTTGGACGGTAGCAACACCTGGCCACCCAGTGTCCCCCTAAGCCGAATGCTTTACGCCTTGGAAATGGCAGGTATCCATGATTCCTAATTCCCGAGTAAACTGCCTAACTGGTTTATCACCTGCCAATTTCCACCACGCTGCCTCTGGAGTCCGGATGGGAAAGCTTTTTGAATACCTGCACATATCATGTTATCATGTTCGCTCCAAGGGTCGACTTATCCTCGGTCAAACTATGATCGTTATCAATCTGATCCTCCGGCGTCTCAGAGGGGGACGGCCACGCTGTGCCAAATTGAAACGTCTTTCGCGGTCGATGGCTTAATCCTCCTCCGACACCCCCCCCTGCCTGCAGACATGCAAACCCGATCCAGAGGACGATGACAATAACAATCACTTTGAGCCCCACTCTAGCAAACGAGGATGAAGATCGGGAGGTAGCAGGATTGGCCTTACGAGGAAAGTATGACCCAGCCGCCTCCGGTCCTGATGCTAGCACACAAGGTGTGTATTATCCTTCTTCATCCACAAGCTCTGAATAAACAACTCTGAAGACTTCAACCTTCAATATAGGGCTGGTGACATCCATCCGAATCTTTTTTGCTTCTAGACCTCGTCCCCGAGGCACCCCGGTCAGGGGCGCAAGACGACTAAAGGAGGGCAAGGGACTGACTCGGCGAGGAGTAACCTTTCCGGATGAAGTCCCAACGTGCAGTCTGTAATCGATGGCATATCTAGGGTTGTCTGGATAGCCATAACCTGCACGTCTGTTCCGAGCTCTGAGCCTTTGGCCTCAATACTGCATGCTCACCGCTTGCCGCTCACTATGATCTTTTCCTCCACAAATCTGAGAACCCTCGGTGTCAGTTCTTTACTAAGGTTCAGGCCCAGGAATTCTTCTGATCCTGATGCATCGCTGTAGCTATGATTGTTATCACCAGCGTCTTTGCGTGAGCACATGCTCCTTCTATTCCCGCTTTGCCAACGTAGGCGCCCATCGGGGTGTCAAGGAGGTGATCTGGGACAGACATCGTGTCCCTAGATTCGTAAACAGCATCCTTTTCAACCGTCCTTGGCTACCCATCTCTCATTACTCCATCTATCACCTTCAAAGTGTTTTGATTGATCTCGATGACTGCTCATTTTGATTCGCGCGAACCGAAGGAGAAGTAAGTCCTCGTACCTCTCATATATGGTTGATATATTCAAATCGAAACGATCAGGAAGCCAACGAAACTGGCGATCGACGAAGATTCTGATGATTCTGATGATGACTGGCAGCCCGCTCAAGAGTCTGACAATGATGACGCTCCACCCACTGGCAAGCAAAGGTATGTTAGTCTCAAGCAGGTCCCTCAGCGAACTCGCCTCATGCACATCTCGAAGATATGTTGGACGTGGAAAACAAGATGCGACACCAACGACGTCTCGTCCTACGTATGTCGTCTGTTCTGCCCGAGGACAGGTGAACTTCATGAGACTCATTCATTGACATCATTCAGAGGAGCTTCTAACGTGAAGGACAATGGGGTTCGAACGTCTGCAAACGAGGGAAAAAAGTCGGTTTCCTCTCAAGAATATATCTTCGATGTGACTGATGGTATGAACATCTCAGGCCCGTCGCCGCGCATCAGCATTTTAGCATGTTCCTTAATCACCCTTAATCACCCTTAATTGACCTTTTTCAGCTAAAATAAGTCCGACTAAGTGAAATCTAAAAAAGCGCAATTCAAGCCCACTCCGATCCTTGTTTCTCGCTTGTTTCTCACTTATTTTGCGCTTGTCAGATTTCACGACTTCAGGATAAGCAGAAAAAGGTGGCCTCAAAATTGCACCGCGCCGTCTAGGTATAAGCAGAACTAAGGAGATCGTACGAACCAAGCAGGTACAACGAAACAAAATATTAGTAATGCTCGATGTGAGGAGAAAAACAATGCAAATGATTCAAGAGCGCAGAACCAACGTATGGATGAGAGCGACAAAATGATAGGACGGGGGGAGAAAACAGCGGGAGAGAGACACGAAGACACTGTAGCGCGAAAACCACGAGGAATTCTAAGGGACACGTCAGCGCACGGTCACAAAAGAGAAAATTAGAAGTACATAGAAGACTTCGCGGATTGGCTGCTTGAATTTCACTCGATTCACCCTCGCTGGATCCAGCACTGTTGGAGGACTTGTTTCGAAGTGATTGTGCAAGTGCGAACGTCTCGGAGAGCCATCCAGGACCACGGGAAGCAACGGCTTCCCTGTAACTGATCGTGTCCCCTGACCAATTGTCGGAGGAGAACATGAACGGCGCACGCGTTTCCTTCCCGGTCAGAGGGTTGACAACTTTTGGTAGCTTGATCTTGAGCTTTCCGTCGGTAGTTGCATCCAGGACTTCTTCGACATTGATTACACCCTCTGAAATAAACTGAAGAGCACGTTCCAGCTAAAAAGAAACGGATAAAAAATTAGTTCAAATGGTTCTGGATGAGGTCTTGACTTACTGCGGCAGCAGCGAGAGCTACAACACTCTCCGTTTTACACCCCGCAGCCAAATCCTTGGTATTCCACTGCGGGACGTTGGCGTGATCAGCAGTGCTGCTCAGATGCGTTGTCGCGATTAGCTCGAGTATGAACATCGAGCGGAAGCGTCCTTCCTTTGTTGGATTCTCAGGATCTTGCTCGAGGAAATAAAAGTTATCTAGAAGTGCTTTAGCCTCGCTGGGAATGTCCGCATCATCGGGCAAGGTCGAAAAGTAACTGATTATCATTGTAAGAGCGGTTGAACCGAAACCGTTGCGCCACTCGGAGAGGCGTTGAATAGCCTGCCAGCCGTCAGCAACATAATGTAGAGATTAAGAAGACTTACGATGGCGAAGACAGATCCTTGTGTTGTTACCCTATACTTGACTGTAGGGTATACGATATCCCACACAACTTGCAGCGCGGCGGCGAGCTGATCCTCGGCAATACTCCAGATATTCGGTTGCGTGGCAGCCCATAGAAGAATGGTCCCGATCAGGGATCGGGTCCGTTTACTGTCGCTGGGAACGGGGAGATCTTTGACCTTGTAGTCATCACGTTTCTTCTGTACCTCGATAATGTAACCGTCAGCCCCGACTTGGAGTTGCCCCGGGCCGTTCGTGGCGGTAGCGTGATTATCCGCTGTATCCGTGGGTGTAGAGGAGGTGGATGTGGGCATGGGAGTTTTGTCCTCACGTTTGACCTTCTTGGTGCTCCGAGCTGGCACGGGAACGAGCGCGGCGGGAACGAGCGTGATACCAACCGAAGTCTGATATCGAGTAAGAGAGAATGAAGGATAAGGAAGGGGAAGACGAAGGACATACAGACGCAGTGGTACGGTGATCGCCAAGCATTGGTTTGTTGTCCGAGTCTTGTATGACCACATCCGAGTCGTTGTCAGCAACCATTTGATCATCGTCCTCCATGTCGCTATCGGGGAGAGAACAGTTTGAATCGTTGAACTTGCGCTTGACAGCCTGAGACATCGAAGGGGGGGTAACCATGGGTACAGTCGCAATGGGGCCCTGTAGCTCATCGTCACTGTCTGCGGCAGAAGGAATCACCTTGAAATCATGATTAATGATTTGTGTCTTGGAGAAGACTCGGAGACGAGTCTCGTACCTTCATTATACTAGTAGCCTCATGGGCAATGCTCAATGTATTCGTTTGCTGAACTGTCACTGCCCGCTCTTGTTCATCGTCAACACAATCCTCGAAGCCCTGGAGCTCCTGTTCGGTTTCATCCATTTGCTGGTGACGAGCTGACGAGCTGACATAAGTGTTACTGGTGGACTTGGATGAGGTTGCGGGCATAGGTTTGGAGGCGGGAATGTTTGTCGCCGAACTCGAAGATGCTGACTGGCCATTGCTTGAACTTTGTGCTTGCACAGCGTCTTGCCATTTCTTGATATGACCCCCGAACGAAAACTTTTTGGCTCTAGTTGTCAGTGCCACATCAAGAAAGAAAAGTGTCGACTCAGTCAGTAAAAGCATCATGGAGTCGGATGGTGAGAATACTCACACAGCGGTAGCTGCATCTGTTTTGTTACGCCTCAGTACAATGCGGCGCTTCCTGTCAGCTTCGGTAATCACTTACCACGTTCGGCCTGTGTATTCGAACTGGTTGCACGCCGCACTAACTCCTCCGCTAGGACTTGCTTCAATGTCAGTTTAGGCTGCTTCACCACGCTGGCAGTTTTCTTTCCACTCCCTGGGCCCGTAGAACTGACCACCGTTCCCTGTTTTGAAAGAATTACACGGTGCTCAGCTTGGAATCTTGCCACGAGGTAAACCTTACTGTTTGATTGACGTGTGCACCAGGTGATCCATCAGATCCAGCAGGCCCGGGCGTTGTCGAGGCATGCTGAACCTTAATTTCAAACTATGTTAGATCAACCAATCCTGGCTCGAGTTAGTGGCAGGTGCGTTACCATCACGCCGTCAATGCTGTCAGCAGGCAGTACCTCTTCTGTTTGTTTGGCGACTCTGCGTTTTGCTGGGGGACGAACATGGGCCACAACCGCTTTCTTCGACTTTGATTGCTTTTCCTGCACTATCTGCCCGACGTCAGCTATGCGACTAATGGAATCCTTCTCAGCCTGGTTTGCTTTGGCCTGAGCCTCCTTCTCGGCCTTGTCATCTGCAGCCTTTTGTGCCTTGGTACGTCGTTTCTGTTGACTCTGGAGTACCACTTCCCCTGGGTGGGTTGAAGCATTCTTGGCACGAGTCCTACGAGGGGTCACGGTGTCGACACTAGCCATTTCAGAAGAGTGAAGAGTAAACAGAATGGCTAGCTCCTGAGGAGATTGAGGCCGAAGAAGCAGGTGAAAGAATGCGGGGGAGAAGCTAGCATCTTCAGAAAATTTGTAAGTTCTATGCTACCCTGATGAGCAAACACTAACAATTAGACACCGACGGCCTCAGTTCGGACCCAGCGGTTTCCTCACAGCAAACGGAAACCTCAGCAAACGGAAACCTATATTTCTCTGAACATTACGCTTTGGCTACAGAATGTGGATCGCCAATCGAAACCTCCGCAATCTCAACCTACTCCAGCTCCCCTGTGAACACCCCGGCTGCAGGCAGCATTTCAAAACACATGCCGGACGGACCAAGCATATGCGAGCAGCGCATCGAACCATTCCTTCATTTCACCCTCACGACGAAATAGAAGCTCCCGAGACAGCCGCTAACGAAGGAGAACATGAACAGGACCAAGAGCCGGGGGCGAGAGAAGGTCCAGAACAAGAGCAAGACTCTGGAGCAGATTTTAACGACTTTTTCGGCAACAACCCCGAGCAGCAAAATGGACAGCCCCCGACAGATGAGGTGGATGCTGAGTTTTTTGGACCAGGGGACAGACTGTATCGTAACTATCACAAAACGCTCAATGGTTCGTTTCTATTTCTACACCGCGCCTCTATCATTACTAATGTTCATTCTCGACAGCGCAGCCTTGTGATTCTCATGGAGAGTTTCTCCCTCCGGGCACACCGCCTACTCCCAAAGCGAGCAATCCGACGGAGTGGGCTCCCTTCGAGGATCGTCTTCAGTTCGAGACAGCTGAGCTACTGTATACGCGGATTCAAATGTCTGCCCGCAACATCAACACCCTCCTCGATCTCTGGGCTTCATCTCTTATCAAGCACGGTGATACACCCCCATTCAAAAGTTGGTCCAACCTCTACACGACGATAGACAAATCACCGTTTGGTGACGTTAGCTGGCAGCGTTTCAAAATCCAGTACACCGGTGAACAACCAGCTGTCGATCCTCCACCCTGGATGCAGCAGACATTCGAGGTCTGGTTTCGCGATGCCCGCCAAGTAGTCCACGGCCTCTTGGACAGAGCCCATTCAGCTCGTTAGGCCGTACAGCAAGGCCAGCCGATCACCAATTAGGCCGTGCTCTACTGGCCGGCTAACGATTGGCCGCTGGTGTATGGTCACCTAGGTTAGGGATCGGCTAGTAATAGAATGTACACGTAGAGTAGGGATCAGCCAATGTACCATTGTGCCCTGGCAGTGGGAATGGCCAACACAAAGGTTCCCTGAGGTAGGACCTGGCCGACTGGTGCTAATTACCCAGTCCTGCCTGCATCAGGGTTCGGCCCATAGAGAATAGGGATAGGCCGATGTGTAAACCCTCCATGTGTAGGGAGCGGCCGATGCAGGAAATGTTTAGGGGTGGGCATTGGCCACTGAATCATGTCTCCTACAGCAGGCATGGCCCGATAGATTGAGTGTCAATGGGTAGGGATGGGCCG